>JACSYO010000548.1:0-440000 GCA_016806645.1 Ophiodon elongatus
AAAACTGAATATGAGTAATTTTCCATATTCTATCACAATATGGCCATATTTACAGCATCACTATCACACTTTTTGATGCATGTTAATAGTAAGACTATCACGTCTACCTGTATATATTGTATCCATGTCCCCAGGCATCGCAGCTAGACATCATACAGGTGGTTGTCTGCTGTGCCTATGTGTATTCCTCCGTCTTGAAACTGTATCAATCAGTACAATCAATCACAAAGTGTCTTACTGTACAAAAAGGTTTTATGCAGTTAAGATCATATACATATACTGCATTTATGCTTAGGCCTGCATTTATGCTTAGGCCTGCATTTATGCTTAGGCCTGCATTTAGCGGCCAACAGCAAATGAACATTCCTCTATAAATACAAACTATTAATGTATTCTTCTATTCATGAATTGCAGTTAAGACAATAAGGCACATTCTGCAATACAAATGTAAGCGTTTCAAAATATGTAATTGAATGTACAAAATGCATGGCCAAAAAGGAATAAAATAACATGAGATGATCCTTGGCCAATGGTCTAATTATTTAGTAACTGGGTATCTAGACTATAGCCAGGGACCCAAACACTCAGGGGGCCAAAAGGCTCCAGGCTCACCTTGTAGAAGGTTGTGAAGTTAAATTCATTGAAAGTTTGTACTAAAGCCTTAATGCAACAGGTGCATTATCATCTGCTCTCGAGACCCCAAGTTGTTGAGAGGCCTTTGGTTAAAATCTAGTTTTCAGTATACATTGTTTTTAAATACATTAGTGCATTGGTACATTTTTCTAGACAAATCAAGCAAATTACATTTGCATACACACACAATAGGACTGTCACTTTTTGAAATAATAAGTGTAGATATGTTTTTTTTTTTTTTTGAGGTACGAGGACCACCAGAGTGTTTCTATAGGAACAGTAGATTACCAAGCCATCAGGTGGCTTTAGCTAATGGAGTGAACACAGGGTCCATGGCTCCCACTGCAAGGCAGCCTCCAAGACTGGTGGCGAAGGATGTGTGGCCTCAAGGCTCCTCGGTCAGCAGCCTCGGCCTCAAGGTGGAGCCCGACCGCAGGAGCAGGTCTGGAACGCAGTCAGGGATCCGAGGAGAGACCAGGGCCTCCTCAGGGCTCAAGGAGAGACAGAGGGCATGTCTGAAGACCTGGTACGTACTCGTACGCATTACCTGGGGTTTGCGCCAGCCTCTGAAAGATCACATTCTTTTCTCCTAATCCCGTCACAACTTGGATAGGAATAATATAAAGTTAACACTAAATTAGGAAATTGAATTTGAAGACTTGAGTCCTCATAAAACTGGACTCTGATTGGCAGACTGTAACTGCTCCTCTACTTTGAATATATATATATATATATATATATATATATATGTCATTTTTTGGGGGGAGATTGACTTTGTTCTGCATTTGTTACTTTTAAGATAAAGAAAGTCCAGAAAGTGGAGATGGAGCGAAGCCCACCTGTTGATAACCTCCCCCAGCCAGCAGAGGGCAGAAACTCTCGTAAGTGAGCCTCTAGTTTGATATTTAATGGGTTGAGAGTGAGCTATAATAAATATCACTTGTCTTGTATTTAGATTATTTCCTGCAAAAATAAAGAGTTTAGTTAAAATAGATCTGCTCTAATAAATAAATAAATTTAAAATGTAGTTAAGAATTTGCCTATTTTCAGCTCGCATCAGGAAAATGGTTGTGTCATAGTTTACAACCACACAAAGTCAGTCAAATGAAATCAAAAGCGGTCCTTTCAACACTCAGTCTTTGGCAATGTCAGAATGACCACTTATTACACATGTCTTGAGTAGTTTCCAGTTTGTTGTAACACCTCAGAAAAAAACCAGATGTGATTTTCATTGCAATATATACAGATGTGTTGAATTAGAATTCTATTACATCTTTTGTGCAGCACCAAGCATGCAGGTGTCGAGTCATTTAAAATACACTTTTTAATTACTCCTAATCTCGTACCTAATAGTAATAAGCAGACAGGAACTCACTACATGGGCGGAGTGATCTGCTGGATGTGCTACTTCTTTGCTACTTCCAAAGAAAAATGATCCAGAATGTTCAGCGGAACTTTACTCATATTTTGACGTCAGTTCTTACACGCTCTTACCGTAATGCATAGTACATGCGTGTATCAAAAAACAACATGCGGGCTGGCTTGACTGTAGTGGAATTCCGAATCGGTGTTCCTGACTTCTAATCTAAATATGTCCCAGTGCAGCTGCTTATGAAAACATATATACCCGCACTCCGCAGCAAAACTGATGTTTGTATGGCAATCTGCCCTTCACAAGCATCCTGAGAGGAACTTAATCAATTACCACATCGAGTGTTTCAAGTAACCATCGTTAAATTAACAACCAGTAAATCTTGTGGGGAATATCCCTGATAATCTAATTTAAGACATTTCAAGGATACACGGGAACCCTGTTTGAAGAAGTGGGCTACTACCACATGTTCGCCAAGAAGTTACAGGCCTGCTCTGGATGCACTGATTGGAGTGGTTTTGAGAATTAAGTCAGATTTCTGAGAGTAAAACCAGAAAGAATTCTAACTTTAAAATGCAGAATTCTGACTTTGAATTTAGAATTCTGACATTAATCTCAGATTTCTGAATTTATTACCAAAGAGCTGGTGGTGGACTTCCTCCAGGGTAAACACTCTCCTCCGGAAACCAGTGAACATCCAGGGAATGGACATTGAGATTGTAAAATCTTACAAGTACCTGGGTGTTCACTTGAACAATAAACTGGACTGGACACAAATGCACTTTACAAAAAGGGACAGAGCAGACTATCTGCTGAGGAGACTGGGGTATTTTGGGGTGCAGGGAGCACTCCTGAAGACCTTCTTTGACTTGATGGTTTCATCAGCCATCTTCCTGTCTGCTGGAGCAGCAGCATCTCGACAGCTGACAGGAAGAGACTGAACAAACTGTTGAAGAAGGCCTGCAGTGAAGTTTTTGAAGTCACAATGTCCTGTGGGCTTTTCTTGTGAACTAAACTTCGGTTTTCTTAACATTCACCAGAACGCATTGTGTGATGTGTCACAAATGTGACGGAAAACATTTGCAATGTTTTCCTGATGTTGACTTAAGGTCGTCGTACTATACCCACATCTAGAAATCCTATCATTGTATTTTGGCATGCATGTGTATTGTTTGTTGGGGGTGGTCGGCTCAATACTCCGCTCACGTAGCATTCTGATCAGCTGATCAGAATTTCTGCTGCATTTATTCATACAGATTTAGGAAGCACTATTTTGTCTTGGCGTCTGTGACACTGCGTCGGGCTTTGTTCATAAATATCTGTTCAGAGTTAGCATGAGGAACTACACTTCGTCCACCTCTTTCCTCTTTGGGTGGAGTTCTTTGTCTTGAAATCAGCACCAGTGAAAATGTCAAAACACCACAATATACAACATCTGTTTATTTACTTCGAAAATCTCACAACCACATTTCAGAGTTATAAAACAGACATCTTTATTGACAGATGTAAAAAAGTTCTCTTTTTGAGAACCATTGCTAAAACAAATGCCTTGCTGACAGGAAATCAGAATCTAACAACATAGTCTGGCATAAATGTGGACTGCAGATTGTTAGGAAAGAAACATGGGTGAGTTTAAGACTTTTGTAACACAAATAGAAAAAAAGTATCTGTTTTGCTTGAGGATATAAGTAAAACAAAAAGAGAAAAAAGTAGGAAAGGTTACAAATGCATGTCGTAAGTGTAAAGCACAGAATCACGAGCATCACTGAGCCACAGCAGCAGGCAACTCTCACACAATTTGAAATTTAGTAATATCTGCGGATATTAATAATTAGGATGATGATAGTAAGGACGATGATGGAAACCAGGACTGTGGCGCAGATGTTGAGGTGGCGGGCAGTGGAGCTGTAATGTTGGGCACCATCCAGATCTCCAGCCACCTTCCGGTCTCTGGCCTGGATGGACCAAAGTACATTGATTTTAAATAGTTATGCTCAACCTCGAGGGACCCTAAACTCAGCCTCATAATGTTTGCTGTATTTAAAGTCTGGAGATTGCTTTCTCCCATTTCCCAAATATAGTTGTCCTTGCATAATTGTTTTATATCTGATTCTTCATAGAATATCCAGCAAAGTTTGTAACACATTTAATGTTGTTCTTTTATCTAATTTTTTCACTTTTTTCTTACATATTTAAAAAAAAAAAAATTTCACTTTCAAACCAAGTGATGTCTAACATTTTAGAGATGAACATCCCTTGTCCCCGAGCCGCCTGATTTCCCCATGAATGAAAGTCACCTTGATCGAGAAGATGAGAGCCGCCAGTCCGAGGCAGCATGGATTAAAGTAGATAAAGGAGAAGATGGACCAGACAACGTGGTCCCTGGGGACCTCCGGGATGACGTTCACAGTGGTGTACTGGACCACTGTGGGTCCTCCAGGCTGTCCAGGGTACCAATCATTCCCCCCCTGCAATTGAACACTCTCAGAAGTCATCACTGTGGTCCGCTGCAGTTTGGAGTGTGAGTTGCGGGAAGGTGTGCTCCAATTTAAATTACCAGGAAATTGCGCAATAACTCAAACGTCACTGCAAGTATTGTTTTTTTGTTTCTTTTTTCACCAAAGGTCCAATGAGAAAATAGACAAACGCCACACACAAGGGTTGGCTGTGGCTATGGTAAGGAAGATACAAAAAAGCCTTTTGGCTGTCTTAAAAAAAATAATCCCTGAAGAGTTTGCAGATTCAATTAAAAATACAGTACATTTTGTCCATTAAACAATCTTTTTAATTCCCCCCCAACTGACATGTAAAAATAAGCTAAATAAAACTATGCTATGAATTTTATGAAACACTATACTATTCCTTTTAATAATTTTATATGACATACCGTATGACTCTTTATGACGTACTATACTATGACATTTTGACAATACTATGACTGTTTATTTTATGACACTATGGCATTCTGTATGACACGCTGTGCTATATACTGTACTACTTATGATTTTAATAACAGTAAGACAGTTGAAATATAATAATGGAACAATGTCAGTATGTATACAATCACAAATTGTATTTGTATTTTTTCAACCATCAAAATCTCAATTTCATCTGGATCAAAAGAGCCTAAAACGGAGATAAATAATAATCCAGCAGCTGATACTTATTTGCGTAGCAGGGAATTGCTGGAAGGTGGATTTAAAAGCCTATCGGCCAGTAGATGTGGTTTACTAAAGCACCAAACAGATAAAGCTCTACAGCCTCAGCAGGAAACTCGCTAATGTCAGATTAAATTGGTTTTGCTGCCATTTGATCAAACTGCACATTAAAATAATGTTTTCACTCAATCACATATCAAGTTCACTTCACATACTGTGTCAAAAGATCAATGACGACCCAAACCTGCTAAGCTAAGACAGCGGGAACAAAAGAAATGGAGACAAATGAGAGCTGCTGATGAATTTTGATTACAAGTTAATTAAAACAGGCACTAAACACACATCTCATCTGAAAAAGGTTCACTTGAACATTAATAAAAAAAAAAAGAAAAGCTGTTACATTCAGATGATCATTTGAAAGTTTACAAATAAACAAAGCTTGTTACATGGACAATTCTTATTGGACAGTGATACCTTTGTTTGCACCCTGTTGTGGATCTTTGTAGTCTGAGAGTGACCAACATGATATATTTAAACTGAAACTGATAAGGCTCCTCGACAAACTTTGTCAGATTTTGTATTCCGTTAAACCACAAAGTCTTTAGGCATTTTACCATTTCAGATCAGAACTTATTAGTCAATGTAGCTTCACTTTCAATTTACACCTTTAAACATTAGCTTACTATGGACGCAGTCTCTAAACTAAGACATCAAACTGTAAGCAAATCATAACTGATTCTTCTCATTTAAGGTCAAAATGGTCTGTATTTGGTAGTTTTAGTCCACAAAGAAAAGGCACTATTGTTTTAGCCGTAATGCACCAATTGCATATCTCACTCTATTTCAATGGTTTCCCATTGCCATTTCTACTCATTCAAATAAAACAGATTTTTCAGAATTATGTCCTGAAAAATAGCCCAAACTGATCATTGCTCATAGTGGAACAAAAACCACAACCATGAGCAAATCCTGCATAACAAATCAAGGTACTCTACAAATTTGAACCAAGACTGAAGATTCATGTTGACAGAGCTGGATTTGTTTTCTTTAAACCCAAGCTAAAGAAAAGAGTTGGATCATCATAACATAGTAGTACACACAAAACCTGAGTAATTATTGGAAACGATTATCACTTGTCATAGTACTCAACAGCAGTTGGGGTTAATTGATTTAATGCAAATGAGATAACAATAATTGTAATTAGTTTCAAGGCCTTTATGTGTTAAAAGTCGAGCACTAGAAAATGTAGACGCCATGATATTTGAAGAAAAAAAAAAAAAAACTTGTAGTATTGCTAGCTTTGAGAATTTTAATGGAAAGGTTTGGTTTTGAATGAATTCAAAATGAACTAACCCCAACACTACATGGTTAGTATTTCAGTCTCATCACCGACGGTAGTTTGAAAGTTAATTCCAATCTTATCACTGATAGTAGCGGTTGGTAATCACGAAAGTGCATTTGCTATGAGATAAATGGAAGAGGCGCCCCCTGGCAGAGATTTAAGTCATCACATCTTGGAGGACGCAGCGATGACCGAGGCTCCTGGACGGCTGTAAACATGCACAGCTGTGTTCTGAGAAAGACAAAGTAGAAGGAAAAAATGGGTTAAGATTTTTTATTTTTTATTTATTTATTTTTTTTTTTAAATAAAAAGGTGCAGAATATGTACTGCATAGTCAACAATGAAGTGGTGACCTTACGAAAATAAATTAAAAACAAATCTCACCATGAGGCCGAAATATTATCCTACATCTACAAATATAGGTGAATTAATTAACGCAGTCTCATCTTATCCATTTCAAATGCCCCCATTAAAAAAAAAAAAAAAAAATACACGGTGGTGGCATTTAAGGGTTCAGTTGCTCCATGTGAAAATGACACTTCTTTAATAGTACAGACCACATATTTGGAATGCATTTCAATTTGTAATATAATGATGAAACCTGTATTTAATCTAATTTAACCTGTATATGAGCAAAACGTTAACATGTTCACAAGAACAATGCTGACATGGTAATGCTAGCAGGTAACCTTAGAATAGCGTGTTAGCATGCTAACAATTGCAGCTTAGAAGGACACACAAAGTACAGCCGAGGCTAATGGTAAAGTCATTTGTTTTGAAACTATTTGGTCATAAACCAAAAGTACGAGACACAGGTGCTACATGAAAAAGGGACAATTACCTCAAAATGGAGAAATGTCATGTAATGATGGCACTGGAGACAATGTGAGGCAATCACTTAAGTCATTAGGCTTCATTATCTGTGGACCATGAATGTCTGTACCAAGTTTTATGGCAACTTTTAATCGAAAGGGATGGATGGGTGGACTGACCACAACTGGCAGATGGACTATTACTTAATATAAGCATTGGTTTACCTTTTTGGCCTCCGCGTTGTACTTGTTGAGAAGGGTCTGAACCCGGTTTCCATAGTCCGGATGGACAGCCTTCAAGTTCTCAACCTGCATGAAGAACCAGACAGTCAGATTTATAAAAAAAAAAAAAAAAAAAAAAAAGGCCCCTGAAATCCCCCCCCCCCCGACCCCCCGAGTTAACTAACGTTAGTTCATTTTGTTACTTAACATCAGAAGTCTGTCTGTTTTTTTTTCCTTTAAGGTCTTCTCGTTGGTTTGAAGCGGTTCTTTTAGAAAAAGGTGACATCACGTATTTCAGTGCACAAATCAGGATTTAGAGAGGTGTTTTTTACGCGTTGTTGTAAAGCGAGTGTTAAACTATTGAAAATATATATCTTTAGGTATTACTTCTGAGCTGATAATTGCATTTTTAGTTTATGTTGTAGAGAGAAATACAAAGCCATGTTTTCAGGGGCTTTACAGTGTTTCTGAACATCCAATTACAGTTTCATCGGAAACATTTGGTGGTTTCTTTTTTGCAAACTGAAGAACCCACTTCCGCACAAAGCCTCTGGGGTTTGTGTTGCTGGTGAGGGAGCCACAGCAGAAAATGAAACAAAATATCTGAATGGAAAATAATACACTCTGTAAATGTTATTTAAACATCTCTGGTAGTTCTCTGTATGATACTATGGTGGACGAATACAACAAATCCTAACCCAATAAATCGTATATGCATTAAGAATGCATCTCTTTTGTAATTTCTCTATCATAATTATGCAGATGATACTCGAATGTCAAACATCAAACATCATGTGAACCAGTTGACTCATTTTACATGTTCATTGTACAATAGACAAATTGCACATATTCAGAAAAGCTTCATGATGAAACCCAGAGGATGTTGCATTTTATTTATTTTTTAAGTTCACCACTGAGCCTGTGCACAGGAAACATGTGGGTTTAAGGCAAGAAAATGGTTTCTTTTTCGAATAAAAGAGCATGTATACAAGTGTAGAGATAACCCTGATGTAAAAATAAACGCATTGGAAGGCAGCAGTAAATAATGGGGGTTTTAGGGCGGCTTTTAAAGGCTGAGTTGGGGCCCGTCTTATCGTCTGGTGATGCATTGTAACTGACTGAATCATCACAGATTTTTTTATCTCACTCTCAGGTCCTCTGCAAAGAGCATTACTCACTGTTCTCAGAGGTCTGGCTGTCTATATTGTACAAGCAGGCCATCACTTAATTTTGGTCAATGGGCCATTTAGTGATTCATTTGTTTTTGGTTGTGGAGTAAAAATTAAATTTGGTCTCTTTTGGGTTGGAGAAAGTTTTGGGACACGCATCCAGTTATTAATTGCCTCGATGCACTGAATACATTTTTCAACGGGATGGGTGGCCATTCACTCACATTTATTTATTTATAAAATAACAACAGACGACGGTAATGTGACAAAGACCATGTGGATACTATAAAAGGTGATTTGGACTCACCATGCGTTTTTGGATGAAGAGCTGGGCTCCCTTCAGGGCCCCTGCCATGTTCTGGCAAAGTCTCTGGCGCTCCTCTTCGTTCAGGACCTGCGTGTAGAAGGTGCGAACCTGCAATAAAAGCACACAGAAAAAGTTGGCAACCTGGTCAAAGTCGATTACCTCAAAATGAGATTCATAGATGAATTTCATACAGAAATTGCAGTTTAAAAAGAACATGAGGTAATCTATGACCCTATTTCAACCCTGCCAATATGCTAAATAGTAGCAGAAACCCAATTTAGTGCCCCTCTACCCAAACGTAGACATTGAGCTCCATTTTAATTGTGGGTAATAAGTAATTGATTATCAATTGATATGACATTATGTGAAAGCAGTATTCATTTCAATGGCCTCTTGGGGCAGCGGAGCAACCTGTAAACACAACATTGGAATATAATCACCATATGGCGCTGTTATGAAAGACTTATTTACACATTGAGCAAAACAGGAGCAACATTAGCATTCATTTGTCCACTCCACTATGTTCACCAACTTAATCCGTCTGCTGATTGGTACCAGCAGGAAGTGTGCAGTTGGTTTACAAAAGCTCTGAGAAGAGCGGAAAGAGTGAACCAAAACAATTGAGGTGTAGGCCAGAAAAGAGTTGGAAGAAAAAAAAAAAAAAAAAAAAAAAAAAAAAAAGAAAAAAAAAAGAGTTCAAAGAGGCTGAAAGTCACCGCAAAGCTGAGGGGAGCAGCAGAGTTGGTTAGTTCTCAGTAGGTTTGGCACTACGAGTGACAGAAGTAGTGACGTTGTTGACGTATAAATATTCATTAGTTGCAGCCTTTCATTATTCATTAGTTGCAGCCTTTAAATAATATTGAAAGCAAGTATTGAAACTGCAATATATTCATCAACAACATGAACAGCAGTCTTCATAAACACAACAGCAACAATGACTACCACATGAATTACAAAAATAATGGTCACAATGTTAAAATAATAAAAAGGTTTGCACAACAATGGAGGTCAATTTTGAAGAGACTTAAGACTGTAATTGCAATATAGTGGATTTTGTTATAAACATACTTTCAGTACATTACAGCGAGTATGTTCATGTCATATTCAGTAAAAGAAATTGTGTTTGCTAATTTTATGAGTGTACGCATATTGAGAATAAACAAATAATTGTTCACCCATTATATTTGTATTCATAATCTTATTTACAGCATGCTACAAATGAAAATGCCAAAAACTTTAGATAGTGTTGTTTACTTAGCACATTAAATTTGGTGCAAATACCATTTTTAGAAGAGTTGATATAGTTTTGAATGAAGTGTTTGCTACTGCAAGAGATGCAAGATATTTTGTGTTTTGTGTATATGTTTTCGACAAGGAGAGCCCTAGTTTCATATATTGTGTTTTAGCAATTGCAAAACACTGGCCCTTCTGGTAACAAAGTACACTTAGCAAGGGTGTGAATGTGTGTGTGTGTGTGTGTGACAGTAGTCAGAGAAAGGGCGAATGAGAGAAGAGTGGCATGCACATTATTACAGGCAAAACAAAAGCAAGAAACGGCAAATAAATGGAGAGGAAAAAGAGATGAGGGGGCAAAATTTGATGAAAGACGGAGTGATAGAGTGAGGGAAAGCACAGGGAGGAGGAGGAGGGGGGGAGGAGGAAGAGGTGTGTGTGTAGATAGATAGATAGATATAGTATCAAAACGTGCCTATAAAAGTGTGATGTTATCTTTACCTGTGTGACATTATCTTCATCTGCACTGTTGTAGCGTGCCACATCCGGAGACACCTTGAACTTGGACTCCATGAACTGAGGCTGGTTCTCCGGGGCACTGAAGCTGTTGGGATAGTAGTTTGGAGCTCCACCTAGAGGCCAAACAGAAAGGATGAAGAGAATGCTGTTAATTAAGGGTTGAATAAAAAAACAATACCGAAGTAACCAAAAGAAAAGTGTTACTTATAGTGAGTAAATCTGATCAGTGAATACAACGATGACATGATGCCCAGTCACTATTGTTTTTCCATATGGGATGCTGTAAATGCCAATAACTATGTTTACAGGTATTTTAGCTGTTTGATACAGTGTAGATGACTGTGGTGGTTAGTCTTCATATATCTAATTAGGAAAAGATGGTTAAATAAAAAAAAAAAACATTCTAGTCAAGTAAAAACACTATTACAAGGAATGATGGTCGCACTTCAGACAGTGAAAAAACAAATGTATCCTGAGACAGAAAGAGGCACAACTGTAAAATGGACATTATATGGTAAATGGGTGGACTTGTACTTGTATAGTGTTTTTCTAGTCTTCCGACCAGCGCTTTAAACACTACATTATACAAGATTCAAATGTGGATATCAGAACAGAGCTGCAGAGAAATCCATCAGCAGGACTGTATAGATGACGGAAAAATGTGAATGAACTATTGAGCCACACCTCCTGCTTAAACAGTTAAGCATTTGTCTCCGTCCTTGTCACCGTATAAGCACAGAGCAACACATACGCAGGCACAGAAACAAACACACAAGGCCGGACTATGACTTACCTTGGTTGTCAAACATGCACATCGGACCGTCGCGCTGGTAGTTGGCCACACGGGCCCTGAAGGGGCAGTTTACGGGGATCTGCAGGTAGTTGGCTCCGAGCCGGTGTCGATGCGTGTCCGGGTAGGAGAAGAGACGACCCTAGACAAAGACAGGAGACACAAGACGTAGCATTGTTACAGTGTAGGTCTCTAAACTGTTAAAAGAAAGTCAACACCGAGCACGGTTTGAGCAATTTATTAAAGAGCATTTGTTTGTCCCTGGAAGAGAATAAAACTATCCAGTCTTGGGAATGACCAAATAACAACACTGAGATGCTTGAACATGGCCTTTAACAGGACACCACAGACAATAAGACTGGTCCACCATGGTTATTTACAGCTACAGGGAGTGTGAAACACTTTTCTCCATGTCCAGGCACCATTAGTATGTGATTGGATACCGACAGGATATGTAGTACAAAGGTTGGTAAATGGTTTTGTTCCAGCAACATATGAAATTAAACAAGGTGCCAATTCTTAACAGAAGCATTCTCTGATCACTACATATACAAACAGTTTTAGCAGTTGGTGTAGGTATGGTATGGATGCATGGTGTTTTTTTATTTTTTTTTTATATATAAAAATCGGACTGAAAAACACGTCAGGAGAAAATATGTCGCGGTGTTACCTGCAGCATCTTGTCGGGGCTCGGCTCAATGCCTGGTGGCATGTTGCTGGGGTCAAAGGCCAGTTGCTCCACCTCCGCAAAGTAGTTGACTGGGTTCCTGTTAAGCACCATTTTTCCCACAGGGATCAAAGGGTATTCTTTGTGTGACCAAATCTGAAGGAGAAAACACAATTAGCTGGAAACGACACACCCAGGGAAGTATTTGACATGCACGCAAGTACTGTTCTTTAGTTTAGTTTTTATTAAGAACGTCTTACAATGATGTCAATCCAACAAACACATCGGTGTTAATCTCAACAGTTTCTCACAATGACACAGTTTAGGTATCCTGCAACAGGTCATAATGTGACCACATCTGAAGGCATTTTAACAACCGCAGGGCTCAACTTCACACCCCAGTTTGCTCTGCGGTGGAGGCATGTGGTACCTTGGTGAGATCAAAGGGGTTGAACTGCCACTTCTCAGCCTGCTCGAAGGTCATGACCTGGATGAAGAAGGTCCAGGATGGGACGTTGCCATCGGCAATGGCGTTGTACAGGTCTCCAATGGCATAATCTGGGTTGGTGGATGCCAGGCGCTCTGCCTCCTCTGCTGACAGATTCTTTATTCCTTGATCCGTCTAAAAAAAAAAAAAAAAAAAAAACACGACATGTGCCATACTGTAACTAAGTATTCATTCCAGGACAACTGCTGCACCCATTTGGAGGACGATACCTAAAACACGACATATGTAACTAAGCAATGGCTAAATCCCAGGAGGTGGATCTATTCAGTTAAATATGGGTTAAGCCTGATGCTCAAACAGACCTTGAAGTGGAACTTGCAGTAGAAGCACTCGCCATCAGCATTGACCAGTTTGAAGGTGTGAGAGCCGTAGCCGTTCATGTGACGGAACCCGTCAGGCAAACCTCGATCGCTGAACAAGAAAGACACCTGGACAGGGGATTCGGGACAGAAGACACAAGATATTGACGAGTCCTGCATAGTTTTCTGTGACAACTACTGTTGATGTAAACCATAAACAGATCAATGCAGGTGTAAATACAATCAGGGAAAGTATGCAGGAGCAACCAAACACTGAAACGCTACAGTACGTGAGAATATTTGACAAAAAAAAAAAAAAAATGTTCATGTCATGTGCCATCAATCTTCCTTTCTGAAACACTCAAACCAGAATCTGTCCTCAACAACAGAATCAGCTACCTGATGCAGACTCTCAGGCCTCAGGCTCCAGAAGTCCCACACCATGTCAGGGTCTTTCATGTGGGTCTGGGGATTGCGCTTCTGAGAGTGGATGAAGGACGGGAACTGCATAGGGACACAAATATTTTGAGAAATTCAAAAAATGTGTATCTGATCATTTCTCGTGCCTCAGTATGATATACAGGTTGGATTTGGTGTGCGTTTTTGGAATACATTAAACTTTTTTCATGACTGATGAAACTAGTTCTACAATTGGTTGTTCCTATACTTACTTGGGTGTTTGAGCCTTCAGATCCAACCTTAAGTTATGGCAAATTATGGCTCATACACCATCCTACACTCACTCACCAGCATGGAGTCCCTGATGAAGAAAATGGGGGTGTTGTTGCCTGTCAGGTCCCAGTTGCCCTCCTCAGAGTAAAACTTGACTGCAAAGCCTCGGGGGTCTCGCACTGTGTCTGCTGATCCTGATTCGCCAGCTGAAACAAAATTCATTAAAAAACAACATTTGACTGATGAAGGAAAAAAATATTTCAGAATTTTACAGACATTGTTAGAGCCAATAGTTCTTACTTCAAAATAGAGGACAACATTATTGGTCGATTACGCAATGAGTTGATCCAAAGAAAAATAATTGGCAACAATTCATTTTTCAAACAAAAATGATGGTAAAAGCTTCGTAACTGTGCAAAACTGTTAAAAATGTCCCAAGTTACTGTTGTTATTTTAATTATTAACTTTAGGGACATGATCCTCAGCTAATTTGTGTTTTCTCATCATATTTATAGAAGCTTATTCTATGTATGCATACATTAGCAGCACAAAGCATGTGTGAGGACATGAAATAAAGGGGGGGAGATTTGAAGCTTATCCTATCCTTATTTTTGATATTTCAGTAAGGACTGAATCCTTCATAAACACATGACATGGTTATTCTTACCCACAGTGGAGAAGCGAACAGCGATAGGAGTAGTCTTGCCGACATGTTCAAACACCTTGGCCTTGCAGTAGCGAGTGATGTCATGAGTCACCTCAAAGTAGCCAAACGCCCCTGCATCATGGAGAAAAAAAACAAAAAAAAAAAACACATCATTTATCATTTTGAATACGCCTGGTTCCAAAAATGGGTGGGGCGGGGGGGGGGCGAGTTGTTCCTGTGCCGATGTGAGGGTCCCGGGACAGAGGATGTCGTGTTTGTACAGATTGTAAAGCCCTCTGAGACAAATTTGTATTTTTAGGCTACACAAAATAAATAGAATTTGTCACAAATATTGATCCCAAGGTCATGGACAAACTTGAGCAACCAAAATGTTTGTATAATCTAAGGTTACAGAGACAAACCTTCTTGTATTGCCAACCAGATACAGCCAACACACAGGTGACACAGGAGAGACTTGCGCAATACTCACCTCCCCCTTTGGCATGCACCACCCTCTCTGGGATTCGTTCCCGATCAAAGTGGGCCATCTCATCTGTGAAGACCACATCTTGGACAAGCAGGGGGCCCCTCGGTCCGGCAGTCTGCAGGTTCAGCTTATCTCCAACTGGGTGGCCGGCTCCTGTGGTCAGTGTGTCTGACCTCTGTTGCAAAAAAGAATTCGCTTTAAAACAAAAACAAAAACAAAAAAACAATAACTTATGCAAGATATGTATCTTAGGCCAACTGTGAAGCGCAAACAAACCATACTATATATTTATGATAAGTCAGCGAGCCCAAGGTGACAACTTCAAAAAGGTCTTGTTTTGTCGGAAACTGAACACAAAGATATTTAATTCAAAATCATACAGAATGCTTAAGAAGCCATTGGTCTTTAGATTAAGGAGGCCAGAACTGGTCTATATTCAGCTTAACTAACTGAAGCAAATAATCACAGTTGTTGTAGATACATTTTTTGTCGACCGTCCAATCTCTTAAATCGACTAATTGTTTCATCTCTCATGAAACAAATTGAGAAATCCCTTCATATATAGTGCCAATATTAAACTGGGCCTTCTTCCTCACTTTCACAGCTGTAAATAATTGTCAGACGGTGCTCTCTGCTCACAGTTGCATCGGCGTTTTCAAAACATGCAGACTGGAAACTTGCACAGCTGCTAAAACAGCATAATCAAAAATAATAATACTGAGATATGTACAACATACAGACTAATATGAAGTGGCTGGAGGGACGTGGACTACAATAAGGGTTCAGTTATTTAAGGCGATAGTAGCGGTTTGCTCTCGTTATATAACTTAAAGGGGTGAAGTTCAACCACAAACATGCCTCTGGACAATGACCGAGTTACCTAATATCTTTATCTGAATTGCCCTTCTTAAAAAAAAAGGTTTGTGGCACAACAGTTCACACTGCTTTAGGTTATTCGGTTTCTGTATACGGGGCTAGTTTAGCATGTGACGTGAACAAACTAGTTTTGGCAGTGTTTTTTCTGAATTAAACTCTAGCAAGCTAGCTTTCAGGTTTTGGGTGTTACGGTTTAACAGGCGACCGTGTTAACTGGCAACTTATTTTAGCCGAACGCGCCTGTTGTTGCCGTGAAAATAGGACCAGAATACGTAGCTGTCCTCGTGAATGCCTGTATTGTTTAATTTTTCAATCCAGTGTCAAACCCTCTCGCATACATCGTGTATATCATATAACAAATTAAACAATGCAGCATTCAAGAGGGCAGCTACGTGTTCTGGTCCAATTTTCAACAGCTGTAGTAACCACGACAACAGGCGCGTTCGACTGAAAGTCGCCAGTTAACAGGGTCGCCTGCTAAACCGTGACACCTGTTTTACCCTGAACGACCTCTCACCCCGTTTATCCCAAATCGGGCAGCACAACGACATTTGATCAACCGCAGCGTCCACACACACCTGCAGCGCCCTGTTCTCCTTCCACGTCTTCATTTGATCGGTCGCTTTATCCCTGTTGTCGGCCATCTCGACGGGTCGCACGCCTTTCGGGGTAGATGCCGTAAAAATGTCCCGATGTTTGACAAATTCTTCCTCGACTTTGCTCTATGTGGATGGCTCCGCCCCTCTCGCACCCCTCCTTTCTGATTGGCTGAAAAAATCTGGCCCCTTACCTACTTTATGTTCTGCTGTGGAGACGATAGGAGAAAGCACCAAGTGTCTTTACGAGATACTGCATTTTTATCTTCTGGCTGAGTTTTCAATGTGCAAAAGTCTTTAATTGGACTGATTTCAAGTTCAGGTCATAAAGTCGGACCCACCTTAAGGCCGTTGTCATATTAGCTCTTGGTAAAATCTAACTAAATAAATGCAATCAAGTAACACAGGCTGCTTAAGTACAATTTTAAGGCACTTGTTCTTTACTTGATGTATCAGTTATTTGTGCTACTTCATACTTCGAAGTCACTACGTTTCGTGGGCAAACATTGTACTCTTTACTCCACTACATTTATTTGATAGCTTTAATTACTAGTTTCTTTGCATATTTAGATTATGAAAAATAAAATCAGCTATTGCATTATTCTATATTATTATTGGTTTAGCTACCCAGCAGTAGTATTGCGACATTTACTATCTGTAAAACATCCGAATACTCTTTACCCCATGGTGCTTTGCTGCAGCATATTCCCAAATATAGATCTGTTTTAATCTGGTTTTCACCATAGCTCACTTTTACAGTCCCCTTTTCACAAGATATGCAGGACAAAGACCTACATTTTCTCTACTGCCACGGTGTCCACTATTTCAGGTCATTCCAACAAGATGAACATGTAGTCAGACTTTTACTGTTGAATTGCTTTTATTTCAAACAGCATTCACACAATACACTGTATTCTTGAGGCACATTCACATCAAGTGCTAAATAACTTCATGCATGGTCAAATGAAGGCTACAGCTTTGTTGAATCAAATGCAAATGCTGATTGTAAATGAAAATATTGCTTCATTATTTGGCACAGTAGGAAATATTGTCTATTGTATGACCACAGGTGTGTTATTTTTGGATTGATTTTTCAAAGTGAAGTGAGGAATGCAATCAGAACATGACCAGAAATATAATCTATGTTCTGCTTGATTGAAACAAAAATCACAACAGTGCACAAGGCTGATGATGCTTCTAGATTTAGCAGTATTTCACATGATAATTCACATTCAAAGTACAACAAAATAGCTATAATGCACAATGTTGTAGAGAATATCTCAGACATAAAAAGCCACCTTGACATTCTGACTTTTGCGAGACCCATGTCACATGATCTTCATTTTCATCATAAAAACCTTTAGCAAAATTACCATTCAGGCTTCAAGCTGCAAAGTGGCTCTTATTGGTTTTAACCAGGAACAATATCAGTGCTAACGAGAAGTTTGCAGGTGTCTTCATGACAAAAGCTAAAAGGAGTGTGACAAGTGCCTGGTGACAAACAACTATAAATCAGAATATTAAGGTGTTTCCTCTAAGACAAAATGAACTGTGAACCCATTTAAAGGGGTTAGTATACTTTACATCACAAGTTAAATTCCCAGAGGTGTTTTGATAATAATTAATTGACCAGCAGCGATATTGGTGTTAAATATAGTGTCGTGTAAATGAACTTGGAGACTGAAAACATGATTCATACTCAGAATTAAGAGGAAAAAAAGGCAAAGAGAATAATGTTCTAGTACACTATTTACACTGTTAAATAGGCTTATGCAATGTGTATTGCATTAATAATGTTAAAAATAGAACAATGTAATATGATATTTATATGCTGATTACATCTGATTTGGCCACCCTGTAACAACTGCTACAAATTACAATTATTTCACCTGGATAAGAGTACCTGGATTTTTTTTAGATTTTTTTCAAAAGCACAATAAATACTGAACATACCAAAACCTCTATTATTTGTCAATCTCACCGTTAACAAATTACACAAGCAAATCCAATAGAGCTAACTCAACTCGGCTCTAAAACCGCTAGGAAATCAATCAAGTAGGCGCAATCAATGACTGGTTTGAAAAGACAAATGAGTGTTTTCCTGAAAGAGAGGCGATTCCTCCCCTCCGTCCAGTCGGTCATTCTCTAGACAGCTATAACAGGCTACAACCAGAGTAGGCACCATGCAGAGAGGGGGTTACTCCTGCCTAGGCTGGGCTCCTTTTGTTTATTGAGATTAATAAAAGTCCAAACTGAAAGATTTTGAGAGGGGGGGGGGGGGGGGGGAGCATCCACATATTCTTTGTCTCCTCTGCTGCTGTTCTTGTTGAGAATCGGGATTCAGCCCGATTCTCAAGCCAAGGGGACACGGTGAATACGTAGGGTGCACACCATTTGAGAACTCCTCAGCTTTCAGTGTGTAATTTGGGTAATTTGGGAAATGCACTGCTCCATCCTAAATGCCACCCTCACCCATAATGCAACCGAGCCAGAATGAAGCCCAATACTAAAGACAGGATCTAAGCGTATAATTGATCCAGGGGTCAATAAAAACACCATGTTCCGAGTCAAACACCGGCTTTTCAGATTCCTCCTCCCCCATGAAGATAAGGTGTTTACTCCAATATATTATTCATCAGCAGAGTGACACAATATCGTCCTGTGGGCCAAAAACTCTTATCTCCCTCAAACAGTATAACAGACTCGAGCATGGCACCAAATAAGGGTGGGGGTGAAGGGAACGTAACTAAGCAAGTGTTTTACTTGAAACAGGTCGGGTTTGTACGAGAGGGATAGAGAGTTAGAGCCTGCGTAGGGGGTGCCACATGGACACGGGTTTCCTCAGAGTGGCCAGCATCTGGTTCCAGTGGGTGATCCCAAGCCCGCTGGCCTCGGGGCCGATGATCACATGACCCAGGTTCTCACCCCGGCCGTCGTCTGTGGCCTCAGCCACCGTCACCCTCAGGGAGAGTTCCTGCAAACAACATATCATGGTTACACAACCTGCCGTGTAAGCATGAGTCAGCGTCTTCTTAAAAGCATGCTCATCCAGATCCAAATGGAATCAGTTTAATGGATATGTGTAATAAAAACAGTAGCAAAAAATGCAAAGACTGACATGTATTTAACAGGCACATTGTATATTACAGGAAGATTTGAATGATGATATCATAGTTATGTTTATATTAGTATTCATGGCTAAACATATGAGATTTACAGATAGCAATGTCAGTCTGTCCACTTTGATCTTAAAGACTGAAATATTTGAACTACTGGTTGGATTGACATGTAACTTTGTACAGACATTCACTGACCTCAGATGAGGTACCCTTAAGACTTTGGTGATCCTCTGACTTTTCTTGTAGCCCCACCATGAGGTCTACATTCGTGGTTTCGAGTGAAATGTCTCAACAACTATTTAATGTATCGCCATAACATTTAGTAATTTAGCCCCATAGTAATAACTTAGCTGCATGTACATGACTGAACACCAGTTTTTTTTGTGTTGTTATTTTTGCTGTAATAATTTAAGTACTGCTGTTTCAGTTACTATTGGCAACGCTGGTTTCTTATTCTGTTTTTGTTATCACATTTCAGCTTATCTTTTTCCTTGCCCTATATTCCCCATGTGGAGAAATATAGTGTCATCTCATCATTTCCTCGCTCAGGACTTTGTTGCCACAGTCCAAAGTGTCACCTGCAGGACGATGGACGGCACAGAGAAGATCATGGCTTCATTGAAGATGGGATTCGTGTCGTCCCTTTTGGTGGAAGTCTTCTTCTTGCTGATCTTCCTGCCGTCTTGCAGGAGATACACTTTGACAAATGGATCTGATAACGACAGTGAGCGAATAAGATTACAATCGCGTTTACATTTTCTAAAACCCAAGCTTCACATGTATGAACACAAACACCCCCGACACACAGTTAGTGGTGCATTTAATAAACTCCTCATTAAAGAGTAATCAGGCACCGTCCTACACACACAGTTAGCTCTGTAGATGATAATGACAGTGTTTCAGTGGGTGACCTTTATCTGCACAATGTTAGTGCGGCACTTATCTGGACATTTATTGTGACGAGCGAGTCATTTAAGTCCTGTCTGGATATGAATAAATGTGTCTTCTGGGAGTTGACATTGAGTCTGTTATTAGCGAGTCAGTAAGCATTGTGTTCAGTCACGGCATATGAGTGATTTTGAAAAATGTTGATCGATTCAAAAGCAGACAGATTTATAGTTCAAGAGTAACAGTCCCTCATGCAGCTCCAATTCACACACATTTATGAATAAAACTCAAACAGCAGACAAACGAATGTTCCCGACCTGCAGTGTTCTTGCTGTTGGTCCACACCAGGTTCTTGCACTTGGCCACAACAACTGTGAGGCGCTCTGCTGTCGGCAAATAGCTGAGAGACAACAGGATCTCCCCAACTGTATCCACAGCCTGTGGAGTCATAGTCATAGATAGTCATGGCAGACATTAAATACAACATGTGCCAGTCCGTGTGACGCTTTAAAGCACTTTCCACAAGCCTGATCTCTTTAATAGAAAAGCAAATATCTTCTCACACAGCTGGAGTTCGAGCTGCGTGAGCAGCCTTGGTGTTGGCAGGAGTCGAGCCAAACAGAGCTCTTTCAGCTTCTGTGGGTCGGACTGAGTTACTTTTTCAGGTGGTGCGCTGCTTAAATATCTTTAAATTAAAGAGCGCGCGGTCTTTGAATTAGAGAAATTACTAAATGGAAACTGTAAATGTTGAAACAAATAAATTAAATCAGTCAAATTCAAATGCTCTCAGTATTAATTTGTAAGTTCATCATTGAAACACAGAATAAGTAAATAGAATTAACAAATTTAACAAATCATTTTTTTATTTGTGCGTTTTATTCTTTAATTAATTCATTTGTGATAGCTTTTCAAAATTGCTAAGTGTATTTATTAATTTTAATTAAACATGGTCGAAGCCTGTAATTATCCCATTGGCACATTCCAGGCTCCACAGCCATGATTACTGTGGCTGATGTAACTAATGTGAGGTCACTATATCTCATGATTGGATTATTTTCACCAGTGAGAGTCACTGGTAGAGTAGCATAGAGCATCAGCATTGTTGTGACAGTTTCAGGAGATGAAAATAATAATCTGTAATCTCATTTCATTTAGCAAGGAATCCACTCAACTCGGTTTTGATTCCTATTTATTGAATATGACATGTAGTTTTGCTGAACGTCCAGCAGAGGTTCTCAGACAGCACTTCAATTTACTGCAGGAATACATGTCATGCTGGAAGTGTGCCTAAACTCTGCCTGAAACCAAATCATTTTATTACAGCAGTATTACCTCCACCAGGAGGATCATCATGTGTGTGTGTGTGTGTGTGCGTCTGCGAGTGAGTGAATGAGTGTGCACCTCGGAGTCTGGCCGCCATCTCCGACCCCCATCTCCGACCCCCAGTTGTTATTCGGCGCCAGATTGTGTCCGGCTAACGGAACTTCCAGTAGACACGCTGCTGCGTACCTCTCGGCCGCTGCTCTGTCGCTCACATTTATTGTTTTGGACGGTGTGTTTGGCTAACCGCTTTCAGTTACCAGCAAACAGAACTACCATCACACATACTGCTGTACCTCGCCGCAACTCTGCTGCAGCTAAGCGGGCATACTGCTTAGTTTAATTTAGTTTTTGGCAAGATTGCATGTAGCGTGCAGGCTAGACAATGACTTTGAGCTGCTTGCCTGCATACGTCGCCGCTTGTTTTTTCAATCTGAATTTCACAAAACCTTACAGCCCATTGGTGTCTAGACTGGGGATTAGCCAATAGTGGGTTGTATTCATTCAACACACACTACAGAAGTGGTCATTGTAGATACACCTGACAGAGATCTGCACTCTACTGAGTGCACTTTTCTAGTTCTTTTCTGCATTGCATTGCATCATATCACATTGTACCCGAGAACACATTACTAAATTATAACCGACCTTATTGACATCTTGAAGGTAGAGCCAGGCGTTGAATGGTCGGATGGTCAGGTCCAAGTCTGACAGCTTGAGATCTGCGACTCCAGCGCTGATGTTTCTCTCGTCAGCATCGATACCAAAAGCTGCACAACGCAGGCTGTACTCCTCCAACAAGGACGAGTCCATGGGGATGGAGAAGTGCTCATCGAAAATCACGGTGAATGCATTTGTCTGGATCTGTGGGAGGCATAAGAAAGTTGAAATGTAGGGATTTATCTTTTTTTTTTTTTTTTTTTTACTTCTAACATTCACCTCTTTTATAATAATTGTATTTAACCTTGTGTTAATTTGAGAGGCATCACCAGACACAGTGATCAGGGGTTTAAGTATGGGTTGATTGCTACTTATGACTTTGGCAAAATAAACACAGAGGTAATTAAAACTCCTGCACAGAACTGGCTGTTTGCAGTGAGATAAATCACAAGATTTAGGCTAACTTTACAAAGAAACATGTGTAGTGTTAGGCTGTAACTGTTAGTCTCTTCATCCTCTACCTGACTCGCTGGACTTCAGAGTCAGGCTGTGAAGCACACAATGACCAACACTTTCCATTTATTAGAACTTTTGTTAAAACGACAATACACCTAAAAGAAAAAGAAAAGACAGATTCTGAGATGTCTGGTCCCTCAATACAAATGAGGTCAACTTTCTATTTTTGTTTTGGACTACTCTTGACATAGTACCGATTAAACTCCCAGCAGCGATGTGATGATCCATTGTTTCTGAAAAGACACGCTGCTGTTTTTTAAATGCAATTTTCAGCACCACAAACTAAATTATATTCACCTTCATTGTATTGGAGTGGAGCTGTAGAGTTACGTCCATTCATAGTTATTACAGGCTTATTGTTCTGTGTACAGCCCTCATTTATATATATATATATACACACACACATACAAACATACACATATATATATATATACACACACATATATATATATACACATATACACACACACATATATATATTTACACATATATACACATATATACACAATATATATATATACACTATATATATATATATATATATATATATATATATATATATATACACACACATATATATATATACACATATATATACACATTCACACACACACACACACATACACACACACATATATATATATACCTATACCAGGAGCAACAACAAACCAAACATACAAACTGTGTTGGTTTATCAGAAGTATGTCTAACATAATGTAGAAGACTCTGCAGAGAGCAAGAAACATTTTATTTCTTCAGCTTTCTGATAAACGTGTCTGAATTGTTGAGAACATGTTGTACATTAACAGAACAAGGTCATGGTGGATACTTTTCACACCATGTCACATTTCCAAACATTTCTTTCACTCTGTTGCAAATAGATGTTTTCACTGAGTATCACACGGTAAAAAAAAAATAATAATAACACGTGCAAACTCATCTGCACAACATAGAAAAATTTAGAAAAATAAATAATTATTCATCCAGCTTCAAACCACGATTCAATTTATTTTCTTGGCAGCCAAAACAGCTTTTACAATGAAATCAGATTCTGAAGGCGTGTTGGCCTGGCCAGCAGAGCACACCATGACTACTTCAGATTGAAGTGTTAGACTGCAGCTGCCACAGTGACCACATGTTGATTTCAGGCCATCGTATATATTAAAGAACATGCTGAAACGAGGGTTTACAAGGAGGTCAGAAGTTACCAGGCAACAGGTAAATGTGCAGGGGAGAGTGAATCTAATAATACATCTTTTTCACACCAGTTGTTTTTCTTGGAAGTGTTAAATATATCTGCTGAATACAATACGTTAATACAGATACAGTCAAACTGAATAGAACAAAAGCATGGTTGTTTTTGATAAAACAAGTCACTTTACAATAAAATAATTGTGAGTTAAGAGCACAGGGTCTGCGGATCAGCCTGTGAGGCCGACCTTGGATTACGCCTCATATCAAACAGATGAAGAGAACTATAATATATAAAGATATATATTACATCCAATACCATATTGCTGTACAAATGTACATAAAGATACACAGCAGGGAGTATCTCTCTGCCAGCCCAGCACTCCATCCACAATATGAGTCTGCCTGCACTGTTAGGCTTATTGCTTAGGAGAGGGATAACAATGGCAATGTGTGTGGTGAAAATTAGGCAATAATAGGTGTGTGTGCGTGTGTGTGTGTGTGTGTGTGTGTGTGTGAGTGTGAGTGTGTGAGCTAGACAGTAGTCAGAGAAAGGGTGAATGAGAGAAGAGTGGCATGCACATTATTACTGGCAAAACAAAAGCAAGAAACGGCAAATAAATGGAGAGGAAAAAGAGATGAGGGGGCAAAATTTTATGAAAGAGGGAGTGATAGACGGGTGATGGTCGAAAACAAAAACAGTGACAGCAAAGAGGAGAAAACGAGTGAAGGAAAGCACAGGGGAACAGAGAGGGAGGAGGAGGAGGAGGAAGAGAGAGAGAGAGAGACAGAGAGAGAGAGAGAGAAGCTGGCTTGACCACTTGGGGCGAGAGAAGCCGATGTCAGCATTTCTTTGGTCTTCGGCATTAAAGAGGGAGCCGCTGCTGACATTATTATAACACCCAGCCTGAATGCATTAACGCAACAAAAACAACATGCTCATGTCAGGAGAAGCCCCGGTGAGTTTGCCGTCCCTGTCAGCCTGCACAAACTGTCCAAGACCACGTTCACACGAGGCGAGACGACGGGGACTCGCTGACAGGCAGGAATTAGTGGATTGTCTGGCAGCGTCTCTCCGAGAGCAGAAGGCGAGCGGCAGGTGAAGCAGAGGGAGGAATGTCCCCCTGATCTCTTCCCGTCTGAACTGTCCCTTCACCTTAGATCCAGGCTTTTCATGAAATTGTTTTAGTGGAGAATCTGGATGTTAAGAATATAACTACTCATGGGAAATCTAAATTATGAGACACTAAGACAAAAACAATTATGACTTAAAATATCCTATTTCATTAGATTATGATTCATCTTTCTGTTTTTTAAGTCACCAGTGGTGAGTAATAATACAAATAATGTTATTTGTATAGTATTTTAAAAAAAAAAGCTTCAAAATGCTTCACAAAAGACACAAACACAAGTGTAAAGGAGAGATTCAAATGAAGATTAAGAAGCAGTTAGAGTCAGATACCGGGAGTATTTTTAGTTTGATGATTTTCATCTATCTTTTTTTATCCTGTAAAAATAGGTTTCCATAGAAACTGAAATCTTATATCACAATATATTAAAGTTCATATTGTGATGTACATCATAACATTTAGTACATTTTGGGGGGATTTTGATTGAGGAACAGCGTATGTAAAATGTTTGACCACTGTTCTTTGACCAGAAAAAGAAAACCCTAAAAAATTGTGTACCTCATCACATTGTCTTGCTCATTGATTTACTGTCCCCGAAGGATAGTATGGTTTATTCTGTCTCATGGTATATTCTGTATTTTCACATCATCCAACCCAATCATCTAAATTCCACTCACATTTATTACACTGTGACTTTCAGCATCAACATTTTAAACTGAGTGAACCTGGAAAGGAATCACTACTCATAACTAGGATCGTTACAAATCGCATCATCGTAGAAACGGTATGATACACGTCATCATAATCATAACCTAAAATGCAGGTAAACACAGGTTAAATTAGAGCCTGCGTGAGCTGAAAGTGAATCACACCAACTCCTGATGAAGGTACGGGATGTTGAAACAACCTCCCCGACTACGTCCAGCTCCCACTCAAGCCACTCAAGTAAATGAAACGGGCTCTTCCGTCAGACAGGAAAGGATTGGCTTGTCAAGCTGCAGGATCAAGCCTCTCATCCCGTGGGACTTATCACTGTCTCTGTCGAAAATTTAGCCAGGGCTAAAATCTTCAACACAATTCAAGCGAGCCAAAGCTTCCCCCTAAGGCTTTCAGACTTACTGCTCTCCCTCAACGTCAGGAACCACTTTTATCTTCAGTCCTTTGCCCAAGTTCAGTCGTCAGGGCTTAACAGCTAATTAACCATCTGATAAGCTTTTCTTTTTTTCCTTTTTCCTGTTCAGTCTCAAAATCTCTGCCCCATTAGTAGTCTGGTGGCAGTTATGATGAAAGTCTCTCACAAGGAACTTTAATGCTGACGCACATTCTTTTCTATTTTACCTTCTGTATGAATTCATGCACCATAAATGCACACTACTAACTCTGCTCCATCCCCAAAGTCTTTGTGCCTTCTCGCCTCGCAGGTTTCTGTGGATCGTGGTTAAATCTGGACCCTGGTCCTACGTCCTGCTGTGGTCCTCCCCGACACCTACTGCTATTATTACATGAATCATTTCTGTCATGTGAATTGAACGTGTTGTAACTCTGTTATGCTGTTCATTCTGTACACATGACATCTATTTTCGTACTCTGTCCATCCTGGGAGAGGGATCCTCCTCTGCTGCTCTCCTGAAGGTTTCTTCCATTTTTCTCCCTGTTGAAAGGATTTTTTTGGGGGAGTTTTTCCTGAGTCGATGAGAGGTTCTGGGACAGAGGATGTCATTGTGTGCAGATTGTAAAGCCCTCTGAGGCAAATTTGTAATTTGTGATTTTGGGCTATACAAAAAAATAAATTGAATTGAATTGAATTGAATTGAATTGAATTGAATTGAATTGAATTGAATTAATGATTCTTAAATCATGTCATGATCATATGTTTGAACCACAAAAGAAATGCATTGCCTCTACTTAACATTGACATAAGCACATCCATTGTTGTTTGTATTCCCACTTACAAGCACACACTTTAGTGCTGAAGTGGGGATTTGCTGTTTTTCTTTTTACGACCGTAAATTTGTAACCTAGTAAAGTTTTGGAGTGTTGCAATGGTAATTTTTTGGCCATGATAGTGGTGTGGCGTTGTCTGTCCATCGTTTTGGTCCAGACAGAAATATCTCAACTACTATTAGATTTATTGTCATGATTGCGTTTGGTACAGATATCCACAACAATACATTGTGAGTATCCTTGAGGTCTAACAAATGTGTTAAATGTATTTCTTTGTTTGCAAAACATTTGCTAAGATGATTCATTGAAACCTTTACAGCATATGTTAACTTTCTATAGTCTTCCTCTTTACTTTTTCTTGGTACTCTGCTTTGTTTCTTGATTACTGCCACCCTGTAGATTAGTAGAATATAACACCATTGACAGGAATATGTACTCAGGAAACCACTCTTAAAACACTGCAGGGTACATTTAAGTGATTCATTCCTTAAACTGTATCCTACTATTCAGAGAGCAACAACTTTGTCCACCAGGCGATGAAACATGTCTCAGCTGAAAACAAAAATAAAATATCGTGGCACGATCAGATCACGAGATATGGTTGGAAGTTCCAGTTGAAGCTGGGAAGTTCCAGTTTTTTGTAAGACTACTATTTCCAAGGTCAAGCTTTCACACTCAAGGCCAAGTAGCTCCACATGCCGAGGAGGACCACACCGTATCACTTCCAGTGGTGTTTCCACTTGTTTTCATTTGAGGGCAAGCATATTGGTAAAAACACAAAAAGACAACGGCTTCCTTACCCTTGTGACTCCCACGCTGATCTCGTCTGGCCCCAGGGAGACTCTAATGAAGCAGCTGGGGAAGTCTCCCTCCTCCCTCTCCAGCAGGTCTTTGCCCTGGTGCAGAGTGATGTGGAGCAGTCCCGGCCCCTGGCCCGGATGCCTGGACGGCTCAAACTCGAGCGTCACCTCCAGCTGGCCGACCGTGAAGTCGTGGCCGAAGTTGTTGGCGATGGAGGAGATGGAGCTGAGCGAGTCGGTGGAGATGGATCGGTTGAGCTGGGCCACGCCGGTCGGGTCCAGCTCCCTGCTCATCAGCTCCAGGTGGCCCAGATCCCTGAAACAGTCATGGGTGTCGCCGAGGGCCAGGCTGGGTTTGCGGCTGGAGGTGGTGGAGGTACGCCGGTGGTTGTTGGCAGCCACTCGCTTCAGGGAGGAGTTAAGTAAGGACATTTAGAGGGTACTGAGATGGAAAACTAACTCACAGTGAACTGTTTGCAACTACAGGAAAAACTATTTATACATCTGCCAGTTAGAGAGAATCATTAGCATTCACTTGAAGTTATGTCACTCCTTTTAGCTTTGTTTTTGGTCTCTACCAAATATTGAGGGAAATTGTTCCAATGCTCCACTTCCAGCTAGTTGCTACCAGTGTTTTCCTGCCGTTTGTTACTGAGGAGGTAGTGTACAGTCAGGTCTTGGGTGCATCACTACAAACGACACCTTTCACATAGTTTTGACCATTATTCCTGTCATGAACTCCACCAAGGAGGTTATATATTTGGGTTTGGTTTGTCTGTTTGTCAGCAGGATTACAGAACAATTACTGGCCCGAAATCCATGACACTTGGTGGATGGGTGGAGCGTAGGCCAAGGAAGAACCCATAACATTTTGGAGCTGATTGGCCTGGGCAGTGTCTGCGCTCCCTGCGTGACCTTATAGTTATCAATAACATTGTACTCGCCGGAGTAGCTGGTGAGATCTGGAAATACTGTGACGTCGCGAACAAGAACGTTATGGGCAAGAAACACGTCAAATGATCAGGTTAGGCAAATTATTACCCAAATTGTCCTGCTTGTGTGTCTTGCTCCATCGAACTCTGTTGCATTAATGTCGTCATGTTCTCAGATCTCAGAAACTACTTTGGTTAATGCACGTTATCCTAAACGATAGATATGACGACCACAATTACAAAAACAAGAGCCAACTTGTAAGAAACCAGAATTATCTTCTGACGTGGAGATAGTCAATCATGTGCCATTGTGGCCCAAGACTCTGATTGTGAAGCTAAAAGCAGGGAGTTTCAAAGATCAAAAGCGCTTCAACCACAGGAAACGTTTCTTTGAAATCAGCTGCAGCCGTCTTCAATTGCAAAGAAAACCCTCAGACGTCTCGACCCTCCGTGCCACATGATTGCTCCAAGCGAAGAAGCTTCTTGATTTGACCACTAACTTCAACCTCACTAAACCCCTCACCTCCCTGCATTTCATATATATATATATATATATATATACTGTACATATATATATATTTATTTTTTTGCGCACCACACTGATATTTCAGAATTCGGAGTAGCATGTCAAGGTACCTTTTGTCTGACTTCTGAGAAGGAGGTTCCATATTTTTCTTGCAGATATCGATAGTCAAAGTTGGGGAAGGGGGACGGCGCGGGGAAGGTTCCAGATTTCCACAGCTTCCAGATGTTCAGCCCGGCCACGCCCAGTAGCACGAAGAAGCCCACCAGGTAGATCCCCACCTCCCAGCCGGGTGGGTTACGCACCACTGAAACAGGCACACAAAACAAGTGCTTCAAGCTATCCTCACTTCCATTCCATCAACGGTAGCATGACGTTTGGCTTCATAACCGTCTGCATTTTATATGTGATGGGGGAGTTTGATCACTGGTCAAAGTGCACAGTTTAGGAGAAACCCAGGAGAGAGAGTTTAGAGTTTTCTTTTCTTTTGAGTCTTAAGAAGCTCACAATCACTGAGCACAATCAGCCTGTTCCAGGCCTTGTCACTTAGCACTGAGCATTGAGATGACTTTGGGAGCATTCAGGATGTTTAAAGTTTTATGTTAATCAGATAATAGTTTGGGACAAAATGACAGACAAATTGAAATGCCGCTCTTAAAACTCGAAGCATCTCATGTTGCATTTTAGAGATGGATTATGAGCCTGTGCCGAGCTGCTGGCTTTCACAAGATGAATTGCCTCTGTGGGAGGACTTTGACAGCTTTATCCCTACTTTTTAACACAAGAGATAAGCCAATTATAGGGCAAGTCAAAATGTGTTGTAACATCGATAGCCTTCAGCCGTCAAATAGCTGTCAAATGACCCGCAAGCAGAAACACAAATGCAAGGAAATACAAACAGTCTCATTTCTCACACTCTGATACACACACTCAAATACATTTACAACAGTGTGGATACAATCACATCCATTAACCCACACGAGGACACGCATGCAGAAAAAAACAAAACAGGAAAGGAATATGCTGGAAGTGTCCACTCACCACTCAGATGGTAGCCTGATATATCCCCACTTTGAGCGGAGGACATGGTGCTGCAGCCAGCCTGGAGAAGAAGAAAAAGAAATCCAACAGAGTAAAGTCTGACAACCAGAGCTGTTGCCAGTCTTATAATGAACTACAGAATAGAATTAATTAAAAATGTAATTTTGGTTCACTATCCGGAGTAATATTTGGGTTGATTTTTATCTATAATGTATTAAATACTCAGCAGAGGGAATTAATTATGTTTTGCAGGGTATAATTTAATAACCGTTTCATGCTTAGTACAAGCAATAACACTTTTGAAAACTTGTCATCCTAATAATCTCTCAATCTCAATCCTTTGGCTTCAACATGAATCAGAGTAAACATGGCTGAATTGACCGGCTTTGGGCCGCAGGGCTAAATGTACCGTTGGAACCTAACGACTCCTGGCATCCACTGCTGCTTCAGATACATTCACAATAGGACGCATGCATAACAGGGGATGTCAGGGCTCTGGGTGGATTTTTACATTTTGGCCCTGCGCAGGAGTGGCAAACAGAGAGCCAACGGTCTGCAGGTTTTCATACCAACTAAAGACTTAAGCACTCCTTCAAGTAGAGGAGGAAAACCCATGTGTTGTACTCTGCTGAGGTGATTGGTTCGAGTAAAAACCTGCAGACTTTTGGCTCGAAATGGCACATAGTTGGCCCTTCCTACTCTAATTACAGAAATAACAGTTTTCTTGCTAGGGTTTGGTTAGGTCTAGGCAATTAAAACTACTTCAGGTTAAGGTCAAGGAAAGATTGCGGCCATACTTTAAAAGAGTAATTTATTTAGCACTGATTTTGCCTTACACTTCTATAATATTGTCAGATTCACATTGGACAGTTTAAAAGCAGAACCAGAGATATTGTCTTTTTAATTCCACACACACTTGTTCACCGTCAAAACCTGCCGGCTGCATTACCCACAATGCAATTCAACTGTTGACAATTCGGTCAGAGATTTATTCATTCATGCTACTTAAGTCTTGGTTTTGGAGGCAACAGTCTTAATTTGTAAGACCACAAGAGGATGTTTGTCAGGAAAACCTAAACATAGGTGAACTGATGCTGTTGTTTGTCTCAAATGAGAACACGCCCTCATCTGGACGTGTGTATGGTTATTCATGTTGAAAGACGCAGGGCATATTCTACACACACAATACAATGAATCGGTAAAAACTCATACAATAACACAGTATGTTGTATTCCAGATACTGCACTTGTGAAATGTGTTGTTGTTTTTTTTCTACTTGAGCAATTCCACTCAAAATGCAAGGACTGTGTAAGGTGGAGCTGTGAATTTTGGGGCCCATCATAGTCTGGGGCCCTGGGGAAATTCAACAAGCAACCGCCTGACTACTGATTTGCTTTTTATATTACCAGAGATATAATGTATTGTACACAGGAAAGACATACTATTAGTTTTCTAATCATACCGCTTTGACAAACAGTACATGTCATCAGTCCCCCAACCCTGCTTCCAGCACAAGGCTTCTGGGAGGACTCAATGACTGTACATTCACCACAGGAGCATTCAGTTCTTTGGGTTGTTTCGTAATATCAAGTCAGTTTTCATGGGTCTTTCTTAAAAATAACAGCAGGGCCTTTTTTTCACGAGACAAAAGAGAACAATATTTTTCTGCACCCCACTCTTAATCCGCAAACTGCAAGATAAAAAAATAGAAAACACGACGGGCGATGGTGTGTGACTCATTTCTCCACCCAAACCCCCCCTTCCTCCCTCCTCCGCCTCCTCCCCCGCTTGTTGGAATCTCCCCATATCTCAGTGACTCGGGGGAAATGGGAGCATTACACTAATGATATAGAAAAAGGCTGGAGTGGTGTTGGGGGGGTCGACTCAATTCTGCTGAGCGGTTTGCAGACCACAGCCATGCAGGCCAATTAAAGTGGCTGACGCAGTGCAGGGCTCACTGACAGATGCTGATGTGCCATTAGCAAAGCGTGGGGGATCTCCAGTAGCAGCGTGAGCACCAACCCCCCCCCCCGCACCCCCAAACTCGGCTCCCAGCATCGCTCAGATCAGCTTGGCTCGGCTGAAGGTAACATATGAGTGTAGGTCCAGGGACAGCTCAAGAGAAGGAAGAAGAGGAGGAAGGATCAAGGATGGGAGGGGAAAGGACAAGAGAGAGAGAGGGATGGAGGGAGAGCAAGACAATGTTTCAGACAGATTTAGTAAATAACGAGGCAGCGTGGGCGCTCTGGCGCCTCAGTGGGCTTGAGGTGGCAGAATAAAGACAATGAAGTTGAACTTGCCTGAAATAGAAATACATTTAAAAATGGAAAAAAAAAACAGTGGACTTGAGGAATTGGAAGTCATTTGATCGTTTTGTCTAAAAGGTGCAATTATTCCCTAATATAGGAGTCTGACATAACCCCGCCCTGTCAGATGAACGCAAGTATCACTTCATCGACATCAGCCGTTACGTTCCATGTTGTGTTTATTTCAATTGATTTTGAAATTGATGACTTATGGCTCACAGAAGCAGGTATTGTTCAGGGTTTCCAGCTTTCAGGTGGAATTTCCAGCACGCTGCCTTCGACAGAGAAGAACATAATCTAGCTGGTGCCCTATGCTGCTCGTTATCCTCCCCCCCCTCTCTTTCCTATTTCTGACACATACCATCTAAGCAGACGTGTCTCAGGCAGTATGATAAGGAAGATGGTACGAGGAGCCTGAAAGTGCGGAAAAAGGTAAACAGACAAACAGATGCTAACATTAAAGGGAAAATGTGCAGATTTTCAACCTTATCTCTATCTGTCTAAATTCGAGATTTAGTGTGAAAAATGCCTGTAGGTTCTTGATGGATGTTCTCTGCGGCGCAGCTAGAAAACCTGTTGCTCTTCCTGCATCCAGTGACGTGACAGTGACATGGGAAACAGTACTGTGGACCAGAATCTATTTTTCAACTGGAGCAAGAAGTACACTATCCTCAACCTGAACCGTTGTGTCTCATTTCCGTGACATCATCAGACATGTCATCTGTTTTCTTTTAGATTTGAGACTCTCCTTTCGGCTGACTGCTCATTAACACACAGCAGCGGAGGGAAAGGTGACGATTTGCATAAACGCTTTTCCACTGAGGAGTCATCTTCATGCCCACATGATCTAGACTCTCTCACTTCTTTAGAGTTATCTAAAAGAACCGTCGCTGCAGGGATTCTGTGTCTGATAACATCCCTCATGAAGCCTGAAACAGCCGCCTTCCTCCAGCGCACACAGGGAGACGTTGTGAGGGGGACGTTTTAATTACCGAGATATGCATGAAATGAATATCTTGTCACAATGTCGGCGTGCACAACAGGCTGCGATGAGCGTTAAGTGGCATGTGAGTAATGCAATGGAAGGGAGCCTGGGATATTTGTGAAATACAATTTTCCAGATCAGTAATGAGGCTGTCAAGGAAGAAAAGAAAAAAAAACAGCAACAAAAAGGAAAAGTCAGAGTTAACAGTCATGTGTTTCAATGTGGCTCCAGTTTGGGCAGTGAAATTAAATAACCAGTGGAGGTTTTGGTCTCTCTGAATGTTGTCATTCTAACAGCTAGTGGGACATTTTATTTAATTTTAATTTATTTTTTATTCAGATCACTGTTGGTTGTTTTCACCGGCATCAAGTGCTATTGCTGAGAACCATATTTATAAAAACACAGTATAATTAGTATCAACGAATTCTCATTTGAACGTCAAAATTTAGTCTCGACCCTAGAAACCGTCCTCTGACAACCTGTGGAGTTTTTTTTGACAATGGACCCGTCTTTTACACACTTTCCTGGCAATAGTTTTGGCCGAAAGGTTTGTCACTTTACAAGGAATTGTGGGACTTCTCCTCTCCTTTTTGTAACGGATGGTCCAGCGTTCCCTACGCTCAAGGAGATAAGGAAGGAAGCATGGACGCACCTTTTCTTAGCATTTAGAGAATTCAAGCTCTTATCATGGCTGCCACTTACAGTAGATACAGTAGATACTTCCAGGTCATTTCACTCTGTCATCTCACAAAAACACTATTGACCGCAGCTTTAACCCCACATTGCTTCCAGTGATTAAGCCAGTGTCTTGCATGGCGATAAAAGCGCCATACAAATGCAGCCACTAACCGTTTACACTTAATTTGTTTGTCACCGACAAAAACTCAACAAAACCAGATTTCTTGAGGTGGAACTTCACTTACTATGTTTCCGCCAAATGGTTATATTTCACACAGTAAGTGATACAGCAATAACTTCAACGCCTTAATAATCCAGAACATTTTTGTTTTGCAATTCTGGTTATTAATCGGAACATTATGACATCAACATGAATAGCGTTTCATTCAGAACATGGTTTCATTCGGTTATTCAGACACAGATAGAAACTGAACATGTGAAGCCTCTCTGCGTTTTCCTTTTGTCCAGTAATCATATCGTGGTTCTAAGAGTGAGCGTGTACTCACGCACCTCAGCGTACGCAGTGTCTTTGTTTCTGTGGTTTCTCCGTGGTCTGGAGGAGGGTCGCCAAGAATTCGCTGTAACGAGGGAGGAAACCGACACTACAGTCAGCCTCCTCTGTGTCTCCAGCTGGACGTAAAGCAGCTCAGACACAAGCAGCAAACCCAACGCACCTGCGCACACAGCAGCACATTCTACACGCTGGATATAAATATGGCGTATCTGCCGCTGTTTGCTGCTAACGGTCAGCAACAAAGAAAACAAGAAATCCCCTCCATTGGAGCCGCATGATAAAACAGGTCAGATCAATAGGAACAGACACACTGATTTATGTCTAACCCCCCTCCCACACACACACACACACACACACACACACCTACACACACACAGAGCAATAAAGAGGAGGAAAAAAAGGAAGGGGAGGTTAGATAAGGAGAAAAGTAAGACAAGGATGAGATAGTTGAAAGAAAGTGATGGGGGATGTGGGGGGTGGGAGGGGGGGGGATAAGGAAGAGATGAGTGCCAGTCTTGAAAAAGCAATAAGAAACAGAGATTAGCTGGGAAAGAGGAGAAGGAGAAGGACGGGATCACAGGCCAGTCAGCTCGCTCCCCCAACAACTGATCAATCAACGTTGCTTTTAATCTCGCCCAACGACTCATAATTCAATTAACTGCCGCACTCAGTGAAACGGCCAGATATAACGCGGCACAGCAATCTCTCTCTCTCTCTCTCTCTCTCTCTCTCTCTCTCTCTCTCTCTCTCTCTCTCTCTCTCTCTCTCTCTCTCTCTCTCTCTCTCTCTCTCTCTCTCTCTCTCTCCCTCCCTCCCTCCCTCCCTCCCTGCCTCCTCACATATCTGCCTGTTTGTTTCCATGCCAGCTACACTTTGACTTTCGGGTTTAGACAGCTCATTCAGTGCGTGGTAAAAGTAGCATTGCATCGGCTGGTGCCGGCTTTTAAATGTCAGCGGCGGCGCCAGCTGAGACAGGAAGAACCTGCACAATCACTCAGAGTTCAACCCTAACAACCAACTCTGAACTCAAACTTCTTATGGCAAGGCCCAGAGGGGGAGCGGGTCGTCCTTCAATCAGATGATTGTCAGTTCGATTCCCCGACTCCTCCAGTCCATGCTACCAGCTCAGTGAAGCTGTACTTAAGTATGCACTTAGGTATGTACTTGCATGCTAATATGCTCACAATGATTATGCTACCAGGCTGATGTTTAGCAGGTAAAACGTTTACTGTGTTTTCCATCTTAGTTAAGCATGTTGGCATGCTAACATTACTAAACACAAAGTACAGCTGATGTGGATGTCATTGGTTTCGCCCCAAAGTTATTTCAATTCATCCGGGAGTGATTCATCCCCCGGGGAACCGTGAATGTCCGTACAACATGTCTGAATTTGCCATCACTAACAATGTGGCGAACAATATATTTTTCTACTTGAGTTTAGGGGGATGTTTTAATCCTTACTTGATCTGCAGGATGCATCTGACACGTTTTTTTGTGTGTCCAGATCGACCTTGGATTAACAAACAAAAGATCAGAATTGACCGCCAACATATCTTTGATTTCCATTTTTCAATCAGTTCCAATCAACCTTTTAGCCACAACTATGGAACTAACAGAGACACTTGACTCTGATGTTTGCAAATCAGTTTAACTGAAAATATAACCAACGGAAGAGGCGTCCTTGAGTGTACCAGCAAGCGGAGAAATGTTTGCGTTACGTCTACTTTGATTATCCAGTTGAGGGCTACTTAAACAACTCTCGCAACCGGAATTTGATCCGTTCTCCAAAAAATCTGACGTTTAAATATTTTCTCTCCTTCTTTGCAAGAGACAGAGGAAAAAAAGCTCTCTGTGCAGTTTGTGATGGGCTTACGAGGGGAAAAAAAGGTGCTGCCGACTTCACTCTGAACCGCATTAAACGTCAGAATGTTGAAAAGGCTTATATCCAGTGGGGATACAAGTTCACACACACAATCAAACCAGACAAACTGAGACGGAACGCGTGTTTGGCTGAATTAACCGCAGAATAATTATGTCAAAATATACGTTTTTCCCTTCTCTGATCCTGATAAATGTTATTGTCCAGAATCAGCTTGATCGTGGTTTCACACACGTGGATGCGTCCCAATACGACCACAGTCAGCAGGGTGATTAAAGAAGTTGCTGAGTGTTTCCCTTTTATTTCCACACCTGTATGGACTTCTTCCATGCGACTGGTTTTTCATTATACCTACTTATTAGATTAACAACCTAACAATTAGGCTCATACTGGACAGGGAAAGCTCTCAGTGCTACAAAGACGTCTGTCAGACCTGACTTAACGTTTTGGAAAAGGGTTCATTCACTCTCAGTAATGTGAAGGTGGGTGGAAGCTTAAATTTCTTCCAAAGTGGGGAAGAGCAGTGATTTGAAGCCAAGTCACAGCTTTATTGATTAACTATTAAGTAGCTGCAGACAGATCCAAAGGTATTTGGGCAGTAACACAAGTTTTAATGCTTCCCCTCTTCATCCTAGGGTTAAATCTTACTTTGAAATGCACAAATCACAGATGGGACAGAGGGGATTTAGTATTTGCGAACAATGTCGGCGCCCCAGCTGGGTGGTGTTGCCGTTGAAGCTGAAGTGATATTTCAAACTATTTCTAATGCCTGCCCACACAGATATGGCACCAATCAAATTACTGGAACAGACAATATCGGGCGGTAAAAACCCACGTCCCCATGACACTAATGGAGGTGTGCTAAGAAGAAAAAACTACTTTTTTTTGGGTCTATTTGCCCAAATAGGAACAAAAGCTGAAACAAACACCAGGAATACATGTACTTTCATCCATACCAGAGGAGCCGCTAAAAACCTGCAATGTGACGGGGAAAGATTTGAACAAGTTAAAGGACATTTGGGGAAATTTGGGGAGAGTTAGATGAGAAGCTTGATGCCACTCTCTACTGTCTGTACGGTAAATATGTAGCTTGGGCCAGCAGCCGGTTAGTTTACTGTAGCTTAGCATAAAGAATGGAAACTCTTTGGACTCAAAAGTCAAAAAAAAATCTTCCTTCCAGCATTTCTCAAGGTCACTAATGACGACCAGACAAGAAATACTCCGGGCACATAACCCCCTTTACAACGGCAGATGGTCATTTTTACACTCTGGACCTTGTGCGGATCAAACAAATGAGTTAAAACATGTTAATTAATAGCTGCTTCCCCCTGGCTTCCACTCTCTATTCCACTCTAGAATACAGATGCATTAGTGACATAAACAACACAGCTTAATGCCTGATAACTTCTACTCTCAGAGTCATCAATGTGATTCATCTTGTGATACTTTATTTTTTACAATTCTCTCTCCAGCCCGCTGCGTTTTCGAGGCATCGCCAGGAGAAGTGAGCCGCTCAGACCACACGCATTCACCGTAAAGCCCAGGCAATCCATTTCATGATCCATTCTGGAAATATTGGTGCGGTGATACATTAAGGCGCAGGACATCGCTCGATCTTAGGAAAGAACCATTTCGATTATAGCTGAGGGCCTTTTAGGTGTTACAGTAGACTCACAGAGCCACACGTCTTGTCTATGTGTCTTTATCTAAGTGCTTCTCTTAATGTAATAACACTTTTCTTTCGAGGCGTTCAACGGGGACACAGGATGAGGAAGGTGGTGTTAGGGGTGTGTGTGTGTGTGTGTGTGTGTGTGTGGAGGCAGGGGAAGCCCATGACAGAGAGCGAGAAAGAGAGTCGGTGTTAAACGAATGGCTGAGATGATTGCGAGTGCTGGTGGAGGAATTGAATTCTGAGCAGGTCGTATTTCAGCCTCTGCCCGAGGAGGAGGCGAGAGTCCCAGGGACACACACACGGGCACACACGGGCACACACACACATGGACACACACACACATGGACACACACACGGTTATTTTACCTCCACTGCCAAGCCACTTCACATAAGACATCCAGCATCGTTAGAAAGCTGCAGGGGAACACGCTTGAAGAGTCGGCGAGTTACTCGAGTGTTGAGATCATGTTAAAAATGAATATTTTTTTTCTTCAAGCATGCGTTCTTCTTTTGGATTCTGAATGTGCTTCATCATTAAAAAAATCACAGCTTTTTAGAGGCAGAAAGTCAACTCCCACACATTTCTTAACCGTTAATTGAAGCAAAAAGCTTTCCTGGTGATCAGTAGACTTTATTTTTGAGTACAAGTAGGAAGCTAAGATTATATAAAAAAATAATATATATATATATATATATATATATATATATATATATATATATGTATGTATATGTATATATGTATATATCGGGGGGCGGGAAACAGGATGTCTACAAAGCCAAGAAAATGTTAGAATCAGTCAACTTTAGTTCCAGTAAAAAGGACCACAAACCAGCTCCAAAAGTCCCAGACACCCACACAATCTAAAACCTCTGCAAGCCTCAAAGACCGACACCAACCAGCACACAGTCTGCTATTCTCAGGTGCCATTATCCGCATCCCTTTATAGGATTAACAAGCGTCAAAAGCAACATTCAAACCCCACGGGGGTATCTTTATTCTCGCAGCAAGACACTTATTGAAAACCTTTTGGCCATTGTGATCATTTAGAGCAACTCATGACCCTTTGTTACAGGTTGCGAGCTGCAACCAATTGCAACAAATGCCAACAGAAAGCAAACAAATTGAAATATGACATTTTGGGTTGATCTGTGAGTGAGTGACACACAAGCAAACACACTGTTTGACTTGACAGTATTTCAGGACTAAACATTGATCAAACTGCATTTCATCCAGGCAAAGTTCTTAAAAAACTGTTTGCTTTAGGATCAAATTAAACTTTGAGGTATTTTTCAGCAACATATATATATATAGAGAGCAAAATTAGGTATTGGAAATAAAGCGTAGAAATAGTATCAATTTTATTTATTGAACTCAAAATCACAAATTTGACTCAAAGGGCTTTCCAATGGGTATCCTACCTAACAATCCAGGGTCTAAGGGGAGAGAGAGAGAGAGAGAGAGAGAGAGAGAGAGAGAGTATGCTGCACAGTCTTAAATGTTTCCCCTAAGTATTCAAGGCGTAAAGATCAATAGCAGCCCTAAAAAGCGGAGTAAAGTCCATTATACAAACCGGACTATTCCACATCCCTAAAGCTGCTCATCAAAGCTGCACTAAGTTTTTTTTCCAAGGCCACAGTTTCCAGTTGGAGTTGAGCTGAAGTGGTGCTGAACGGACAGCTCCCGCGGCCCGCGGTGCCATTTGTTATCGTCCCTTGAACCCCCGTGTAGACCTGCTCCTGGTTCAGGTGGACTCGCGATGCGCATCGACATTTAGCTCAAACCCAGAGAACCGACTGGAGTCGCGGAAACGCCGCGACAGAAAGAAACACAGCCTGCTGCCATCCCGTGTGCGGGGATGCGTTCACACAGCAGCAACAACAACAAAAAAACGCATGCAAGTCCCAAGTCTCGCCATGATGCATGTTGCGTGTTGTGCACGGAGGAGTGCGGGCGTGCAGCGGCTTATGGCAAGTGGTCGGCGGGTCGAGCACGCATTTCTTACCCGGAGTTTTCTTTTGGTGCAGTAGGGAGGAAGGAGCAAGGAGGAGGAGGAGGAGGAAGAGGAGGAGGAGGAGGAGGGGGGTAGACCAACTCCACCGCTCTCCCTTCTTCAGGCGCCTCTCTCCATCCAATGACACCGGTGCCGGTCCGGTCTGCGTGTCCCGGAGGTCTCTACGAGGTGGAAGGGGAGGGAAACGGCGTTCACACTCCCGCTTCAGCGCATCCGGCCAGCTGGAGGAGGAAGATGGGCAAAAGGGTGAGGATGATGAAGAGGAAAAGGAGGAGGAGGAGGAGGAGGAGGAGGAGGAGGAGGATTTATCTTCCACTCGGAGGTGACCGGCTGCTTGTGCTGCTGCTCGCTGGAGTCTGAAAAGCTGCTGCCTGAGGCATATTCCCGTACGAGCCGCAGCTCTACCCCGCGACCGACCGACCGACCGACCGACCGACCGACCGAACGACTGCAGAAACAAAGTCCCACCCTGCAGCGCAACTTCCACCGCCGGGCCGCTCAATAACACGACCACCGCCTCCTCCTCCTCCAAGGCTCCACAGCAGCAGCAGCAGCACCGAGGAAGACCTGAGGGCTGCGCGCACGCACGCACGCACGGGCACACAAACAGATATCCCAGTATTATGCAACGGGTGCAAGGGGAGGGTGAGGGGGAGAGAGAGGGGGAGGGGGAAGGGGGAAGGGGGAAGGGGGGGGGGCACCCAAACTTTTCTTCCTCATCATCCCTCCTCAAACCACAAACAAACTGACCCCAAATTCTGTCCCGAGATCAAACCTCCCTCTCTTCTCTTCTCCATCACCATGTCAGCTGTTGGGGATGATTCAGTGAGAAATTACATAAGCGTGTGTACTGGAGGTGGGCAGCGTGCAGCGATGACACCTCTGATAATAATAATAATAATAATAATACACTCATCTTCACTCCCCGTATATTAAACTGCAGGCCCACTCCTCGCCCTGCTGCCACTTCTCATTCCACTTAAGTGGTTCAGTGATTTTATGAAGGGTTCATAATGACTTATTTGTGTTAATACATAATGTATTATTCCTTTAACGCGTCGGTACAGTCAAAGTTCTGCGAGTGGTTAACGCACAGAACTCGTTTACTTTATCCAACGTTTTCAAGGACGCCATTTCTATTCATTAGCCATCTCATCACGCTGAATGGCAACAGACAGTTTTTCATACTACGCGTTTGATCAGCTGATATAAATATGGTGCACGAGCAAAGTTATTGTGACTGGTGAGCAGCAGTGACTCCGCTCCCACTTTGCCGTCATCCTCTACCGGCGGTGATCATTCAGTCCATCATCATCTGGTGATGAACATTTCTACCTTCATCTTTATTTGAGCCTCCACAACAGAAAATAATATACGTTTCATTGTTCCCTGCCCCCCCCCTCACTGCCCCCCCCCACCCAACCCCCCCGGCTGATCAAACAAACCCTCTGTGAACCGAAACTCTATTTCCCCGCCGTGCAACGTGAAATACACTAAATCTGAAAGGTCAGAAATGAAGTAATAAGAGTCAAAGACAGTCTAACAGCATCATCTAATTTTCTTTGGTTTAACTTTGTCATTGTGAGGCCCTGTACAATTATTTTTTTGCCTTCACATTTTGTCCTGCCAGAGCCACACAGCATGTCTCCCCAGCTTTCAGCCACACTGAACTGAATGTTCAGTTCATAACAGCAGGAGAATGGTGCATTCTGGGGTTTCTTTTGCCTTTTGAATGACTCCCTCTGGTGGCGGAGCTACTGTAGTGATGCTGGCTGTCATCTTGAGCCCTCAGCTCTATTAAAACAGATGAACTGTCAACGGGTGGAGTACAACCCCTCAGTAAGAGTCCCATAATGTTACTGGTGGATGATGTGCGGGGACGAAATGTTGTGCGTTGGGGTTGCTGTTGGGAACAACAACTAAATCCGAGTGTACCTTTAAAAATGAAATCTAATATTATGAAAAACATCCATCGAGGTGTATGTAGACAGAACCATCAGACTTAAGATTGAATTGAGTTCAAAGTTCAAAGTTCTCTTCAAACACTCAAGATTGCAGGTTTTCTCTTGAGCTCCTTGGTTGATGCTCCGAACCCCGGGGAAGATGAATATGTTTCCAGTTTTAGTATGGTCACTGTAAATAATTAAAAAGGCTCATTATCGGCCCCGGGGCTTGTCGACGGTTCTTATTTAGCTGAACTCAGTGGACTGATGAAACCTGTAGCGTCAATCCAGCTTCAAAATGACGGGAAACAAAAGGTTTTTACTGCATACACTATTTAGGATCTACCCAAGTACATAAATGACTTGCAAAGCAGTGAAATAGACTATAAAATGAATAAAATGCCATAAATCTGTCATCCACTCCTGTTTTATTTTTTTTTGCAATCAGTCCAGTTACTATAAACTCTTCTTATTCTGGAGGGTAAAATCAAGCGCACCACGACAGCAATAACACAATGGCACAAAGTATATATATATAAAAACATATATTTATTGTTCTGTTACCGTTGGTTAACTTGATCAACAATAAATGGTGGCAGGCCAGGAGACAAACTGTACACATATTAATAGAAAGCCTCAGAGAGCTTGTTTTTCTGTTCAGTGGCAATTAACAATGCAAAGAGAGAGAGAGAGATAGAGGGAGAGAGAGACAGAGAGAGAGAGAGAGAGAGAGAGAGAGAGAGAGAGAGAGAGAGAGAGAGAGAGAGAGAGAGAGAGAGAGAGAGAGAAAACAAACAGTATTCGCTGGAGGCCGCACAGTTGATGAACGTTGGGTTTTAATGGTGCGTTCAAAAGTCATCCTTCAGCCTCCTCCCAAAGTGGTTCATCTCCCAGGCAGACAACTTTACAAGAGGGGTAAAAATACTGTACATTGTTCTGTATATCAATCCTCCTAAATCGCGTTGCTTAAAGAATAAGATATTTTTACTGTATCCTTTGTCGAGGACAGTGATAACTACTCCCCCCTTCCTCCCTTCCTCCCCCCCGCCCCCCCTTTCTTCCCACCAAAAAACGAGCGAGGTTGAAGAACGTCAAGTAAAGCTTTTAAAATGGATAAATGACATTTGGGCTCTCTGAAGACAGAAATAGAGGTGCTCCGTACTCGACAAAATAGTGTGTGGATTAAAATAGATAAAGGTTATATATATATATTTATACTATATATACTATATAAAGGCTTGAATCTCCAGATTCAAGGACAGCCACCAGTGCCGTCCACACATTCCTCAGAACACAAAGCCTTTAATGCAGCAACAATCTCACACCTGCTTTGTCTCTTCTTTTCTTATTCTCGCTCCGTGGACCATAAAGTCTCGTACTGTACGTCTGCAGTAAAAGGATCACAGTATCCTGATCCCTTAAGGACCCCCCCCCCCCCTAAGCCCCCCATCTGCCCCCCCCCCCCCCAGTGACAAGCTGAGCCGCTGCAGTGAACCAGAGCAAATATATAACGTAAACTTGAGAATGCAGAGCCTTTTTTTTGTTTTGTTGCAGAGTCGGTGTGAAAGCATCGTCCGCCCGGAGACATACCGAGGGGACATTTTACACAGAGTCAAGATGCTTTTCCCGGGTGTTTGATCGTCATGGCAACGAATAAAACCCACGTGAGCGGTTTCGTACAAGGGAGCAGAGGCTTAAAAAAAAAAAAAAAAAAAAAAAAAAAGGTTCTGATCAATAACGGAGAGTTCGTTTAATTTAAAGCAGAACGAATCCGTTGAGCAGGATCTGTCGTCCCGTTGGCCGGATGACAAACAACAACAAAGCTGACGGGGGGAAACAAGGCCGGGAGGGGGGGGGAGGGAGGGGGGGGAGCAAGTCTCAGTGGTTGAGTTCCTCTCCGAGGCCGTGGTCGCTTGTGACACAGAAGAGTTTTCGTGCGAGACCGAGTGGTTCAGGTGGGAGAGGACCAGAGAGACCAGGTCCAAATGTCCGTTTCAGTCCAGGCGAACCTTTACATTCCACGCGCTGCAGAACAAACCAGATCCAGTTGCATCCAAATCCACGGGGGACTTTCTCTCAGTCTGTCCCGCGTCACCGAGTCCTCCGTCGAGGAGCGCCAACGCTCAGACTGAATGTGCAAATATCATCCGTGAACGGGGAGCCGTTCGAAAACAACTTGACGAAAACACTAATATAGAACTTTTTTTTGCAGCCCCCCCCACCACCACCCCCTCCCTCCCCCCACCACCCCCCCTCCATTGTGAGAGGTTCTCTACACCAAACTGTTTCCTAATTCGCAGAGTCGAACTGAAATTAATCAGTTTATGTGCCACAAAACTAATGGAAGAGAGGATTAGTAAAAGACTGCATAACACATTGTTCACCCGCCGCTACCTCCAAAGGGGGGGTAGAACAAACAGCGATATTAATTGCACATACTCCCACAAGAAACCAAACCAACAGCCGGGGCAGTTGTGTCCCATTTTACCTTCTAAGCGTCTAAAACCTTTTGAAAACTGCGAAGCCAAAATGAGCTCAGTGTTCATCACCTACCTCGTTCAAAGTGTAAAGTACGGTATGAAACGACGGCGTTTGAGGGGGAACTTTTGTTGCTTCTGAAGTTTGAAACATAAAAGAGGGACGAGTCTCAGCTGTGCACGCTCTGGGAGTAACAACAGATCGAGTTACTGTAACCATGTCAGCATGTCTGACTGCATTTTGTAATAAACTATAATACACATTTCTGGTAAAAAAAAAAAAAAAAAAAAGTTTCTCTAGCTGCCTAAGTGGACAATTTGTGGCAGATCTTTGGCTTCAGTGGTCAAACATATTTCACTTTTGTCTAAAATAAAAATAAAAAATCTCACTCTCTTCAAAGACAAATCCATCCGTGGATCGAACGTTTCTCGGGAACTTTCTTTTTCTCCCCCATTCACTTCATTTCAAATGACCTCCCTTCATCTTTACATATTTCAAATCTGTGTCTTTTGACGAATGAATCGTTGCTTCAAACACAACTCGCTGAGTTTCCTTTTAAAGTTTTTCTCTCCAGAGACGGAGTACTTTGAGGGAATCTAACTTTTCTATAGAATATGAATGTGTAACGAAAAAAAAAAGAAGAAGAAAAAAAGAAGAAAATGTATTCCATTTGACGGTGCCTCAAATAAATCTGGGAGACAGCTACCATGCAAACTATACATCTAATCTGTGGATATCACAACTCTGCAGTCTTGCAGAATTTAGCTGAAAAAAACAAAAACAACATGAAAAAGTAAAATCCCTCACACAACTGGTGGAGTGTTTCAACAAACAATGAAGAGCCGTCTGGCCATGAGCCAAACATGACTTTAACATGCCGTAATGTTTCCGTTTGTCTTGGACTTCATTGGCTGAACCACCCTGCTGTTGCTAATGACTGCTTGAGAATAGCCCCGATCAGGAATCCTAGCCTCTCTGACGGGAACACAGCCTCTCAGTCTGTGGATTGTCTTGTTCATGAAGAAAACAGACGTTTGCACAGCCAGCTGTTTAGTTTTAGGTGAAGCCCTGTGGCTGCTGCAGCAACAAAGCTGAGTATTAGCTTACATCACACGATTAGCGTCAGCAGAGGGACCGCACGGGGGAGAGGGCGGGAGGTGGTGATGGGAGGAGTTGGATCTGTTTCCATAGTAACAGCTGGCCGGAGGGGAACTCAGAGCGGCTGTGACTGAGTCAGGTGGAGGGTGTGCGTTTGGTGCGTTTGAGTCTGGCTCGGTGCTGCGTGCGCCGGCTGGCTCTGGCTCTGGCTCTGGCTCTGGCTCTGGTTCTGGCTCTGGTTCTGGTTCTGGGCTGGGGGATGCGGCTGCGGCTGCTTCAGGATGTGCACCACCCGGCTCAGGGTGTCTGTGGTGGCGAACGCCAGATACTGGCAGCACAGCCAGTCCTCCAGGCTCACGCCGCAAGCCGCGTCCAGCGAGCGCTCCGCGAACTTGATCATCATCAGTGTGCGCTTCAGGTCCAGCCAGTTCTGGAGGGTGGCCTCGCGCTGGCTGGTCGTGGCACCCGACATGGGGCCCGTGCTGCTGCAGCCCAGCGCCTGGAACAGGTCCTCCCGAGGGCCCCAGAGCAGGCACTGCAGGCAGGCCCGGGCCTCGGACATGCGGATCCTTTCAGAGGGGTTGACGGTGAGCAGTAACCTGGCCAGCTGCTGCAGACCCTGTGAGTAGAGCGACCTGACGGGCAGCGGCGGCAGGTCCGCCCACGTGTACTCCCGCTCCTTCAGCTCCGGCGTCTCCTCGAAGGGGTTGGGCCGGTGCAGCGTCTCATAGATGAGAATCCCGGTCTGGAACTCGTCGCACTTGCGGTACTGCGTCGCCGTGACAATCTCGGGTGCCAGGCGCGACTGGTCGCGCAGCGTCCCGGGGTCGGCAGCCATGAGGGCGCTCTTCTGTTTCGCTTGCGAGAAGTTACTGATGATGAGCCGGGCGGGGCAGGTGGCGTTGGCGGCGGCAGTGGCGGCGCCGGCGGAGGTTGCTCCAGAACTGCCGCCGCCTCCACCGCCGCCGCCGCTGTTGCTGCTGTTGCTGCTGTTGCTGCTGTTGTTGTTGGGCTCGAGAACGTCCAGATTCCAGGGGTTGCCAGGTTGGCAGTGGACCAGCAGCAGGTTTTCCAGCCGCAGGTCGCAGTGGGTCACATGGTACGGCTTCATGTGCTCCAGGCCGGAGCACAGCTGCAGCAGCAGGAGACAGACCTGGCGCTCGTACAGCTCCGGGTTGTGAGTGTGTCGCGCCACGCCTTCCCGGACGAAGTCGGCCACCGTCTGGAAGGGCACCTCGCGAGTGATGACCACCACTCGGCTCCTCAAGCGGCCCACGGTGTTCATGTGACCCGCCGCTGGGGTTTCATCCAGTTCACCGTTCGCCGCCTTGGCGTCCGTCTCCTGGGTTTCAGTCTTAATCTCTTTCTCTTTCTCCTTCCGTCCATCTACATCCTCCTCTCCCTCCTCCTCGCCCTCTTCCTCCTCCCAGGGCAGCAGGCGGGCAGGGACGTCAGCCAGGAAGTGTCCACAGTCTTGCTGGATGTTGAAGTGCACAGCCAGGCTCTGTCTCACTGCAAGGCTGTGGAAGAACTGCTGCTGGGTCTCCTTCACTTTGCTCCGACAGATCTGGAGATAAGGAAGACAATATGAAATTACTTTCTTTAATGATGACGCTATTTGCGAATTGACAATAGACCCTACTGATTAAGTATTGCCTGTGTAAAAGCCCGATACTTCTTATTCCTCTGTGTAATAGATAGCTCCATTGTTGTACAAGAACCATTCAAAGTGCACTAATGAACCACGCAGTTTAATTTATCTATATTAATATGAAGATGGGCACTGTGCTTTAATTTAGGTCAATCTCACATACTCTATCCTGCTGCTAGAAACAGAAAGAAACAACAAAAAGTACAACGCCCAGCTGCTTTAGGGAATGACTCAAATAAAAAAAAAAAAATGTTTTACTTTATATTTGAGACCCATTTTAAAGATTCACATCCTCAGTAGGGATGAATGGGTTTGCAGCTGAGAGACACAGACCGGGTCGGGGAGTCCGAGAGCACTGAGAACCGAACCCGAGGGCCGCTGGGCTACACTTCATCAGAGCGCGGTCGGATGGCGGGTTTTCCGACGAAATTTTATGGAGCAAATACGTGATAATGCCGGCCTTCTCCTATGAAATGCTTTAAAATGTCATTAACGATGAAAGCTGATGATCGTACCTTTGTTCAGTTAGATGTTTATCTGTCAAGCACTTGTAGAAAATGATATTAAGAGACTGCTATGAATTTTAATGACATTAAATAAACAAAAATTCCCCCGGGGAGACTTTTTTTTTTTTTTTTTTAAACAAACGGCGATGTTACGCAACACCGGGAACAAAATAACCCGTTTGAGCAGATGATGCACGGGAGAACTCGGGAGATCAGAGATGTGTTCTGCTTTCAGAACTCTGTCCCGCCGCGTTTCCCTCCAACAGTTCTGCTGATGACGAACCGAGCGGAGCGAAGCAGCGAGCAGACGTCAGGTCGCCACCGACAGCAGCGAGAGCCTCCGTCTCCTAAAAGCACCGCGACGGCCTCCGCAGCGCTCCGCCTCTCGGCACTTTGATCACAGCACCGACGAGAGAGAAGCCACGTCGCGGGTCGGGTCGGGTCGGGTCGGGCTCGGCCTCCGCAGACGCTCAGGAAGACACCAGCGGCGGGGAAAGAAGTCGCGACAGATTACCGAGACTTTCTTGGGAGAGCTTTGAACATTTTCGCATTAAAATCTAAACATTTCAATAAATAAAAAAGGATTGGAGTTTGATCTTAAGACTCAGAATAAAAGTGAGGACAAACTAAATGAATTCAGAGCAGGTACGATGTTAAGAAGTATCATTTCTTGTTTCATGTATTGTTAAGGATGACATCGTTTGTCTGATTATCAGTATTCTTTAGCGGCGCACTGCATTTTTATTTGTTTATGTAGCGTTGTCTCATGCACACCTGGAAGGGAAATGTAATCATGCAAAGGATTACAAGTAATTCTCTTTTTTCTCTCATACTAAACAGAATTTTGTCGTTGAAAATTAGATGTTTAACGTAAGAATATTATTCTGACAGCATCATTAAATTACATTTTATTTAATTAATTTGTCCAAACTAATTTAAAAGCTTTTGTACAACTGACGTTTTCCCCCTACATATTAAAGTTTAACATTACAAAACACGTTCCACCGTTTGTATACCAGCCAAAAATGTTTAAAATTGCGACCTCAAATCATTTGACTATTTTACTTACGTTAAGGGCGACTTGAACCTCGGTGGTCTCTTTGACATACCGTAATTTATGTACAGTTTACTAATTTGTCAATTTGTTCATTCACTCTTTAGGAATGTGCATGTTCACTGGATCTTTGTTTCGACATGTTGGCTCTGAGACTGCTGCCTCCTGGTCATTCCATGAGGACATATTTGTAGACCTTTCGCTGTTTAGATCCATATTTCATAAGCAGCATTGCTATTTGTAACACAAAGCTCCAGGTTAACAGACCGTTCTGTTTATTGCTCCCTCTTGATTCCTTAATGCTGACATTTCAGAGACACTATGAAGCTTTGAAGCCGACTGACTCGCTCTCTGAATTCCTCAGAGAGTCCGGAATTCACACAGACATGCTAAAGGTGGATTATGAATAATTAGCACCGCATTAAAAAAATATCACAGCATTTCACAGCATGTGAAATCTCATTTGCAGGAGGATCAACCACATTTACAGGGTTGAGGACGGCAGTAGCACAACTGGGCCACATTAAAATGGTGAGTTGGGGAAAGTTTAATTGGGGAGCTCGGGCCCATTTTGTGTTCTGCGGCTCCTGGATGCTTTATTTATGGATGAGCGTCATAAAAAAAACACACAGACAAAAAAAGAGATGTTCTCTTGAAAGTCTGCAGCTAATGTGAGGGCATACAGCTTTGAAGTGCTGAGAGTTTCATATCATGTGAATAATGCAACCTTCATCCATATCTGCTTTGTATTTAGCTTTCGAACTCTTCCGGAAAGCTCTGTAACCTCTCCCTCAGACAGACAGACAGACAGACAGACAGACAGACAGACAGACAGACAGAAAATTGCTACCCTTCAGCAATTAAATGAAAGAAAAAACAAAACAAACACATACATGCACACACAGGTTTTATTGCACAAGGTCATGCCCTGAGGGCTTAAAGTTGAAGTGCCAATATTTCAGCACAAACCTCTTCCTCCACTTCGGCTAAAGGAGTGGGAGGAGAGTCCTGAACACAAAAACGAAAATTCGAGGACGGCAACCACCAAACTCCAAATTGATCTTAAAATCAATATCTATGCAGAGGGAAAGAAAAGCAAGGACTCAAAAAACAAACAAATGAATAAATAAAAATGAATTAAAAAAGATGAGTCTTTCAAAGTTTGTTTGAAAGATTTGGTAAAAGAATAAATTACTCGTTTTAGTCCATCATGTGGTTGAAAACTAAATTCTTTGATTGGAAAGTGGGACAAACTAAATAGTTGAGTGTTTCAGGGTCATACAAAGTTTGAGGATGTCATGCATTTCATGCTCATGAATTACTTGCAATTCAAGGCAATTAATAGCATAGTTCCATCATCTATTATTACATTTTTAATTTACTCCAGATCGACAAATAGTTTTATTAAGGTATCCCCTCAGCTACGCTGCATGCATTTCATCTGAATTAAATATGTTTTAAGTTTTCTAGACACAAGAAAGAAAAAAAAAGGTGCATCACGATGTGTGTTTTAAGATTAACGTTGTACTGGTGCTGTACTGTGCATGACAATGGAAGTAGTCGATCTGAAAGCCGATCTATAAACAGAGCCAGACATCTCACCTTGATGGCGTAGTTGACCAGTGGGTCCTTGGCGTAGGAGGCGGTGTAGTAAACAGCATCCCCCGCCTCGCAGCAGGGTTTCCCAGTGGTCAGCCTGAAGTGGGACCAGCTGTCGGTGCCGAATCCCAGGTGATCCTTCTGACCAGCCATGAAGCGGTCCTCGCACTTTGTTGCCAGTTTCCGCAGCGTGTCCGTGTGGAGCCCGCGGATCCTCCCCACCACCTCATCCCAGCTGTCTAAGCCCCTGTACAGAGCAGGTCTCTGGGGTTTGGAGCCCCCAGCAGCAGCACCTCGACCTGTTGTCCGGCCCCTTCCGGCCAGAGACTCTGTGCTTGGGTAGGCCCTCCTCTCTCTGCCGGTCGTGGCTGATGCAGATGGAGGTTGAGGCGCCACAGAGGACACGCTGTTAGTCGGGCGGCCCCTGTTGGCAGCCGCTGGCCTCTCCAAGGAGTCTCCGCTCTCGTGGTCGTGGACCCGATGAGGCTCGGAGCTGAGGGAGGAATCCTGACTCGCCGTCTCCCAGGTGGAGTCCAAGTCGTAGATCGGGTTGGCCACACTCAGGTTGGTGCCCCCAGGTCTAGCCTCAGCCCGAGGTCTCAGGCCTCCCTGGACTGACTCTTTGGCTGCCAGGCTGGGCTCGGTGCTGGAGCGAGGCACAGCCTTCTTAGGTAGGGGCGGGGGCGTGGCCTTAGGGGTTGGCTGGTCTGCAAGGCCGTCCAGGTCGATGGAGGCCAAGGTATCGTTGGATGCTTTGATGTTTCGTGGCTGTTTCAGTGGGATCATGTTGGCTCTGGATTGACCTGGAGGGAAAGAAAGACAACAAAGTGTGTATTGCAATAATAAGAATATATAATATGACAGCAGAAAGTAACTAAGTTCATTTAGTTCAGCATTGTACATAAGTACAATTTAAAGTTGCACTTTAGTATTTCTACTCCACAACATTTCAGAAGGTAATATTGTACTTTTTACTCCACTGCATTTATGTTAAAGTTACACTTACTTCATTGCAGATTGAGCTTTTACATGATCTCAAAACACAATCACCTTATAACTATATATTAAGATGCAAAAGTTGGGTTTTAATTTTTCCAAGGACTACCCACTTGTTGCCGTTTAAATTATGGTTTTGGATTTTACTTTTTTCCTGTGGGCAGAAAATCATTCATTGTATAAATGTGTTTGCCAAAAAAAAGGCAAATGTTTCAGGACTTTAAAGGCCATGACTGGATAAATGAGATATGTTATGACTTATAGCATCATATGAAGACAATGAACAGGAATGCTGTTCACCTCCCCGCCTGAGGGTGGTGCCATTACATTGTTTCTGTGTTTTGCTCTGTTGCGTTGCAGGTGATTGGACTGAGGGATTTAAGAAGGAACCTGTGGAGGCTGGTTCCCTCTCTCTCGTCTCTCCAGCTCCCAACCAGGCCATGATGCACTTCGCGTACAGATACCTGTACTTTCTTTTGTTCATGTTGGGTGGGATAGGTAAGTGAGGCTATTTGTAAACATTGTTTTGTTTATTGTTTTGGGCCAGGCTCACCTTATTGACGGTTATTGCTACCACCATCTTAATGAATAAATATTATGGACTGTATCAACGCAGCACTGGTCCTTATTTGGGAGTGGGGGAGAAAGGGAGATGCATCGTTACGCTGCGCTCAGGCTTCCCCTAGAACAGGCGCATCAGATATGTATAAAGATAAAACGTAATCTATCAAATGTGATTTACTGAATTTGACTTTTACAAAAGTCAAATTGGAATTTCCTAACAGCAGAAAAGGATATAAAGGACACCTGAAACACAAATCATTCCACACTCCCCCCCCCCGCCCCCTCCCCCCACTGTTCCTCCCACATGCCGTTTCCAGCCGCTCGCTGGCTCGCTGCCCCTCACAAAGACGAGGCTGACACGAGGTTGTGTGCTGCGGCACGTGAGGGAGCTGGTGGCCCTGAGGAAGACTCAAGCCAGAGAGCAGGACAGCTGGGCACAAGTCGTACCCACCAACCATCCAGCTGCCCGACTCAATCTGCAGTGAGGCTGTGCAGTGAGGCTTAAAGAGGCAGCATGGAGAGCACTTTTATCACTGGCCTCAATTGACCTTATTTCTCTGGGATGGTGTCGGGAGGGAATTGGGGGGTCGAGGGGTTGATTGGACTCCCTCGATGTTCTCTGGAGTCGAGGACCACAGAGGCAGATGGGTCAAAGACAAGTATCCGACGAGATGAAGAGAACAAAGTCGTGCCTGCTTGCATGATGGGAATGAAACAGACGGAGTTTTTACTGAATGGGTGTACAAGGTCACAGACAACCCTGCAGCGCAGAGGCGAGGCTGCTTAGTGTTTTGAGATGGTGTCTTTCAGAGTCACATCTTTTGCCAAATTACTGTTCCCGTCCCCACGGTGAAGGCCTCTGCTTGAACAAACCCTCTCCCTTTGCGCAGTGCAACTGCTACTGATCAATTCTTGCGGAACGATATGAGCGACGCGAGTCCTCACGTGTGCGACACACTGCCATCGTATTAAGAAAGCAAAGGAAGCCTTAAGAAAGAGCCGCCAGGATGAAGGAAATGAGTCTTGGTAATCCTCCCTGGAACGGGGAAGGCTGTATTTAATGTGTTGCTCCACCAATCTGCAGTAATCCATGCAAGAAAACAACAGTCTCCCTCGTCCAGTCGTGGAGATCTTCTGTTGCAGCAATGTGGCTGTGATTTAACTACATTACATAAGACTAACTCAGCCTGTGGTCGTCAAAATCAAGAATACTTTTCATAATCATAATGAACAGAAATAAATGTGATGACGAAACAACCTGCATGGACTGACTAAAACCCCATATGGCTCATGTGGACATATCACCTTACAACATACTTAATGAAATCAGGGGTGATAATTATCATTTACAATTTTTTGGGTTGATTCATTTCTTGGCAAAATCGGAATGTCAGAATAAATTGAAGAAAATGGCCATCACAATTTTTTTCAAAGCCTCAGTTTAAATCTTCTTCTTCCTGGCCTTTTAACACAACCACACAGAATGCTGTAATCTTATTGTGAAGGAACAGGATCAGATTGTATCAATCTGTCTATTTTAGAAAAATGGTGCAGAGTTATTTTGTTATAATTCAAAACACACTGCTGTTCAACTGAACTGTGTTTGACCCGTGTCCATCTCCAGGAGATAAAACAGTGGAGAGTCCCAATCCCTCCAAAATCTGTTCCGGATTAAAAAAAAAAAAAGATAATTGCGTCTTCCTCTCGTCTCAAACACGGACCCTCAAGTGTCCGAAACAACTCTTTTGCTACTGCTTTCTATTTCCTCAAAATAAATCTGGGTGCCAACGCATGCAAATTCAGAGGCGTCACACATTATCTGGCCGGATTGGATTCATGCTTTCTCTTAAAGCATACGATTCAGAAATGCTACAGAATAATTCAATATTTAGTCATCTCCTCATAGAGTGAAATAAAAATGTATTGATGTACGAAATATACATTAAATACAATTGAAAACGCCACATTAAGGCAATCCAGTCACAACTCCAGAGACCAGCATTCACCAATAATTGTTTGCAAGGAGATGAAGGAACTTGTTGCCGTAGCAGAGTGATCACAGTCTAGCCATCGTGCTCCAATGAAACGATGATGGAAGGAAGTGGGTAGAATACAGAGGACCAGAGGGGAGGAATGAAGCGAGAGCAGAGGAGTGGGTGGCTCGAGGTGGTAAAAGTGAGAAGTGACAGAGGAAAAGAAACACAAAAAGGCGAGGGGGTGAGCAGGAGGCACACACACGATACTAGAGACAAATACCAAGGACGGGTGGTTAAAGAGATGGATACTGAGAGACAAGGAGGAAAAAGAAGAAAAAACAAGCCTACCTCAAATCCACTAATGACTCAAAGTTTTGAGGTAAACGCGGTGCAGCGGCAGCGCGGGGAGGCAGAGTGAAACGTTTTTCTCTGCTTCATCCCTGGGAGTGTGTGCGGAGCCCCTGGTGCCAACAAGGCAGGCTCAGCGCTCCCACCAATACTGGAGACTTCTCACTGAGTGCTCTGCCTCCTACTGCCTGATGCTCTGATTAAAACACAAGTGTGTGTTTAATGTACTGGATACATAGCCAGTGAAAGAGACACCAAGTGAAGGTGGTCCTCCACTAAAACGACTGCGCAGATTTACAGACTGGTATTACTGGAGCCGCAAGTACACACACGAGAGAGAGAGAGAGAGAGAGAGAGAGAAAAAAAAAAAGAGAGAGAGAGAGAGAGAGAGAGAGAGAGAGAGAGAGAGAGAGAGAGAGAGAGAGAGAGAGAGAGAGAGAGAGAGAGAGAGAGAGAGAGAGATCTGCAATTCTGACGAGTAAAATAGACGACATAGAAGTGGAAACCTTAAGCAGACATCACACTGTACTGTATGTTACTGTGCGATGTTTGAATGCGCGCACACACACACACACACACCTCGTTCCTCATTAGCAGCATGTAGAAGAGTAAAATTAGGCTGCAGGCAGCTCATCATATGGGTCATCCAGGGAGCTTTTAACACATTCACAATATATCCATCCACAGAGCCAGTGTGCAGTCTGAGCTTCTCAAATAACACACATCAACACTGTTTGCACATACCTTTTAAAAAGGAAAAAGAAAAAAAGTGCAACATCGACATATAAACACAAACACTTAAGTCTCTGATGAATCCCTTGACAAGAAAGTAAGACACACACACACACACACACACACCGTTTTAACCTCACACAACCATCCAAGCAAACAGAACACGGTGAAGCACCTCAGTAATGCATCTGCTCCCCAAAAAACAACAAAAAGAAAACACTCCCTACCACTTTGTGTTTCTATTTCTTTTTCCTCTCACACACCACTTGATCACAGCTAGATCCTTTCCCACACAGAGAGAGAGCTTCATGTTTTAAGTGCCAGGCAATGTTTGACAGCTGTGCCTACCTCTCTCTTCCTCCTCTTGTTGCTGCAAAAGCCTGGTCTTAATGTGCTCCACCACCTCCACCAAGCCTGTAGCACTGATCTGGATATTATTTGATATATACATTTTCTGTATTGGTTTCTGTGGCTATGTCTACTGTCATGGGCTGCTGAGACAAAAATCTTCAGGAATTAAGCAAAAAAAAAGAAAGAAAAGAGAATTGTCTCTCTTGCCATTTGGATTCATTGCTTTCAAAAAGAAAGAAAAAAAGATCTGCGCACTGCTGTCTCTCTCCCAAATCTTTATTTTTAACCACTCGAAACACTGTTCTTCAAAAACCAAAAGGTTGTTTGAAGCATCTCATCGTGTCCATGCAGAACACCAGAAGCATCGAGAATGAGACAGCAGTACAATATGCTGTGGGAATTTATGTATTTTTGGGATGGTAGGTGCACCTGCAAAGGTTATATATATATATATATATATATATATATATATATATATATATATATGGTCATGATGAGCTGCTTCAAATATATATATATATATATATATATATATATATGTATGAAATTATGCTAAAATACGATATTTATGATACAATTGTTAAAGATATACTCATCCATGTTTTGGCCATGTTTACTGTTTACAACACTATTTAATCCCATATAGCGATGTTACAAATAACATAAATCTACCAAATATATTGAAATAGTAATAAACACAATGCATATTGATCAATATTAAGATATGACCGAAGAGCTCCGTGCTATAAGAAAGATAAAAGGACCCCTCGGGCTCAGGGGATCAGAACGATATCGCACTTCTTCCTGTCGGTCGCCATCTGAGCTCACTTGGAGCCGAGGTGCAGTCTCAGCCAATATGGCGGGCTGTCTTCGCCCACCTCCGTTACTCTCGGGATGTTTATCATTGCGGCCGACATGCAAGTAATTAAATCTGCCATTTTGTTGGGTCTCTGGTCCAACAGGGACACAAGCAGCCCCGCAAAAAAGGAGAACCAACCTCAGGGCAAAACGTTTTCACCTCCAGCTGAAATAACATTATTTTTGTTATTCCACATTCCAAGTTACGAGCTGCATTCATGTGACAAGATGTGTCAAGATTCAGAGCTCCAGCTGTTCTAACATGGAATAAATTATGACTTGTCACATGAGGAGGTGTGCTGATGCTGAAGGAAAGTGAAACTTTGTGAACTGAAGACACTGAGGACTTTTTTGTTCAAAAAACAAAAAATTTGTTAAGTTTTATAAAATTCAATATAAAAAAAAGCAGATGCAAATTGGAAAAATATACCATTTGCAGACCTTTTCTTTTTTTTACTCTGAGGGATTGTGGCGCACCATCAGCAGCTAATTTGCATGTTTCTCTTCACCTTTTTTTTTTTATGAAGTCTATTTTGAGCTGCAAGAGAGCTTTAAATAACAGTGTCTTTTGCGGAAGCAATAATTTTGGAAGCATAACATAAAATCTAGGTGAAAATCAGTTCACGCATAAAGTAATGGCAGTTTTAGTGCACTGTCACTTTGTGGTGAGTGGATTTGCAGGAAATCAATCCTACGCAAAAGGAACATGCACATTTGAACAATAAAAGCTTGCGGACTTTGTGGCATCACCACTTGCTGGTTTTATGTTCCGTGTACATCCGTTAAGCTTTCATGACACAAAAGTTTAAGGCCAACCTGGCCATCTTGCGCGTGTCGTTCTTACCCAGGTTGGTGTACGTGGCGCTGCAGTGGCTGGAGGCGGGAGAGTGGGAGTGATGGGAGTGATTCCCGTCCTCCTCTGGCTCTCCGAGGCTGGCGCTGGCCTCGCTGGCCGAGGCCGGTGTGGCAACCTGGCTGGCATGGCCCTCCTCCCCCTCCCCGAGCACCAGCACCAGATTCACTTTGGCAGGCAGGGCGGCGACACCGGGCAGCTCCCGGTCCCTGGCATGGCTGGCACTCACTGGTACCTGGCTGCGGATGACAGAGAGAGGCATGGCTCTTATAGTTATGAAAATGTGAAATACTGGCTCCATTAACAGTCTGATTAAATTTGTATTGTTTCCTTTCTCCCTTTGTTTTGTAATCTACGATAACATTTCCCCCACTTCTTTGAGTTGGTTCATTATGCTGTTGGTTAATTCTGCATGAAAATATCTGCAAAACAAGTCATGAAAAAGGAACGGGATGATAATAGCGAGCTCCATTGCTGAGACGCGAGCGTTTATAGTAATAAACGAGCTGCTATTGATGAGGGCTTCAGTCTGTCATCTTTCATTTAGTCTTTGAGAGATAACCGTCTCTAACATCACAGGATATGAAGAAAACACATAAAACAATGCCTTTTTTAATCTGGGCAATCGCTGCCTGCGTCGCTTCGTCAGCTCACTTCTTTCTTCTCAAAGAGTGATGAATTAGAGCCGCCACAGTTGGAAGTGGGGGGGGGGGGCCTTGAAGCCTGGTGTGTTTTATATTCAACTACACATACGTTGCCTGAGGGAAAGCGTAAGAAAGCGGCAAAGCAGGTCACGATGGTGTGTGATGATGTGTTTTGAAGATCCCTTTGTGACAGCGGGTGTCTATGACTTGAGGTGTTTAATGAGGTGAGATGAATTTCATCTACCACAGCAGATTGATCAAAAGGTGTGATGATGACAGAGTGAATTGAGGCATTCTTACAAATAAATAAATAAATAAATAAATAAATAAATATATATATATATATATATATATATATATATATATATATATAAATATATATAATAAAAACTGGATCTCCTTGTCTGCTGATTGATATATTTAAAGTGCAGTGACATTGATGTAAACTGTAACCTCAAGAAATCCATGTGAGCAGTAAGGAGTGTGGCATTATGAAACACGGCGCCTATCATCTTTATGATTTGTTGCATTTTAACGCTGCTGTAAGATGAATATTTGACCACCCTTATAGGGAACTATATATATATACATATATATATATAGTTCCCTATAAGGGTGGTCAAATACTTCATAATGTACTGACACCGGTCTGGCTGAGCTGTGATCCCTAGAAACCCAGGTCATAGCTTAGAGTTACTCAGGGCGTGTTATGACAGAGAGTTTGAGATTGCACAGTAACTCCAATCACGGTGTGAAAGCCCTGCGTCCTCGTTTTGTTTGTCTCGCGGCAAGCACGCAAGTAATGCGCCAGAAAAAGGCAGGGAGGAGGATGACTGCTCGCAAGTAAACATGGACGTAAACAACGCAGCCAAAGATGCTGTATAACAATAATAATGATGCATTACAAGCTGTGCCTGTGGTATGAAATGGTATACACTTCCTGCTTCCTAAGTGGCCGCCGCCCGATGTATTTATATATGTACTTTGTGTTTGTTTGCAAGAAAACAAACACAGCCGATATTTACCAACAGATCATCTTCATCATAGACTGAAAGTTTACCAATGAAGGCCAAACACATCTTATATGCAACCATCCAGCTAAAACTCCTTTTTGGAGAAATAATTGACAGCTATGGCCCTTTGAAATGTCTCGTCTGTCAAATATAGACCCAAGTGTTTGTAGATGGCTGTTGGTTGATATGAAACTTTCTATAATCAGTTTTTTTTTTTTTTTGCATTATAATGTCAATATTTAATTAACTATATACTTTTATCCTGTAAATGACTATAAGAGACATGAACACAAACATTGGCTTCTCAAGAGCTGCTAAGTAACCAACAGCATTATGTTAAATTTCACATTTTGTTCGACTAAGCCCTTGCTTTTAATTAAAGCTAACAACATCAAGTCACAATCAGATTTTAAATTTGTTTTCCCAGAGTCACCTGGATATCCGTGTCTTGCTGCTCTACGCCGGGTAAACCTCAACAGCTGGTGTTTCATCGCGAGCCATCTGGGATCAGACTGCCGTTCTGATCACAGTAAATAAGATGCTCAAAGCAACCTGGTTCCTGGCCTCTGATCTGATAACAGTTCAGCCGTGGCCTTTCAATGTGACCTGAGTGAGAAATTGCATCCTCAGGCCACCTGGGTCGTGACCACCCAGGTTGGGGGACATTCTGAACGACTGTAGATTTTAACCCCGATTGTGATACACAAAGCACCTGCCACCGAGCCACTGATCCACCGAGCCACTGATCCAACGAGCCACCTGCCATCTGCTCCAAATGTCTGATGTTGTCGTGGTGGCATATTGTTTACTGTTCTGGCACTGCCATTTTGAGTTTTAATCTTCTTTATCTATTTATCTTCTCTGGCCTTATGCTGAATAATAAAAGAAAACAAAAAAGTATTTTTCAAATTAGCTTTAAAGTAAAAAAAACGGTAAAAACGGTAAAAACGGTAAAAAACATAAAAGGTCACAAAAAGTTCACAGAGCTGTTGTCATAGCCGCATGTGCTGTTATGGGTGGGGCAGGTTGACAGTAATGTTTGTATTAGTCTGAACCAGATGTGTCATTTCCTCTGACTGGAATTTTGATTACACATTGTTAACATGATTAATGATTTATGTAATCATGTGCAAAAAGTCCCCGGGAAGTACAGCTCAGGTGACAACATCCAATTGAGTGTTTTGGGCCTGAAGAAAAACGTTTTTGACAGCGTCTTGTGCACAAGTAAAAACTACAGAATAATTCTTCCATCACCAACAAGCTGGCCAGTTATTCACAGCCAGTCACAAGGAGTGTAAAACCAAGTGCTGAAACTGACAGTTGGACTTGGAATACAGATTTTTGAGGGTTTTAAGTTGCACAATTGAGCTTGGCAAAATCTACTATCGTTATTATGTCCTCCGAATAGAATGGAAGCTAATCTGAAAACAGTCTTTGTGTGCAATTGCTTTAACACTGCCATTTTGGAGACACACATTTCATATGAAAGTGTTTTATGCAATATTTTTTACTTTGACGTGATAGAAAATTGAGCACCCAAAGAAAACATTGGACTGCCCATGTGTCTGTCTCTGCCTCGGGGCTACGCGTCTGAGGAAAACACCAGATCTGACATGTTTATGATCCGTCTTTGTAGACTAAAAGCCCTCTGTGTCTCTTTTAAGGAGGGTTGATCAATAGCGTCCGAGTTGCCACAGTGCATTACTTTTGCACTTGCCAACAGCAGACAGTTGATATAAAAGACCCATCATGTTGCTGTGAGCCGACTAGAAAACAAAGAGTAAGTAAACTGTGCAAAGATGGAGGTGTGCCGAAGGAGTAAAATTGCAAATAAAACATCATATACTGTAGTACAGTGTGTTATAATAAAAAAAAAAAATCTGCTAGTGGCCTGACTTGTAAATGTTTCCTCTTTTATTCTTCCCTATACTGTCTACAAGAACAGATGTCATAACGTGGTTGTTGTTTTTTCGCTAACTGGACGTACTGTATCGTACACAAGGGTACAAGTAACAAAAATCCTACTGAAAACATAACTATTAATGAATTACAGTCTACAAACCTACACAAAAGAGCATTAAATCACAAAGAAGACAATTTCTGTTTGAACAACACATCCAGTGTGGATACACACCACGAGAGGCCCTTGACACAATAAATACCTTTATGGCTGCTACACATTTCCATGTCAGGACCTGACTTGTTCAGACAGTGTGAAGCTGCCCCAGTGCATTTCACTGTTTCAGAGACCTCCGTTGGGAGAAATTAACAATCTCTGATCCACAACCCAGTTCACATAATCTCAAAAAAAACCTCTCCTCCCTACTGAGTCAATAGAACTTCAAATGGCCTGGCTGGTCACAGCTAATCACAGAAGAGAATGAAAGAAAAGGGCTTTCAGGTCTCACCCACTGTACTGGCTCACACAGCTTCCCATCTGGAACCCTTGAATACGAGGCAAAGGTGAATTCACATTCTAGGTAGAGCTGGAACTGCAGGACGGCCAGTTGCGAGGAATCCAAAAGTATTTTCCTTGCATGTGTTCTTTCCTCGTCTCCCTGTCTGAATGCTTTTACCTGCCTAAGGTAATGTGTGTTAGTGCTGCAGAGCACGCCCACCGTAAGCCAATAAAATGGCTTCCAGTCAAAAAAAAAAAAAAAAACATTGTTAACTCCTCATCTGCCAATCAAAACAAAAAGTCTGTAGAATGACCCGTGTGACCTGTTCATGACTTGAAACCACTGACATGCTGGTTTGTTTACTCAGAGACAACTCAGGTTTTTAAGAAGCCCAAGTCCTTTTTTGCTAATCAATACATTTGTACCGAAGGTATTTTGTTTCACATGGAGACAAACATGTGTTACGGTGACATATCTTCAACAGCACGGATTAACTAATGAATATCTAATTTTAGAAACGACTTTGTTTGCACGCTCACATTTTTTTCCAAAGGACTTTAAAGCTCCAGTAAAAATACAACCTTCTCTGAAACCGGAGGGACTGCCGTTAATAACAATCACACTTGCTTTGACAGAATGTTTCCCTGTGAGACACAAATACATTCTTTCTGCAGTCTTTGATTTTTTTCTTTATCACATCTTCTTCCACACCACTGCAGGAAGCTTACACACCAAGGGAGAGGTTTGTGGGTCAACTCAAACAGCATGTGCCCATACCCGAGATAAACATCAAATAGACAGGTAAGTAACACCGTAACCTACTACCAATACAGCAGGTGATCCAATGAGTTAATCATTAACAAGTTCAGAGTGAAGGCTGTAAATAGCAGGGTCACAAAAGAATGCTTGTAAGAGACCCGTGTTAGGAAAATAAGGAACACTGGACCAAAGTTGAGCTGCTTTAAGGTGTGATGTATTAAATCTGGTCTGCTCTAAGTCTGATTTTACATTCACTTATATTATAGTGGCTGGACAGTATGTGAATGTGTAGTGTGTGTTGGCTTTTTCAAATATAAGTGAATTCATGTTTTTATTGCAAACAGCTGTTCGGTATTCTTTTCAGTCCTAATTGCTTATTATAAATAGGAGACGCTTTTCGTTTGAGGAATATTGCATAAGTTTATCTTCACTGCTGACTGATCACTCAAGGACGCAGACACACACAAAAAAAAGTATAATTTCTTTTAATTTGAGTAATCCGTCATCCTCTGTGTGAAGCGAGTGAGAACACAGCTTTGCCTGGGTCCTCCCCAATACATTACAGTACACCATCATATACCCAGTTCTGGCATGGCATTACCTAGACATCCCAAATTAACAGAGCAACAGCAGCGCATACTTGATTCTTGTACCACTTGTTATAAAGTATGAGAAGAGACAGGAACTCGATGAGTAGTGCTGAAACTTTAGAAGCGGAGAAAAAGCAGGGAAGCTGTAAAGGAGAGACAGAATGGGGACGAGTTCTTGACAGGATGGAGGAGAGAAATATTCAAGAGTTCACAGTGCTCCGGGCTCAAAGGAGAGAAATGTGGCATGGAAGAGGAGAAAAAGTTACACCAAGCGGCGACAGCGACGGTGGCAAGCCAGCCGACTTGAAAACACATCAGAATCTATGGATAATATATGGGTGGCAGAAAAACAAAGAGTAAAGAGTGGAAGGTGGAAGTCCAAATGGGACGGATCAGGTGAGAAGACGAACGAGGGCGTCTGAACAAGTTGTTTGTGAGCTAAACTGTGCGTAGGTGTGATGAACGCCAAGCTAACAATTCCACAGTGCTGTTGCTGCTAATCGGTGGCTGTGGGATGCATTCTGTGAAACACACTGGGAGATAAATGACACTCTCCCATTACACGGCCCAAAATACACCAAAGTCCCAATGCGGGAGTGTGTCTGGCTTCAGTTAGTTAGGTACTTCTGTGTTGGTTACAAAATGAATGGGTGTATTTTTCACTCAGAATATAACATGACACCCCAGGACGAGGTAGTACTTGAGTTAAGAGTAGCCTACTTTCTCACAGTAAAGGACTTTGCTGTGACAAAAGAACCATTTCTTTTGTTGGCTGCCCAGTCACGACTTTTATAAAATATTCACTTATTAGTCAGTTTGCATCATATATTTGTATTTCTTTGGGTGGGGAACACGGCCATTTGTAGAATGTTACACACACGCTGAAAATACCGCACAGGTGTGATGAAATCTAGCATTATAGGAAATTACTATTTCTAACCAAACTGATTGTGTCAGGAACATCAGGACGAGTCACACATTATTGAATCACCTGCTGCAGAATTTGGAATAAGTTTTTACTAAATTGAAAGTAAAAAGGCAGATATTTCTTTAACCCCACTAGATTTAATTCATTGATCCAATCATGTACATGGTATCTACGTATTTTACTGCGGTCAACAAACATTAAGCTTGTAGATATTGTGCTAAAACAACAACTGACACGAAATGGAGTGTGCATTATCCAACTTGCTGTCTAAGTGATTAGTACTTCACATTATTATCAGTACTTTTACTACACAGCTTTCCCAATGAATGAGGGTTTTTTCTTTGGCCACCGCAGCATTCACTTGACTGATTGCCATCTTTGAGCATATCTGGGCACTTCATTTCTAAGGCAAAAACAAGTCACGTTCAGCAGAACCACGCTTATAATTTAGGTCAGAGAATAAAGTGCATCCGGCACATCTGGGATATCGTTATCTGGCACCATTAGTCACACCGCAGGAAACATACCCCAAGAAATTAACACGAAGGGCAACAGCAGGTCAAAGACAAATAATTAACTTATTATGCAAGAATACAGCAACGCCACTGCCAAGTAGACCGACGATTGCTGTGAGTTACTGTGTGTGTGTGTGTGTGTGTGTGTGTGTGTGTGTGTGTGTGTGTGTGTGTCTTTGATGTAATTTGAGGAGCTAAAGGGAATATGCCATCTAAAGCAGTGATTAATAGTGTAAAGGTTGATCCGACTGCTGTTGGATGACTTGTAACACACTGTGAGGTCCATTCTGAAGGGAGAACTGCTGAGCACAGCAGAGCCTGCTTTTTAGGTAATAGATGGCATTAAGGAAGAGACCACATAGGCTGTACAGTCCATGCAGTTGGCTGGGAAAGTGGGCGAGCAGACATGCCAAATTAAGATCAAACACCTCAAGAATCTGTGATGAGCGATCTGTATGATAGGGGGAGAAGCATCCCTGGTACTTTGGAGGAGCAGCTGGCAAAGGTTGAGCATCCTAATTATACGCTGGGTGCCATGAGTGCTCTGAAGGGAATGCATGTGGGTAATGGCAATATGGACATTGCATGTGAAATAATTCATTAGATTAGTGAGAGGTGATGAAGGAAGAGCATGTGCGGACTTTGACAAGATGACCAAGAATTCCACTACAGGCCTTAAAGACTAAGACCTATTAAATGTAAAAGCAATATTCATCTTATAAACAGCTCAAAGTATCATTTACGTCTTACAAATCCCTGTTAATTTTTTTCCTGGCGCAACAACTTCTCCTTGAAAGTCTATCTTTCTATAGGAATTTAAAATAGAGGCATAACTGTCTAAGGGCCACAATCTTACAGGTCTTATATCTACTTTATGCCCATGTGCGTACTTAGCAAATAATAAGATGTCATTTTTGATCCTCATTTTTATTACAAAAGGGACACATCCACCTTGCCCTTGTTAATTATTGGTTTGGGATTATCTGGGAGCCCTCTGCAATAGGTGTTTCGTTTAGTAGCTTTCTTTTTTTTTCCCCCACAGTATTCTGATGAAAATCTGAAACCCCATTCATGTTTAACATATTACCAACTAGGTAAACCCCAGTTTTAACTTTGACTTGCTGCTGTTACAAGCTTTACTCTGGCCATGGGGTATCTTTCAATACAGTGGCATCAAAGGGGAGATTAAAACCCTGGACAATCTTGGACAATTACCTGAAATCCTTGCTGATGAGATGAGGTGAAGTTCGCCCGGGGCTCAGAGGTTCGGATTCCTTGCTCTCATCAGGTGTCAGCAGAGCATTTTCTCTGCACTCTTCTACTCTTAGTTCTCCGTCTCCGTCACCAGGGGTGCCGCCACTTTCTGGTTTGTAGGTGAAGATGATGGTTGGTTTCTGTGTGGGATCCTCTGGCTTGGCCTCGGTGAACCAATGATGCTGTTGGATGGGTGGTGGTGGAAGTATGTGAATGACTGTTCCGTCAAGCCCAACCAGCTTGCTTTTGTCCTTCTCTCTCTCCACCCTCTCTCTCTGCTCATCCTCATCTTTCCGCCGACGGAAAAAGCTCTTAAAGGAGATCCAGCGTTTGGGTTTAGAGCTTTCTGCTAAAATACGTCTCCCCTCTCCAACTGGACTTGCTTCACCTTCACTTGGTCGTACAGGAGAACTGGAGGCAGAACTCTTGGTCCAGTTGCCAAAATGTCTCTGGAGGATGTTAGAAGCGTGATAAGGGGAAGATGTGGATCTAGGAGGGGGGAAGGGGGCATTGGGCTCAGACCGGGGGCTGGAGAGGGGGACAGCAGCAGAGGCACTCTGGGATTTAGACAAAACCTTGGAGGGCGTCTCCTTCTTGGGTTTGGAAAGACAGCCATCAGTTGCGGAAAAAAGAGACTTGGGCCGAGTGAGGGTCTCCATCATGGCATCAGGTGGGAGGGCGTAAAGCTCCTCAGAACTTAAATTATTGGCTTGTATTGAGGGCGACTCTGGAGGAGACTGTGGAGGCTGGATGGAGGCAACAATTTGTAAAAGCACCGCACTGGCCTCCTCCCTATGGCATGCCACTGTCCCAGAGGACAAAGCTAAGTCTGTATTGCCATCTTTACTGCAAGTAGCGTCTTCACTTGTCTTGCAATTGTGTGCAACAGCGTTGGCAGTAGGGCTGGTTTTAGGTAGGTTTGCAGTTATGGCAAGAACGGCGGCATTTGTTGATGTAGTGGGAGAGAGGGCTCCAACTGTGGAGCTCATCACAGTGTTTGTCACAGTGCTAGAGGCTGTAGTGGTTTTAGGATGTAAATTTGGGGCTTTTGACGCTGCCTCAGGTGGAGCTTTTGTCTCTTCAAAAGAGGCTCTCTCTGACGTGCCTCTACCAGAGATGGTTTTCTCTGTTGAGGAGGACTGGACACTCTCAGAGGACCCAATCTCTTCATAAGTGTGGCTTGTTACTCGACTACCTACCCCTTTTGGCTGCGGCAGTTCCCCACTGAGTCCCAAGAAGCTCTTGTACACAGCTAAGTTGTCATATGCACTTGGATTGATAACAATAGGTACCTTAACAGCATTCTTGGAGCTGCGGGCGTAGGCTGGTTCATCTCGAATTATAATGGGGAAAGGAGGCATGCCTGCATTATTGAAACTGTTAAACTTGATCTCTGATAAGTTGGAAGATTTCACAGGTACAGTTCGGGAGGAAGACAGCCCAGCAATGGGAGAAGTGGGAGCTGACTTGTGGCTGAAGTGTTGGGTAGGGACGGAGGGACAAGGATTACTCCCAACCCCTAGATCCACTTTAGGTATCTTTTGGCGAGGACTTGTGCTTGATGTCCACACTTCTTGGTAGCGTATGTTCCCTGATTTCTTACGGGAGGTACCTGGCATTGCTACAGATGTTGGTGATGTTGGCATCACAGGAGAAAAAGGAGAGAGAGGGGAGGTTGGAGACAAGGGCTGACCTAAAGGTGTGCCACAAAAAGATGTAGGGCTGGAAGGCTTTGACAGGTTTTTAGGTTTTGGAGTAGAGTCGAGAGTCTGTTCGTCTTTGTTGGCCATGGATGCCGACACGTCCACCACGGTGTAAGGCTTACAGATCAGAGATTTTTCCAAATTCACTATACGGTACGGTTTAGCCTGCTCCTCTGTGGGACTAAAACTGATTGTGACAGGTTGACCTGGAAGGGCCTGGGGCATTGGGGTGCCTTCTTTGCCATCCTGATCTTCTAATCTAATGGCCAGGACAGCCTTGTGTGTTTCAGTCACCTTGAGTGGACTCAGTGCTCTATGGACGGGCTCCTTTTTGGGGGGAGAAGTGCAGACGACAGGCGCCTTCGACGATGTGGGAGAATGCAAGCCATTTCGAAGAGTAAAGGGGGCCCCGCTCCCACTGCTCGAAGTTGTTCGAGAATCTTCTGGTCGTGACGACGAGGATTCCGGAGAAGTGGTAGACTCCGAATTTGATAGGAAACCACTGCCTTGCATGTCATGGAGCCCATAAGGAAGGAGGGCTCCATTGGAGTCCATTGAGGGGTATCCATTCAAGATCTCATCATAGCTATCATCATAGTCCACTGCACAAATCCGCTGTAGTGAGCGGTTGCGAAGTGGCACAGTATTCCACTTTTTCCCTGCAGCAAACGGCACCGGAGACATTGTGGCAGCACGGAAATTTGAAAACCGTGGTTGGCCTCGCATACGGATCTCCATGGCTAGTAACTCTTCATCACTTTCATCCCAGCTTTCATGTTCATCATCATCCCTTTCAGTCTCTTCGTCCTCATCATCCTCTTCCTCATCATCTTCACTGGAAAACTCGGGGTAGCAAAAGCGACCACCTTCTTTGCTGATGACCTCAGAGCTATCGCTAAGTGATACCTGTTTTTGAGCAGTGCCGCCACCACCACAACTGATGCTTCCCATGGCAAGACAGCTTGACGCTGGAAGGCCTCTTTCCAATGACCGTCGGTATGAACTACTGATTCTTCCCCAAAACAAGTTCTTGGAACCAGAAAGGGGTGAGGTGCTAGGGCCAGGGCATAACCCAGCAATTTCTTTTAGGACATCTGTAAGTCCACTGTTGTTGTTATTTCCACTCGGGGTCCTTGGGCTAAATTGCCCATAACCCTCAATCTCCTCGCTGCCATCTTCTCCTTCGTTGTTGTTGCTGGGGCCACCAGGCCTCTTACAGTTCAGTCCATTGCGATTCCAGATCGTGAAGGCTGATGTTTTGCCCTGTTCTATAACATTTGGTGGTCGTTGCAGGTTGCCATCTGAATCCAGTCCTGCGGAGGAGCAAGGCAGCATCATCGTGGGCCTGACAGCGATGGTTGGCTTCTTAGCCACCGGTGGACGGAAGTGTCCTGAGCGGGCAGACCCACTGCCAGCCTTCTGGGAGTTGATGGTAAGATTAGTGTTTGCTCTAGCCCCGGCAGGGGGGGGATTCTGTTGCTGAATTGTTGGGGACCTCTGCTCAGAAGGAGGCTTCCCTCCACTACTCTGAGCAAGACAATGCAGACTCTTGGGTTTAAAGCAGTTCTTGCACTCGCCTGGTTTCCACACGTGTTCTGTGAAGGTGCTGCAGGCGGACATGGCTGCTGGTCCAGTGAGGCAGCCTGCTGAGTCAGTGGACAGGAAACCCCTCCATGAAGCCACGGGCTACAGGAACTGACTGTAGTGCAACAATGATGAACACTATTTCAGCCTCAAATGTGGGAGACACTGGACCTGAAAAGGAAAACCGGAGAAAAAGGTATAAATTAAACAAATCTTTCAAAATTTGAATTGTTTATTCAATTCAACACATTAATTTGATATATTTGCCACGAATGCAATATCTAAACGAACTGCACAGAGTAAGAAACTTAGAAACTTAGTTAATTCCCGAAGCGATACACGTGTAGGACCAAAACATTGACCCAAACAAGGACAATTTGTACACTTTTACACAGAGAGCTGAACTAAAGTAAAGAGGATACATTGGGGCAGAAAGAGACAAATAAACTGAGTGAGAGAATGATTTAGGAAGGTAGTGCTACATTTTCACCATTAGGTGGCAAACTTCCTCTACATAGCAGCCGATCCAGCCAACGGGGCAGTCATCTGTCTCCTCCTAAACCCTCAACTGGACCGGTAAGAATTGAAAAGCAAAGGGGCAGACAGGAAGAGGATTAAGAGAGCTTATTTCTGAATCGCTGTCCTATGTTGTTGTTGGCCGTTTCAGCCAGGCTTAGGTGAGATAAAGGTACTGATACTACTCATTGAATCAAACACTTAATGTCCTAAATCCTATGAACTAGATCAATTACATGGAAAATGGAAATCAGAAGTGCTTCAGCTGAGTTCACATGCACTGAAGTCTGACAAATGACATGGAGGAAGAGTTTTTTCAGCTGGCAGTCTGTATGTAGATCAGTTGCATATTTAGTTTCGGTTCTGTTTTCCAACAAACTAGACTTGAAATTCAACAAGTGGGAGAAGTTAGTAGGTACTTTCAGCCGTACTGTAGGATGAGTGTAGGACACGTAGCTCTTCATAAACTATTGTAGTACAATTCAGCAAGGCAATAATCCTAAACATACAGGCAATGCATTGAGTTTCAGGCCAGACAGTAGATTGCCCTTGTTGACTTGTATAAAACCAGATTACGGTTATAAAAAAATAAAAACGATACCAGGACTTTCGGAATTGAAACCAAATATTTTTGAAAAACTAGTTTGTCCAGTACAATTAGGTCCTCTAAAAGTGGGGATCTATGTATTTAAATGGTTACAATTTCTACACCCTTTACATTAGATGTGAATGTAAACAACCTTAAATCCGAAAGTTGGAACAAAGAAAGTTTTCAAATCTAAAGTGCATGAGTATATTGCTAAACAACAACCAAACAAATATGTCACTCTCCTTCTACTGTACTACATATTGGCAATAAGCTGTCAGCCATCAATAATCAGACATGATCTTAAAAAAAAGGTTCCAAATAGCAACTAAAATGAAAGGTTTAACAATTCACACTGTTCAGTCTTTGTAAGAGAACAAAGACTGACCTTTTAAAACTTGAGCACAAGCGTGGTCTCAGGTTATCGGCACCAGCACATTCATATCAGACATGTCCTGTTTTCTTCTCCTGCCAGGTCACACTTTGTGGCATCAGGAAACCACATCCTTTCGGTATTACACAGTGCAAACGTACTGAAAAGGTATTTTAAATTAGACCAACAACACTTTGGATGAAAATTGGTGGGTGCACCAGTTATTTACTGTTCAATCAACTTCTCTTTACATCAATATCAAATATCTTGATAATAAGTGCCATGTTGCTCAAATAACCAATTCAAATTAGGTCATTACATGAAAGCCTGTTTAATATCCCACTGGAATCTGTATGTTACATAAGCTGGTACTGTTTTCACATTATTTCCACAACTGAAGCCGGCTCTGGGCAGACCCTTCAAGGAGAGTACATTTGTGAAACAAATTAACTATTAACTATGAAGTAGAACATAAAACACTGAAAACCTTGAGAGTGGATAGGAAGAAAGTGAGGTCAATTAATGGCATACAGAAAAAAACAAACAAATAAAAAAGCTGTTAAACATTACAGTATAGAAGTAAAACACAATTTTGTTTAATTTACTCGTTTGAGATAATCGCCCTTGCCCTCAAGCGCATCAAGATTAACAGCATAGTTTGGTCTGATAATAAACTACAGACATTCAAAAAAGGACTGCTGGGAGCCTTGCAAGTCTAATCTTTCTGTGGTTGTTACTGTTGTCTTGTTGAAATTGGGTTATTACAGTGATTTTATTCTCGGTTTAATGCCCAATTAGCCATACCTTACCGATGCAGTCAGAACCAGTTAACTGACATTTCAGTTCTCAATTTTTCCAGTTCAGTCAAACAAATTCCACCACGAAACTCACTCAAAACATGAGGTGAGATTCAAATGCACGGCCGACACTTAAAATGAATATATTTAGGCCTCTAGATTTTGTAGATACAAGGTTTGAAGATTAAAGATTTTTATTTAGCGATTGATGGTTCCCTCTAGACCACAAGAATATAGTTGTCTGATGTACCAACCAAAAGAGAGAAAAGAAAAAAAACACAGCTCATCCTAAAGGAAAGTGACAGGCAAGATATTACAGGCTTGCAACTGCTATTGACTATTCTCCTGGCTGCTATAAGAAATCTCCTTTTCTTCCATGGAGATATATCAATAGTTTAGAGCTCTTTCCCATAGCCAGGAAACCTGATTAAGTGATATTTGCTGAAGCAGTACTTCATCTACTGGCTGGGGTGAGATAGCTCATTCAGCTCTGTTTGACATGTAGAGGCTGCCAAAGGATTGTTATGCAGTACTTGAATAGGGTGTACTTTTGGAGGAGATGACCCAAATACTCTGTTCATCACAGAGATGAACTTTTAGATTTTGTTTGACTTTGGATAATGATAAATCAAATATATAATGGCCAACGCAAACATTGCGCAATGAATTCCTAAAGAGTGCATCACACAACAACTTCAATAAGCTTATAAAACACCGGCCCTCCATCTCTTCACTTCTGCAATAACTCAAGAATGTGTGACGTTTCCGTCCTTTCATAGGTGACCCAAAACCTTCATTTCATCAACTAAAGCTCGGACTAGGATTCACTGTAGGGCTGATATCGACAGGGGCTCTTCTCATCCATCTAACAAGGTCATAGGTGTCACATCCCGTTCGGAAGGATGTTCCCATGACAACACCCTAGACCTGCCCAGGGCCAGACACAATGAAGCAGGAACTCTTGGAACAAACTTTGCTGACCGAGCTGCGATGGGCGGGGCGTGGGTGGGGGGGGGATTTATCCTGTTACACCGCAAAGGCCACATTCTGACAGGAAACAAAGACTGTAATTCAAACGATATCATCCAAAAACCTGCCGGGGGACGTGACAACGCGAGCGCTGAATAGTTCTGTGGCAGACTTTCCAAACTTCATGGACAACCAAAAGCACAGCCCAAAACAACAACAAAAATTAAGAATTACTGTTTGTAATTACTTGAAGTATGTTGCTCCCTAGATGGAACGAAAAGCAGTACTTTGCTCATTTACGACAGCATCCAGAATCATTTTCTCTACTCCGTGCCCTTGTCCTTCTTGAAAAACAACAGGACATATTTAAGACTCTGCTGTGCGCAGCTGTAATTCAGCTGTTGCACAAGTATGTTTCACGAGAACAAAAGGGGATAGCAGAGGAAGGCATAAAACAAGTGCAATTATCACAGATGTAAATATATTTTTTGCACATGGAGACGAAGCTGAATTTGCTTTTAGCAGATCTACACCAGACAGACTCTCTTTGTAACTACATTATTTCTTCCCTGACAGACAGCGGAGGGGGTGGCAGAGGGAACCATTTTTTCTTTTGAAATCAAGATAAAGACTCTTTATTGAGTTTACTTTTTTTGTCAAAGGAGCGAGATGGAAATATGAAAAGCCTCTCCCTTGCTGCGTTCTAATAAGATTATTCAGTTTTCCACGCTTTTGTGTTTCTGATCACACTGAGAATCTCGGAACATCCAATGTGTGTCACACAGTCTCCTCTTTTCCACCAACAGAACCCCCCCCCCCTCCACCCTTCAGTGGAAGGATGTGACAGCATATTTTGTTTCCCTCAGCCACCATTAAAATTCTGTTGTTGTCTTGAATTCACTCTACAGTGGGGGCTGATATGACATTCACTCTACCAGCCAGAAGAAAAAAAAACATGCTTCTATATTTTAGGTTGTCATTAAGCCGAAGAGCAAATATCAAATATTAGTGCCATGTTGTTACTGACAAGACCACACGTCGTTTTATCTAGAATGACAGTTATGCCTTGAGGATAGCAACCCTTCCCCAAATCATGCAGTCCAGTATTTTCAGTTCACACGGCTCACAGTGCACATCATTAAAATATGATCACTGCCAGATGCCTTTCGGAACGAGTGGGGGGGAAACCTCTCTGAAGCAAGCAGTCCCCTCCATCTTATGTAATCGTCTTTGGTTGAACATGAAACATTATTATATCTGTGGTTGAACTCATCGCAATTGAAGTGTTCCTACTCGTGCCCATCAGCCAAACAATGGACTGCTATTTTTGTGTTCCCTTCCTTATGTAACAGATATTACACAACACGGTAGAAACGATATGAATTACAATACAGCATATCTGTTAAAAGAAACATTCAGTACTAAGCGGTGATTTGTTGCAGAAACATAAAGAAACACACACAATACTTTTGTCCTCCTTAGGTGGGATTGTTCTATAATATTGTCTATATAATAGACGGTGGGTTATTGATCCAGTTTTTGCGTGGGTCCACAGTGTGACTCTGCAACATATTTGATTGGAGAGATATGAAGCGGCACTAAGATTCAGGCAATTATTGGAAAAGCATGGTGCAGGCGTACATATTTTCTCCCTTCCTGCAGAATTCTGCCTGTTATTTCCCCCACATTTTTCTGACTTCACTATCAAAAACTCGGTGAAACCTATTATATGGAGAAATCTAGCTAAACACCTCTATTATTGGACACAAACATTGATTCTATATTGCATATTATTTCTTGAAAGTTTAGAAATAATAATAATAATAATAATAAAAAACAACATGCAGGCTCTAACTTGTCTCCACTGGTGAAACATTGGTATCGATGTCTGCTTAGTTATTCTCCTCAGGCTTGTTTTGGTTTATCACTGACTTGCTTGTCATGCATATTTGATGAGGCCAAGGCATTAGTGTCGATAATTTAAATGGATCCCTGATGTATGAAGACTGATGACCGAGCTAAAGGAACGCCTGCTCTCGTTCAATCCTGTCGAATGAGATTTAGAACGATTTTTTTTAAAAAAAGCACACAATTGACGTAAAGCAGAGACATCCATTTCCTAAACAAATGTGCAATTTAAGATTCCGTTTCATTGGATGCGCTTGAAGCAGTGAGTTTGTCTTTAGTTGCGCTTCCATTGTTGCGTTTGTAAGCCATTTAATAAAGTAAAAATCTATGTCTAGGAAGGATGTAGAACTTCAAGTTCATCGTCATTTTTTGTTAAACACGAGCAAATATTTAATTGGGGGAGTTTAAACTGGCAGCTGAAGTTGGACTGTGGAGTTGAGAAACCAGCCCCGGGCATGAAGCCTGAACCGTGTGTGTGTGTGTGTGTGTGTGTGTGTGTGTCAGTCAATCATAAAAAGCGCTAAAGCCTAGTTTATTTGTTCACTCTGCATCTCATTGCGCGACACTTATTTTGTTTTGCAAATGATTATTTTCATGAGTCAGCTCTCTTCTTTGCACATTAAACCGTCCGCATCCATCTGGCACCGCACACTAGAGCCCCTTTTCACAACATTGGAATAAGTCTGTTGGGGACCAGAAGTTTAGATCTCCTGCGAGTTCCAATGACCATCAGAGACACACTGATGACCAATTTCAATTTTGCTACACGTACAGTACATAGGAAATACATTTTTTGGATAATTCTGTACAACAATGATGATAGAAATTGGGGGAATTGCTCCCAAAAATATACAACTCTACCAATGGAATCCAAATGCGTCGTGCTCATTGGCTACACCTTACTTGAACATGTCTTACTAATGCCTCCTGATGGCCGATTGTGGTCGATATTTGAATGTACTTTCAAAAGATATTTCCCTGAGACAAACAGTTCTTGTGGATGATGAGTGGCCGAATGCCTTCCGGTTACTGCACGAACAAAAAACTTTGGTCTACACGGCATGTTTTTGTTAGAGACTGAAGAAATACTGACGTGCACACAAACACCTGTTTCTGGAGCAAGGAGCTGTGAAAGGTGAAAGGTCAGGTTCCAGATGCCTTAATGCAGAGGCTGCACTCGTTCTCCCCGTTGTTAAACTCAGCTGACCTCCAGTCTGTCCCGCTGTCTCCTCCTCTCCTCTGCTCTCCTCTCCTCTCCTCTCCTCTCCTCTCCTGCTCAACTGTTTTCCGTTCACTGAAGCTCTTTTCTTCCTACTCTGTTCTCCCTCTTCCAAAAGTTTTTCTTTGTCGTTTGTCTTTTTCCGCCCCGTCTCTTCTCTCTCCATCTTCTTGTCCCTTCCCACTCACTTTTGAGTCAGGCAGTTTCTCTCCAGGCGTTTTCCCCTCTCCCCCTCTCTCTCTCTCCTCTGAGATATGTAAATCTGCTTCCCTTATGTCCGTCTTTGCCTCAAACAGAACTTCAACAAATGACTGTCGCACTTGACATTTTGAGAATCCCCACCACCAAAACCCAAACAGGAAGGTGACCACACACAAACAATCAATAAAACTCTACCGAGCCCTGACCAACACACACACACTTTCACTGCACTAGTTACCTAAAACAAATTTAAAAAAGCCTCGATTTCAAAGCCATTGCCCGATTTGTAACTTTCATATGATATTCCATCACTTATGAAGGCTGGCAGGTAGTTGACAAAATAAATACAGTAAATAAAAATATCAGGCCTTGAAAAATGAATGGGGGGAAGGATACTGCCACCTGTTTGCCAATTAGGACACCAGTACTACCACGTCACAGAGGAAGACATCATTTGTCGCTCCATATATAAATCGGTCCGGGCAAACACACACAAATAAAATACAAATAAATACTGTGACTCATTTAGTTGTCCATATTTCCACTCAGTAAGCATTGATGCCGTTTTCCCTGTGGTGGTTACATAACAACTATCCAAATGTCCTTGAGCGAGACGCTGGACCTCCCGATGGTGAGGTAAGTGCTTTGGATAAATGCGATTCAGTCCATCCATAAATTGTAGCGACGCTGGAACAATTCCCATCGCCACTTAATGCGTCTGATGCACCGGCGTCTCATGCACAAGCAACAATGTGTTTAAAAAGCAGACTCATCTCAATTGTTATATTGAGGATTTTTTACTTTAATTCTTATTTTAATTATGGATCCAACTGGTGGTTATTTTCATTACTGATTAATCTGACAGTTTCTTTCTTTATGAGGACAAAATGTTAGAAAACTTGAAAAATGCCCATCATAAGTAACTTCAGCGACCAATGTGACGCGTTCAGATTATTTTATGTGGGCAACCGTTTAAAACCCAGAAGAAGAAAATAAATCTTGTCACATATGACACAATAAATTAATTTCTGTCAATCCAATAATAATTCCAGCCCTAGTTTTAATGAATCCATATGTTAAAAAAAAAAACAACTTCAACTTTGGTATTTCATTGTTTTGTCCACCAAACAAAATGTTTTTCATCTGTGTGTTCAGTGGAAGTGAGCGTTCCCATCTGTGCTGTCAGAGATTCAGATTTGTGGGGGTCAGGCCACAAGAAGATGTAAAGAAATCTCACAGCTGTATGAAGGCAACCGAGGCTGCTGGCATATGCTGAGCGTGCAAAACACACGCACACAACAGACACATATTCACACAGACTGCCTACATGCACGAGTCAATCCCATTTTCCCACGAAAATGCTGGAAAATCCAGTTGTGGCTTTCTCTCAGTGGCAGCAATCTGAAAACAACAAACCAGTCCCACGGATGACAAAACACCACACAAACCAACAAAAGCTTTGCCTCGTTAAAAACAAAGACGGTCGAATACGACGGGGGACCTCCGGAGATGGTCTCCGCTGGTTTTTCCGGCACTTGCTGGCACAGAGTTAGCCGTTCGGATGAGTTGGCCCTCGATCTGTGACCATCTGCTCCCGATTTGATAGCAGCAAACACAGTCGGGTGAAGTGCCAGACGAGATGATGCTTGGTGCCACTACCACCGAGACACAGGAACCCGTGGGAATGCCAAGCGAGACCCGGGCTGGTGCGAGGATAAGAATAACTTCTGAGGAGCGGGTGGTGGGATAGAACTTCAGACACTGAGAGCTACCCCGGTGAGACTAATGCATAAAACATTTCCCTCTGCGCGTGACTAAAAATGCGGAAATAGTTCAAGAAATCAATTTAGCATGCAGTGAACCACGGTGATTTTGGCAATAGAGTGAACACAAGGCCTGTGCAAAAGGAGAACAGATGAGAAAGACAACCTCTCAGTGGGATTACCTCTTCTCCATTTGACCGAGGTGGCAACCTCCGGTTCTGATGAAGTGAACCCAATGTGGAAGTGTCTCAAACTTTGCATTCTCTCTACTGGCCAGCCGGGGGCGACTCCTCCGGTTGCAAAAGAAGTCTGATTGTATTGAAGTCTATGAGAAAATAACCCAACTTCCCACTTGATTTATGTCAGTAAGCATTGTAAACAGGAGTTTATGGTCTCAAACGCTAGCTTCAAGTCTTCTTCAACACATCATAATATTCATTTAGTAAATTATGGTCCAATTTAGAGTAAAACAGACCATAAACCAGATTGCGCTTTAGGGCGGGGATAGCTTGTGATTGACAAGTCGCTACCACGACCGGAGCCATATACGCCGTCTCTACGTCACTCCTCCGCAGGAGGCAACTTCTGTTCACTGGTTACAAAAAACCAAGATGGCGGAGGCAAAAAAACCAAGACTGGAGGCTTCAAAACGACAGTACACAAACCAATGGATGACATCACTTTGACTACGTCCACTTCCGATATGCAGTCTATGATTTAACCCGCGACAATAACACAGCAAGAAAAAATAAAAGGGCAAATCTTCAAGAATCTTTTTTTTTTTTTTTTTAACGGTCTTTTAACTGCATCCCAAACCCATTTAACTGGAGTCAAATATGTGTAATCTTACTTAAACAAAGAAAAGATTACGCCAAGTGTCTTTATTTTCCCATGTTGCACAGCGGGTACACAAAAGGGAAGTATGTGAATATAAAAAGGCCTATTTATTTTTTTTAACTCCCACACCTATAACATCCTTTCATCTCTTCCACTCATCGTATACACCCGAGGCCTCCCTCATCACTTCCCAAATCAGTTATAGCTCAGTGAGCCGATATGCCAGAGAACTGCTCACTCGGAGGGAAATAAAGCATTCGAGACCTGTCAGAGACAGACTGGGAGAATATCACTGTGCGTTTAGCAGCCAGATAAGAGTCCCACCACCCCGACCTCATCTCTCTTCTCCCCTCCCCCCCTCCACCTTTCCACCTGCTTGGATTGATCCTGACTCAGACACACCAGAGTCGGCTGTTTGACTGGCGAGATGGAGAGAAGGGGAATCGATAATGGCGACTCAAGGTGTTTGTCAGTTAGTGCTTGTGTGTGTGTGTGTGTGTGTGTGTGTGTGTGTGTGTGTGTGTGTGACTGCCGGAGACACGGTGAGAGAATGTATGCAAGCAGTGTCTAGATGTGGGCTGTTTGAATAGCCGTTTAGCCCCCTGAGTTTAGCCTGAACACGCCCACTTTACAAATTCAGAAGATGCATTCAAACCCATAGTATTACCCAGTAGTAGCAGTATGATTCATCTACTGCTACCAATCTATGACACAGGCTCTCAAGTAGAGATGTTCTGAAACCATTTTTTTTTTTTTTATCCTCCCAGATACCGATTCTTACACCCGAGCCCAGTGTTTTAAAAAAAAGAAAAACACAGGCTATATTAGTATGATTTCTGAAAACTACTTTATACTACAAACCCTGTATGATATGATTGCTATCGTTGCTGTGTGGCCTGGCTCAGGCACAGAAACAAACGCATACAGGGAATGAATGCCACAGAACTTTCTTCCATCTAGTTTGACAGATTTTCCACAGAGTAAAATATTGCAAATATTGCACAACACTCTCCGCTAGCCCCTGCCTGAACTGTAACAAGCAAGTGCAACTCCAGAGGAATAAAAATCTCTGATGTAGTCTAGGTTGAATAAAGTAATTCATTGTTAAGTTACTCTCGCGATGTACAGAACTCTACAAGGTGAACTTCACACGTTTTTTTGTCATCCGTAAACAAAATGGTGACATTTAAAGGACAACATTCACACATGGGACAAGCTATTCAGCATAACACGACGCGCTCAGACACGCAGCGCCGGTGAATCGCAGAGAGAACAGACGACATTAAAAAAAGAAAAAAGAAAGACGGTGACCACTGAAAAGAAAAGAAAAAAAATAAGAGATTGAGAGATTGAGATGGAAAGAAGTGGCGCATCAAAGCCGTGGATAGAAGGCTCACGTTAAAAAAAAAACTTTGAATCAGGTTCTCCCACACTCACGTCTCCACAGAGAGGCAATGTTTGTCTATCCCCAGAGAGAAGTCAGCATGCTGAGGACAGGAGCTCATTTCCCACCCAGAGCACGTCCACGGCGAGGGAGTGGGAGCTCGCTGAGCCTGGTACATAATAGTGGAATAACTGAGGCTGAAAGCTGAAGCCATGAGGAGATGGGATATGGGATTTTCTGCCGTTTATGGCAGAGGGCTTGAATGATAAGACAGCCGTGGCAGCGGGATAGACAGGAGCTGAAATAGGAGGGGAGGGGGGGGGGGAGAGCGAGGGAGGCCAGGCAGTGGGAGAGAGCTGTGTACTCGGTTGTTTGTTAAGACAAAAGTAAGCCAGTGTTTGTCACCACAAGTTCTTGAAAGAAGAATCCACCATCATTTATTGTTAAAGTATTATACCAAAGCTTTCAAGATGTTTTTTAGTTTTTTGTAAGGATGGGAGTAAAATGGGCCAACAACCACACACACACACACACACTGTACTGATATATGCGTGATATCCGCGTTAACCCATTTTGCAATTATCAAAAGCTTAAGTTAGAATATCTGCTCAAACCTGGGGGTAAATATTGCAGTGCTTTTCTCAACCAGGAGGCGTTTGAGTGAGATATAAGAGATCATTCCATATGCTCATTTCTTTGCCGTTTGCTCAGTCCCATCGGTCATTGATGAAACTGTTTTATTTTTTATTTCCACTAGAGTACATCCTTTCCTTGCAGGAACAAAACATTTTTAATTAAAAAGTCAAAACCAAGAGCAGATTGGCCTATGGTTGGCGGTTCGATCCCCAGTGTCCTCCAGTGTTGAGCCAGACAATCAACCCCCAAAACAAAACAATTTGTGTAATTTGTGTAAAACAACTTCAGTTGCTTGGGGCAAAAGTATCTGCCAGGTGAATGTAATGTAATATCATAATAAGAACATTTCACTATAATTGTACTAGCCCGACCAATACTGACTTGTTAATGATGATATAGGCAACAAAAGAAAAAAAAGAAACTGATAATGACTTATATTATATATACAGGCTATGTTACTTTTTCAAATGATATAATGGAAACACCATTTCTAAATTACCTGAGACATATCTTTGGCATTTCTGTAAGACATGTATTCCGATCCCGATATTAATAGGTCTAGCTCTAATCTGCACTGCAAATCCATATACTGTATCAATGCACCCCTTACCTATTGTGTTTATCTGTAAATAATTTTGCCTGGTCATTGCAGTATATATATATATATATATATATATATATATATATATATATATATATATATATATATAAATAAAAGCAGCAGTAAATGGAGTGCAGCCTGCACTTATTGCCTCCTTTCCTCAGATTTGCTCGGCTCATCCCCGGATTTAAAGTGATGACCTTCAAACATCTCCCTCAGCTATTCAAGCGCTGCCTGAAAGTACAGTTAGTGATGCCATTGGCTAATATCTTCACTTCGTCATTGGAGCTGAATGGTGCGTAACAAGTTTCTTTCATCATGAACTCTGTGGTTGAAAAAAAAAAAAAAATGAGAAAAAAAAATGAAAAAAGAAAGACATCAGAATGCAGTGGGACGAGTAACGACATCACCTATGTGACAATGACGGGGTTTGGAAAAATTCTTCCCGAGCCATGTTTGAGTGCGTATGCGTGCGTGCGGCAGTGCTGGCACATGCCAACCAGCTTTCAATTCCAGGAGCAAAGCCCCTCCGGGTCACAGCTGACTTGTTCCACATGATTTCCAATTTCTACCAAATTTCCGCTGCCGTCCACAGAGAGATTGTGCCAAAGTGATTCCACTGCATGTCACTCCACTTTCAAGGAGCTTTTCCGCAAGTATGACTCTCATTAGCTGCTCAATTGAACTTGAGTTTAAAAGTAAAATCAACTATTCAGCTGGCGGAAAATGCGTTCTCTCATTTATGAGGAAAGTGGAGGCTCAATGGACTGGAAAAAAAACAAAAGAAAACACTCTTTAGAATAAGTGAACGGTCCTCTCCGCTTCGTAACATCTTCTCAATTAGGACGGACAGAATAATTAAAGTCGAAAGGGAAACGGAAATGCACGTGAGCTCTATATCTAAAACAAAAGAGTATTGTGGGCGGTTCCTATGAAGAACCCTGAAGGTTGAGATATCATTCAGAGGTTTCATCTCTTTCTTTAGTCAGTCACAGAAGTCACGGTTGGGCCGGTTTAGGAATCACATTTCGGTGCAAATTAAAAAGAAGAAGAAAAAAACTTTTCAAGTGTCAAAGACCGACAGCATCCTCTTGGGCGGGGAGGTAACTTTGGTAAACTATTTTTATTATTAAAAATAAGGATAAATAGAAATATAAAATACATGAAAACCCTTTCCCAAAAGGCAACGGGTCACAATCGGCAACAATTCGTTCCGCCGTGGCAACACACCAATCTAAAATGCCAACTGCTTGGTAGTTGTTTTAATCCGTTTTGCTTTTCAATGTCATGGCTGCTCGAGAGCCGCGAGGATAAGGAGTTGTGTTCTGGTTGGGTCCTCCCTCGTCCCGATGGCCATCTGGGTCACGCCATCGAATGTACATCGGTGCGACTCGCACACCGACCCGCCTGCATAATGTTCGTCACCGCGCGCCGAACCTCGACCCCCCCCCCTCATCCCCCCCTCCTCCCCCTCCGGGCTGCGACTGTTCGGCACGAATTACAATTATTCTCAGAGTGCGTTGTGAATCCATTAAAAAGACATAAATTCCAGAGAACAGATGAACGGCCGACCGTTGTAAGCAGCCAGCTCCGAGGGAAGATTTATGAGCTGAAGTGAATCATGTGCCTTGAGTTCACTAATTTGGTTGCATATAGATGTAGAGTTACAACTCATGCCATTAAAGTTGACTCGAGCTGCAGAAGAAAAGAAAATAGTCTGGAGGAAAATACTCACAACTCAGACAGACAAGTAAAATAAAGCTCCCACGTCGGACTTCATCCTGAGAGTAATGCACCAACATGCGTAGCAGTGATAACATCGTATTTAATCTACAGAATTTCCCCTGAGAGTTACTTTCACGAATCCAAACAAGTCAGTGGGACGACAACACACGGACCACCACGAAAGCCAGACAGCAGACAGGAGGTGAGAGGAGGCACAGGGGACTCGCTTCATCCACATGACTCCGGCTCCGTCACAGCAAATGCTCGGAGAAACTTCTCATGAGCCAATTTCTGACCTAATGTACTCCGTATGTGGTAAATATCTTACCACGGGTAACTGCAGGCGGTGGACGGTGAATGTAAATCCCCAGAAGCAGGAAAAAGATTGTCAATTAGGAGCATTTTGTGTGTCGCCACTCCCCACATAAAGGAGGAGCCCTTTTATAAATATAATTACCAGACAAAAACATTGTGGTATAACTCGAAACACACGGAGCGAAGGAACATCCATCACCAGTCGACAGCCACGCTTGTGTTTGTGAATTTGCATTACGGTGTCGCAAACAGCACTGTACACCGTTATATTTGGTGACTATTGATGATGTGAAAAAACATATTATGATACCATGCAGTCATACATAAGGAGGAGTTGAAAAATGTTTGAGAAATGGTTTTCATTTCAAATTGGCCGTCGCAGTGTTCATGCTCCATCAGGGGGCTCATCCATATTAATGACACACAAGATTGTAATGGACTGAATCCACGGTGATGCACTAAGTGGTTAGACGGCTGGCTCTGAGCGTGTGTGTGTGTGTGTGTGTGTATATTCACTGGACAGTCACAACGCCTTTAGAAAAGGTCAGTTCAACAGAGAAGTGGGAAATGAGCATGGAATACATCATCAAGATGAACCAAAGCACTTAAAACTTAAAACTCGTCATTCCCGTACTTGGGAGGAGTGAGACATTGCAGAATGTCGTCAGTCACAAGTTACGCCTCTAATACTACGTAGGTGTCGGACATTATTAACAGGGACCGCATGCGTGATGCTCACAGTCGATGGGCTTCAAGGCCCGCTCTGGTTTCTTTCCAGACACTCCAAACACCATTGAAGAAGAAAGTCCTTTCACTTGTCTGAGGTTTTAGATTGTAAATGCTAAATGTGAGCTTGAACTGAATGGGGAGGGGGAGGGAGGATGGGGGAGGGGGGTAGTCACTGTGACGTAACCCACTGGTTTGTAGACTGACATTTGAAAGCCTGGAGTTTGGCGATCTGGTCTTCGCCATCTTGGCTTTTTGCAGCCAGAGAACTAAAGTGACCACATTGCGGCAGCGACCCGTCAATCACAGTAAGCCCGCCCTAAAGTATACTCCTCTTCATGGTCTATTTTAGTCTAATTTGGAACATAATTTACTAAATGAACCTCACGCTGTATTTAAAAAGACTCGAAACCATAAACTCATGTTGACAATGTTTACTGAGGTAATAAATCAAGTGAGAAGTCGGGTCATTCTCTCATAGACTTCCATACAATCGGACTTTGTTTGCAACCTGATGAGTGGCCCCCTGCTGGCCAGTGGAAATAATGCAAGTTTTAGACACTTCCGCATTGGCATCACTCCTCAGAACCGAAAGGTAAACAGGTGAAATGTATTGCTGCTAAAGATGTACCATCTACTGCAGGAAGAATACTCTCAGTGTGTAATAAGGCGTCTTCTTTGTATCGTTATTTGTATTCCCTGCCAAATGAATCCATGAGGAGTGTGGAGTGGGTGAAATCAGTTGCCAGCAGTTGAAGCACACATTTACGAGGCCTGCTCCTCAGTTCTTTGGAGCCTCAAGTTATGCCAGAGTAAACAAACTAAAAACATGGACGGTACAAGCCCCTTTCAGTCGTAGTGCTGGCAGGTCGCCGATGAGTAATGTGACAACCAGACGACCTCATTATAAGCTCACCTCCCCGACAGATTCGACTTGGAACAGCCAATGCAACACCAGATATCTGTCAAAACAATGTCCTCTCTGGAGGAGTGAGGTTCAGCCATTAGCCCTCGGTAGTTCCAACTGTCGATCTCAGTTGTTCAACAATTCCACGAGATGCCAAGCTGCGGTTTCGCTCTAATATGGCTGCTGGGGAGCTCAACTGTAAGCTCTTGATTGTCTTGGACAAATGTGATCATTTAGGCGTAACTATCAAGTTTCCGGTTGCATTCGCGATCAAAACACACCTGCTCAAGTAGGAACATGTGCATCTGGAATGGAGGCCGTCTCATTTTCCTCATTGATTTTTAACCTTCAAGCTAGGCGTTTCGGAATAAGAAATCAGACGTCTCCCCGTCAGGGAGAAAACTGCCAGTAAGTGCCGATTGTGCAAAATCATTTGAGGTTATCTACCTCTCTGCAGCTTGAAGGCTCAATATGCAGTTTCCGAATATATTTCATGCAAAGACGACGCACGAGGAGCGCAATGTAATGCGATGGGTTAGGTTCGCAATTACAGTCGATGGGCAGACATGGCTCGAAGCACCAACTGGGTCCATTAAGGTAAGGAGGAGAGAGGCAGAGCGAGAGAGAGAGAGTCAGTAGACGCTCAATGACAAAGAGAGAGGGAGCGGGAGAGCAAGACTAAAAGGAGAAGAAGAAGAAAGAAAAAAACAACCTGAAAGCAACAACATTCCAGCGCAGTGTTTGGTATTGTGCAAGCTCTGGGAGAGTTGCTGCAGTCTGGCCTGGGAAAGAGCCAGCGCCGGTCTCTGGGGAGACCAACCCGCTGGCCCCCAGACAAACACCAGCAAAGTGGCAGAGCAGACAGCCAGATGTGTGGGAGGGCATTGTATACACACCAAACAGCTCACAGATTTATGGAGACACACAGCGCAAATAAAAAAGTTGGATTCCCAAAATAAACATCGGCCATTTGGAATGTTCGACACCTTCTCAAAGTGGAATGAATTATGTAATATTAATAAAGTTGTTGGGCACCACAACACCTCTGCGAAGAACATTTCACAGTGTGTTTTAAAGGGTGTTAGATGTAGCATCTTTATTTTTTTAGAAAACTTAAGAAGTACATAGAAAGGACAAAAGGACGTCTGAGGAGAGCTGGAGTTCCAGCAGGTACTGCTGATACATGTATAATATGTGGTGCACTGACAATATACTCTACTGTAACTGTACTCCAAATGACTGGGTGTAACACGATACCTCCTGAGCAGTAACTCCGCCTTAATAAACTGGTGATGGAGCTCATTTTAGAACAGAGCATCAATGACCTAGTCATTCTAAGGGGCAAGTTAAGAGGTATTTCTACTTGCCTGACTAAAAACATCCCAATTTCTTTTACGTGAAATGATTGTATACATTTAAATGAACGGCAATAGAGGTACAAGGCTGCTTTTGTAGAGCTCCCCCTGCCCGCTGACACAAATTTATATGTGCATAACTTCGACCTGATCACATAAATTCGGAACAGGAACAAAATGTTCCTTGTCCGCCACGGAAATCACAGCGCCTGCTGCCTCAGTGTTCACAAAGGCCTCGTCACCGGAGCAGGTCAAAATGTGCAACGTGATATCATCACAGGTTGGAGACTTGGCTCTGATCTTTCTAACTTAAAAAAATAAATAGAAATGAAGCTATACGTGTTCAGGAGAAGCATCTCGGCTGTCCAAAGTCATGTGCTTGTTATGGTAGATCCCCCTCGCCCCCCCTCTCCTTTAATAACATTTCTCTAGAAACCCCCAGAGGTAACAAAACTATAGAGAGCACCAAAAATAACCCTTTAACATAAACTACAAACAAAAGAGTTTGGAGGTACAACAGATCTGGAGTCGGCTCAGTGAGAAACCCAGAGGAGTTTTTTTTGCTCGCCCCCGGTCAAACATGAGCCTCGCTTCTTTCGAGTGCGGTTTTCAAAACTTGCGTGCGAAGCGTCGCTGGAAAGAAAGAATACATCAGTCAGTGCTGAGTTAATGTGCTGGTCATGGGAAAAGGATGAAATCCACATATATCGTCGACAGTAAATACAGACGAGCTGAAACATTCAGACCTCGAGTTACTGCACACAACTGCGGCACTGTAGCAGGTCTATATTAATGGACGATCCGGCTGTGGGGCTATAAATAACAAGCATGCCATCATGAGATTTGATTCTCTCTCTCTCTCTCTCTCTCTCGCTCTCTCTTAAGGTTTTCGGTCTCTCACCCACGCTGCCACACCAACACACCAGCGTAACCCTTTCGCACACACGCGTTCATTCACTCCCGCGCGCTCACTTTCAGCCACTCGCACCCTCCACGCTCTGGTGTAAAGCCGACGCGGTGCTTAGCCAGGCGACTGGAGCGCTCATGAGAGGTTTTCCTCTCTCCCGCTGCCAGTACCGCCGTTCCCCCACAGAACGGAGGCTCGTGTGGCAACCAGGAAAACATCAAACATCCAGGCTACAGCTGAGAGCTGGGTATTCCTGGGATGCCAGTGGGGGGTGTGGGGCGGGGAGGTGGCAGGGAACCAGCAATCAGCTAGGATCACAGAAAATGATTTGGGCTTCAGGCCTGTAATATCACACTTTACACACAGTTGCCCGGACTGCGTGCTCTCGGTTGCCTGCGCTCTGCCTTCCTGTCAACAAGTAGACTTTTATTGATGTATCAGAGCTTTCCCTTCACTTTGTCAGCTCCGTTCTCCACCTCTTTGCTTTTTTCAAGATCTATAACAAGCGAGGGAGAAATTTAGGAGAGAAACTCACAAGTCTGCAAACATAACAAAAATAATAATATGGTTTAATGACTTGAAAATGTTGTCAGAATTACAGGAAAACTAGGACAGTACGTGTCCTTGTTTTTGTGTTTTTTTTTTTCCCCTTCATTTTGAATAGATTTGATTTAAATGCAAAATGCAGACCAAAAAAAAAAAATAACTATTGCTCCAACTATCAAAGCCTTAATTAGAGTTTCTGGAGTACATGCATGAGAAACAGAATACATAGGCAGAATATATAGGAAGCTACAAAAGACAGAAACAGCCCCAAGACAGAACCCAAGCTGCTGGAGAAACTCGTCCTACTTTCTTCAAAGAACAATCGCCTGTTTCTGCAACAGTGCTCTCCTCGAGGAGAAATGAGAAGGGGGAGGGAGCACATTTGGGGGGGGGGGGCACATTTGATAACAGTTACCAATTACCACCAATAAAAAGAATTCGTGTATTTGTGAATGTAGAAATTCTCTTGCTTTTGTTGGACTGGGGGGGGTTATTTCACTAACGGTTTAACCGTGGCTTTGTCTGTTCCTCTGCCTGCTCACTGCGCTCTCCAGAGAACGGCTACGCTAATCCAAAAATCTGGCTGCACTTTGGGAAACATTCACAGCTGTCTTTTTGCGTTATATGAAATCAGGCGTGTTATTCCAAATCGTGACTTTGATGCAGAAAAAGAAAAAAAAGGAAGAAAAAAAAACTCCTTCATGAGTTTCAGTTTGATATCAAAGATTAACTTCCATGAGTTGGCATAAATTGTGTCTTAAAACTTCCAAGTTGAAAAATGATCAATTACAGACCGAGATTAGCAGCCATGAAAAAAAAAGTGTTGGAGGCTTTATTCCTGCGAAACGTGGAAGACATTTCAGGAAGGGGGGGGGGGTCACAGAAGAGGAGAGGTAGCATCCAGGTAGCCAGCAGAAATGTCACAACAGCGAGCCCAACACAAACATCAACAAACCCCTGACCGGTCCGTCGTTGCTTACAGTGTTTTCTAGCAACCAGTTTTGCACGGACAGATTTCTTTTTTGCAATATGAGCAATCATTTCTCTTCGTGACTTTTGAGGGAGATGATGAGAGGTGTGAGCCCCCCCAAAAAAAGGAAGAAAAAAAAAAAACAGCTGCTGGCATCAACAGTTTAGAAAAGCAGCGCCACATCATCCAATTACATTGAACACACCACCTCCCTGCTCTTAACTGCCAAACAACCAGGAAACTAACGGGTACCAGAGGGAGAGGGGGGGAGCTAAAGCCATCCCACGACACTGACACTTTCCAGGTGAAAAGCACAAGAGGACGTAGGCGAGCCGCTGCCAGCGGGTCAAGAGCTTTGAGAGAGATCGAGCACATGAATGCTTTGTGAAGAAGCTCACCCTAAAGAGGTACAGTACCTCTGGGTTGCCTGAACAAGCATTTCATCCTCCTCGCTTCCTCCAACCGGCCCCAAACCATTTCAGTTGGAGCATGTGTGTGAAATCGAGCCTGACGGGTCTCATTAAAAAAAAAAAGAGAGCGAGAGAGAGAGAGAGAGAAAAAACACATTTCAGAAATAAGATTCCACACTCTTCCTAGATGTGAAGGGGAGTTTTGCTGCCAGCCAGTGTTTACTGCTGACTACATATACTTTTTTTTTTTCTTTTTCTTGGCAAAAATATGGTTTCAGCGTCGATATCGCAATGGACACATGTGCAATCATCAGATCCTCCAAGCGGCCTCAGGAATTATCCTAAACTCAACACCTGAATATTTATGACATCCTGCTATTTGCCATTTCTTTCTGGAAGAACCACAGCGTCCTTTAAAACTACGGGAAAGACTTTCTTCCCCTTGTAGTATTCGGGAAAACCCCCCCCCTGCTGTGCATTGGTCCGCATAAATATTACAAAAATAAAAATAAATAAAAACACATCACGTCATTTCTGTGTGTTTGTATCTTCAGGGTCTCAATACAAAGCTGCAATGAAAAGCAAATGTTGTTGCAGACGAAACCAAAAGAGACAATAGTCTGGTGTCCCTTTGTAAAAGGTCAAGTGCAACACATAATGTTACTGTTATCTCACACACACACACACACACACACACACACACACACACACACACACACACACACACACACACACACACACACACACACACACACACACACACCTGTCAGAGCACATGCAAACAGAGCAGGACCCAAACCTGCAGAGACTCAACACAGATGGCTGCTTTTTACCCAGCTGTCTCTGAGACATAGGGACACAGAGATCATTAGCGCGACAATAAGTGCATGGCTATGTTAGCGAAGGTAAGTCGTCAACAGACTCCTCACAAGTAAAAAAAAAAAAATTAAAGTTAGCACTTCTGGATGGACACGGTCAAACGATGCAAAGCTGCACTAATCTATATTTCCATCGTGGCAATGGATCGAATGTTGGTCATAGTGAGAACTACTGCTGCTGCTTTCAAAAAGGAAAATAAAGATATACATAAACACATTGAATGCGTCATTAATATGTATAGTCACTGACCTCTGACTTCAGTGTGCACTTGTGCAAAACATTGTTTTAACTGAACAATATGGACTTCTGACAATATTAAAAAAGGGACATTTCTTTCTTTCCAAATACGCCCGTTTGTCAGGTGCACACAGAAGACGCCGCGTGTCGGCTGACGCACGCCGTGTGAAACCACATTTCACAAGCGCAGGAACTTTTAGCCGTCCACCGTGAGCAACATATGCTGAGGTCAGCACAACCAGTGGATTGGCTTGCGAGGCCAGGGGGGGTGGGGTGGGGGTGGGAGGTGGAGGGGGGGCGTGTTTAAGACATGGACGGTGTCTCGCCGTTTGTCAGTGTTCATACAGTGCGAGTGTTTGAAATGGTTCCCGTTCTGATAATGAAAACAGTTCACCAAAGTTGCCAGTGGGGACAAAATGCGATCTCACTCCTCAGGGAGAGGATTTTCTCTGTCTTTTGACTTTTCTCCTAAAAAAAAAGAAATGAAAAAGAACATCCCCTTGTGTAATTGTGTTGTTTGTGTGTTCCCCTGCCATCAAGCACTGGCACAACAGTCCAACACCCACGCATAATATCATCACGTAATATTCCCCCAATGTTCCGCTACAAGTAGTGTAGTGCGTCTCATCTGCTACTCAGGACATTAAGAAACCATTAAAAAAAACACCAGCTGTTATACTTCCATTATTTATTACATCAAACATGGATTGTGGAAGTTGCTTTAAAAATCACTGGTAAGAAAACTGCAGCGTTTGTAATTGACATCACAGCCGGTCGGTCATTAAGTTGAGAACACAGTTTTCTTTTTGGAGAAAGCCGGTGTTGCCACACAAATGCCCGATTGTTCCGGAGCAGTGAGGGGAGAGGAATCATCCGAACAGAGAGAAGCGCAGCATGAGAGACTAATCACAAAACGACTCCGGTCAGCAGGGGAGCGACCAGACTCCTCCTCTTGGCGTCCACATTTAGAGAGTCACAAAAAAAGAAAAACTTAAATCTTCGCAAATTCAAAAAACTCTACATGCTGCGTAGACGACCCGGAAGAGACTGAGGACATGAGGGAAAAAAACACACACAGACACACACACACACACACACACATAAAAAAGAAGAGTGAACTCACAGTGCAGGGAATCAAGCGGCAGCACTGGCAGCCATGGAGGAGTCCCAGTTGGTGAAGCGGGGAGCGCCTACTTCAGGAACCTACTGATGCCGGAGAGACAGAAACGGGCAAAGAAAGACCGAGAGGGGGAGAGAAGGAATGAGGAGGCATGGTGACAGAAACGGGGAGAGAGGGAGGAGAGGGGGGAGGAGAGGAGGAGAGAAGAAGAGAGAAGAGCACTTGGTCAGTTTGCCTCAAACGGAATCCGGTCAGAACGTCTCGGCTCATCGTCACAGCGAGTCAGCGTCCTGGCGCGGCGTCACGCAGAGACCACGCTCACATTTATCGGTACCATTAGCACGTTAGAGGACAATAAACCAGTGGACACAAAGTGATGCGTATGAAGTACATTTTGATCTGCTTGGTATACAACGTGAGACGGATGCGACGGGATAAGACGTGCCTGAAAGTCGTCAATAGAATTTGTTTTATGGCTCGCGTTCATTTTCACGCCAACGCGGCCGGACAGCAGATACTTCACACGTGTTCATCATGTAACATGCGTTGCTGCTTTTTCCGATGTTTCCGCTTTAACCGCAACAAACTTCATCTGATGAAGGTTGGCACGTTTCTCTGCATTTTCATGAAGAGCTTTAGTTTGCGCCGGTGACACAAAAAAAAAGTGACGTTGCGTCAGAAACTGCCGTGATACTGAGACGTGTGTTCTCCACCCAAATACAGGAAACAACACAGGGCGCCTTTACTGGGGTTTTTTTCCTTCTTTTTCCTGAAGGCATAATTGTCCGGCGAACCATGTGTCATTTTTTACATTCTTAAATATTTACTGAACAGCAGGCAAGCGCCCATCTCGTCCTGGTGTCCCGTGTGCTGAAAATAAACTGGACAGCAACAGTTCCTCTAATCCAGTTGGTGGATTTAAAGGCAACTGTGAAGGGAGGACATATTTTTCTGTTGATGCATTGAAATTGCTAAGCTCACTTCCCTTCTGAAGCCTCCTTTTGCTCCTTGAAGAGAACTATTTGATGTGTTTTTGAAGACAAAATAGCTGTCTCTGCAAGTGTTGCCATGCAACCGAGGAAAGCTTCAGAAACTAACGTGAAACCCCCCCCCCCCCCACCCCACCCACTGTCGGGGATTCTATCTTTAAAAAAAACATTCTGCATTAATTCATCCCGAGGACGGAGCGTCATGTTGGGGGTATAAATAGCCGCAGTCATCTCAGTAGCCTTGAGTTTTCTTTTTCTTTTTATTGTATTAGCCGACTGATAAGAATGGATAAGAGAATGGAAAAATGATCTGTGAGAGAAGAGACTGTGGAGAGAAATCCTTGGAAGTCCTGCAGTGATGAAAATATATCACGAATAAATGCAATCTGGGTTTCAAAAAATGTTATTCATTTGTGAGTACACTTCCTCTTTACTCACTCGAGTGTGCGGCTTTAAAAAAAAAAAAAACATCCGTGATTGTGGACATTTCTGACTAACATGGTAGGAACGCACCTACTTTTTGCTTTTCATTACACGCTTCAAATCTCCACGGTTTATGTGTTTTGTTGTTGTTGTTGTTGTTTATGCATGTTTGAGGAACAACTGGCACGCAGAGTCAAAGGTTCAGCATTATGGCCGGGTGAGTTTCCAGTTAACTCCCTGAACAAACAATTGTGACAATTACATTTGAAGAAACGAAACGACTTCATGTGACCATCCTGTCAGCCTCTCACGCAGTGAAACATTTGTTTTCACAGTTTGGAGGCTACGTTTGTAGCTCCGACCATCATTCACATACACCGCTGTTTTCTTTTCTCACCGGTTTAGTTGCTGAGGTTCAGGATGTGGCACGAGTGCAGTGAGCTGAACGGTACCAACAAACCTCTGACTTTACTCACTGAGAAGAAGAAGAAAATAAAAAGGCATTTCTGCCGGCTAGTTTAGAAGGTGAGAACTAAAGATTGTCAAATTGGGAGTTTGCAATTAACTTAATGAGTACGATGTCTTAGCAGTCATGCATGAAACTACAAAAAGAGAAAGAAATGTGCAGTGCGGGGCTGGAGATCCTCCAGGAGTTGTCGTCCCCGAAGGCTGAGTCCCCAGCTCAGTGGCCGGGGACTCAGCCAGTTAGGACTCATTTGTATAATAGAAATGTATTTCTTAAATGGAGGATTAGGAGCAGGATTATACAGCCTATGCTCTGTTAAATTATACGAGTAAAGTAGAATGACACTTCGCGCACACACACTCCAAGAGCTATACGCTCCTCCTCCTCCTCCTCCTCCTCCTCCTCCTAGCAGACTTCAAATTAAAGTGTGGTGTTTGCAGGTGCCATCGTGCACATGTCCCCGCCTCTGAACTTCATTGACCACAATCTCCCCCCACCCCTCCCCCCACACCCCACACCCCCCACCCCACCCACCTAGTAAACAACAGCTGGTTGCAGGAGCCCATCTGCTGCCTGCCCATTCGAGCACACTGCTGGTGCGTCTCCTCTGTGTTGCTGCTTTGCCACCTAACAACGGTCTTGAACATTTGACCGGCGCACTCGGCGGTAAAACAGGCTTTTAAATTGACCGTCTGAGCGCTTTTTGTTTTTCCTTCAGTGAATGAAAAATAAATGTACTGTTTCCTGCCGTGGCTGTTGTCTCTAGGTTTTGTTGAATATCTTCAGTGTTGTTACGGCCGAGAGTCCCGGTGTTTATTTAGCTTCTCTTTGGTGTCGCTACTGAATGAGAGCGTCAGAGGAACTTTTGGACAAATTGCTTTTTAAAAAGTGCCAAAAGACGCTCAATCATTTTGAACCAGATGAAAAAGATACTGAATGTTTTCCTGCTGAAGAAAAAAAGAAAATGGTTTACTTTATCTTTAGCCAATTGTTCCAATGTCTGTTTCTGTGTGCGCCTGCTTTTGCCACATTTCTCCAAAATGTTCATAAAGTCTTTGTTTGATCCAATATGAGAATAATTAGCGCTGATGTGCTGGCATCTTTACATAAAAAGGGTTTTCATTCGAATCCCAAGATCACCTTCACCTTCCCCCGGTCCACGGTCGGATTCTGTGAGCATCATTTGCTGACTCACTGTCATTAACGCTGGCTGCAGAGAGGCGGAGCTAATAGCTTACGGCGGAAGCACTCAGACAAGGACAGGTAAAAAAAAAAAAAAAGAAAGTTGAAAATTATAAATATTAAAAACCCAGAGCAGAAACATAAACGCAGGAAACAAAATGAGTTGTGTTTTGTGCAAACCATACTCTTAAGTAATTCCGCTTAAATTGTGAATAACATAACACCTCCTGGAAATGGGGATTAAGGTATAATGACTCCATCCATCACACACACACGTGGCTGTCAAGCTAAACACCCCCAGGTGACCACATCCACTAAGCTCGCCGATGATTGCATGTGTTGTTTGGAGGTTACTCTGTTAGGCATCTTCACAACACAATGACACGCGTTCCGTCTTTCTTTAATGGCGTTTCAGCTGTAGCGGCGCGACGCGACGCAAGCACAATTCCTGTTTTTGTTCAGGAACAGTTCACCAAACTTTGAGTACTAAAGTGTTATTTTTCCTCTACGGCTTTAGCCGTCATCCTCCAGTGAATTCAAGGAAGGGAGGGAGGAGGGAGGAAGGAGGAGGGAGGGGGGAGGAGTTGCAATGCGAGTCTGTCTTAAGATGTAAGACCTGTGATTTTTCTTAAATACGGTGCGTTGGATGTCGCACGAGTCTGTGGTTGACACACAGGAGGCTTTTACACAACAACAGGGCTCAGTGGAACACAGACGAACATCCGGGGCTTTGTGGCAAAGTCGACGGCGCCACGCAGACGAGGAAATTGTCGCTTTTGAGCCGAACACAAAGATCCGTCCGACCGGTCATCCCGGTACCCAGAATGGCTGTTGTGCCTGCGCCTCCTCTTCACCACTGCTTCCTGTCACTCTGCGCCACCTTGTCCTCGTCTCCATAACAACCTCCGAAATCCAATCTCCAAACTACGGGCTCGTCGCTGCAGGTGGAGAGCGGGGCTCCACGGTGACGACTACCAACGTCACTCTCTCATTTAACGGGACAGATGACGCAGGCCGGAGAGGTGGAGAGAGGGAAGCCAACAAAAAAAACAAGTCTAATCGTGAGAAACCGAAATTAAACAAAATTTGGCAGAATTACATTTATTCTGCAGTAAATCGGTGGCATTAATCGTGCATTTAGTTTGATTTTTAACTTTGGTTTAGTTCAACTGAAGACAGCTTTCAAGTGGCAGCTGTAGTTTATCCACGTTTCTCCAGAGTTGGCAGTGGATGGATTCCACATGGTTCATTAACCCGTCAATTCATTTTAGTCACAGGGGTGAAATAACTGAAGAAGGAGAGGTATGAAAACATATCAAATCAACTCCGCTGCAAGACAAAACCTGTAAGAAGTTCCTCCTCTGGCTTCGAGTTAAGGTCGGCAACTTATTTTAGAAGCATTTCTTGTTATATCTGTTGAAATTCTCATTACAGCCCGACAGCTAGAGCTGGGCCATGAAATATATATCAATTCGAAAACTTCAGATTTTAAGATGAAAATAATTTTTCCACTTTTACTTGGGTGATTATGGCACGGAACTGCCACCGCTTCTCCTAGCTCCCATAGTTCATAGTACACGCACAAATTCAGATATCAGCATGGCAGCGTGCGCTAATTAGAGTGAGGAGTTTGCTCCCAAAAAATAAATTGTCTTCTCCGCAACCTCAAACAGCGCAGGCTCGTGTGTTTTTATCTCCCCCGGTTGGATACTTTCAAAATCTATAGCTTACTCTTGCGGATTTCCCCCAAAAAGTTGCCCGCACCAGCTTCAAACTCGCTATGTCGAAATATCACTTTTAGGTTAAACATCGTGCTTTTAATTCACTCGCAGAGTCGGCCGAGTGAGTTCAGGTTGATTCACACTTGACGCAAATCCGCTGGCCAGTGACACATGAATGGATTTAAATTAGGAGTCTGTTGACTCGCAACTTCCACCCTGCCGTGAGATTAAACGGGGACTCAATTGAAAACAAGAACCAAAACACACCCTCTCTGGTCAGGCCTAAAAGCATTAGCAACCCTGTGTGTGTGTGTGTGTGTGCGTGTGCGTGTGCGTGTGCGTGTGTGTGTGTGTGTGTGTGCGTGTGTGTGTGTGTGTGTGTGTGTCTTCCTGCTTAAAGCTGATGAGAGAGAAACGTGTTGGAGGAGGGGTGGGATTATCCAATATGCATAAAGCAAAAATAGCCACAGATAAGCCACAAATCAAGTTGAAATAACTTGACTGCGATGCAAACACTGCTGAGCGTGTGCTTTTTTTTCTTCTGTTTTTTTTCTTCACATTTGAACAATTGAGAAAAGGGTTTCCGAATCAAATCGTTCCCCATCTCAATCTCAGCGTGCCTTTCTCTGTCTCTTTCACTCTCTGGTTCCATTATTATAGTTCGGTTAAAATCCCGTGAAAAAAAACAAAATCCTTTTATTATGGCAGGAATTTCTATGCTGACAGTAAAAGGATTGTGTTGAGAACGCAGAGAGGAGAGTCAGGGTGCAAACAACGCTTCCCGTAAGCAGATAAACCTTCGCATTCGTATCTTCTTCTTTTCTTTTCTTTTTTTTTTCTTTTTTTTTAAGCCGAGAAAGCTGCTTCCTTACAAATGCAACATTCACAAGGGAAAGAAAAAAAAAAGGAGCACAGGCCGCTACGACATCGTATAAAAACTATACAATGGAACAGGGCAACAAAACATAAACATTGCATGAACAGATAAAAAAAAAATTAGAAAAGTAGTGTGTAAAAAAAGCACCGACACAAGCATTGTCGAGTGGTGACACACTCCCACTGTCGTCCCGTAACACCGAGTGGTGACTAAGAAGCAGCAGCTAAAGAGGTCTCATTAACATGTGAGCCAGCTTGTCCAGAGCCACACATCCTGCTTAATTAGAGGATGTCCCTTCAGCGCTGATAGTCCCGTCTCCGAACGCTTGACACAAGAGACGGGAGGGGGTGAGGGGGGGTGATAACAACCTCTGCTTCTTACCCGTCTTCCCTCTCATCTAATCCGTCCCCATGCGCAACCCCTATTCTCAGTGGATCTCCTAAATCCTGTGCGCTCATCCTGTCCGTCTGTGTCTCTGAGCCGGTCAGTATGCTAGCAAGCCTCTGCCACACTGAGGAGGCAGCAACAGTTGTTGGGAGCCTCGAAGGAACAGGAAGAGGAGGGAGGCGAAGAGTAAACAAAAAGGAAGCGTGGGCTTACTACTTACAAAAGCAGTGGCGTGCGTCCGATCAGTGGCCAGGCAGACGAGTGAGGGGTGGGGGGGGACGGGGGGAGAGCCACATGACAAACGTAGTCGATATGAAGCTGGTGCATGAATGAGACAAGAGAGAGAGGGAGGGAGAGAGGAAGAGCTCGGGCGCTGTGTGAAGAGGGAGGGAGGGAGGGAACAAGTATGAGAGGTGGTTCGTGATGAGGGAGACAGAACATTACAGAGCAAAGACAGAGGAAAGGAGAGCATTAGGAAAAAAAAGTGTGGAAAAAAAGCTAGGTCAAGTACAGGAGGGTCAGAATCGATTAAACTCAGCTGCTTACATTTAAAGAAGAGAGGGCAAAGGAAACAACAATAAAAAACCTGACGAGAGGAGACCTGACCCCCCTGCCCCCTCCCCCTCCCCCCTCCCCCCTCCAGCTGCAGTAACAGTCCCCGAAGTGTGACCAGCTCACTACAGATGATGATGAACGGTCATCCAGGCCCATTAGGACCTTCTCATGGTGAACAGTGAGAGAATCTAAAAAAAATTAAAAAATGAAAAAAAATTAGATAGAGGTCTAGCTGAATTCTCCCAGTGAGGACGGAATTCCCAGAGAGACCTATCAGTTTCACGACGCCTCGTAACGATTCACTTTGCAGGCGGGGCCGAGGGTCGAGCAGCTGTCAGCCTCCCCGTGGACATGGACCGGAGCGAGGGCAACCTCCGGTCTGCTCGGTGCGAGTCTGGTCGACGTGTCGGTGGCCTAATGGGTTGCGAAGTGAAGCGAGTCTAGACGGAGGGAGGGTGGCCGCCTCTTCCGAAAAAAACAACAGCTACTGAAAGTGCGAGGCATGAAGTAGTGAAGCGGGTCAATATCCAGAAGGGAGGGGTTTGCCAAATAAAGCGCGCCATCCTCCTCGGACCTGGCTGTAGAGCTAGAGACAAACGTCTGAGCAGCACTTTCTTTGATTTATCAGTTCATATGTCCTTGGTTAATGCTCACGGCTCAGAGGCCACAGCTGCGTCTAAGCTTTCAGACCACTATTAAAGAATCTTACTGACTGAAATAGGACATTTTCAGTACGAATGTTGCATTTATTTATTAAAAAAATAAATAAAAATAAATAAATAAAAATTGAATTCATAGCTTAAGTGCTCGACCGAGAAAAACGTTAAAAGGTTCAACGCAGCGATGTTTTTATTCAAAGTTCAAATCTAACTTATCTCCTTGCATTTTAGCCTCTTCAGCCTGGTCCCATTTCTTCAAAAGGTTTTGACCCACTTACTGCATACCTGTCATAAACACATGCTTTCATTAGGAAAAACTTCATTTCTAGGTCAAGAAAAGTCAAATCAATGGGTTTGGTCTAAGTGCGCGATGATTCAACAACTAAGTAGAGAGCGAAGACGAGATGCTCTCACAGCAAGGAATACGTGCCAAGTGGTGTCACGTGTTGTTGAAAAGCGTCCATGTTTAATTGAGGTGCATCTTTTAAACCTCGAGACAACTAAACAAAAAGATCAGATAAAAGTAGCAGTTACTGTTACGCGTTCCCCCGTCAACTCGAGCGGCTTCAGGAGGACGCGACATCTTCAAGCCCAACCTAAACAAGAACCCATCAGAGTTTCCACATGTAATACGCTTAGTTTCCAGGGCTGCTTCCTCAGACACTCTCGCTAGACTTTCGAGACATTCGCTGAAATCAGGAGGGCACGACGAGTGACTGTTTAACAGCCAAAACAAAATCGGAGGCATTCTCACTCAGAAGCTTTTATGCAGCCCGTCTAACGCCGAGGATGGAGAGCGAGCTGATGACTAACCAGCTTTCTTTTTTCCAGTGTTTAGTCTCCGTGGCAGAGCGCTACTAAATTAGCTTAAAGAGGTCCATTTCCTATTGACAACAAAAGGCACGACGCATGCAGATGTCAGTGCGGTTGGCAGCTGATGCGGTGAGGTCTATGTGGCCCCATCATCTGCGCCGACATCTGGGCCATATGTCTTCTGCACTGAGGGGCCAGGGGCCGGATGCAGAGTCAAAACAGGGCACTTGGAGAGGAATTTCGTCCAAGGACCCACAAGGGCTTTGGTTGTAAAGAGTGTAGTTATTTAAAACAGCATTACTGCATTAATATGACCGGCTAAAATGTGCGTGAGAATTAAGTCATCTACGAAATATGCACTTTACGGCATGTGCTTCATCATGCAATGAATGAATATGAGATAAACATTAGAAAAGACCAACAAAAAAGGGAAAGCTGATACAGAAGAAAAGGAGGAAACCAAGAAACACTAACATTCTTAGACCCTTGGTTTCTGAGATGATCTCTAGAGGGATGGTGTAGAGCAGGCAGAAGGAAGCCAGTGGGATGAAAGTAAAAGGGGTGGGGGGGGGGGGGAGATGGGATGGAGTCAAGCCAGAAAGTTGCCAGTAATTGGCCATCTGAATGGCCTCACAAAGAAAATAAATAAATAAATAAGACCGATAGCTGATACGAGCAGACGTTTCCTGGGACATGGATTGAAATAACACAGAAAGCCTTTGTAGCCTTTTGAGGTCGCGGAGGCTCCTCCGTCTCAGGGATCAGATTAAACACAGCTCCGTGGAAATATGACTGATCTGATCTGCGCCATGCGGCGGTGGGATACGGCGGTGACATTGCATTTCGCTCGAGGAATTCCACGCTCATGAACGGGCGGGGTTACACGACACCGTCAGACGTCGGATGAGGCGACTCGTAACGGAAAAGAAACGAGAAAGGTACGACTCTGTAAGTGTAATAGAAACATTTCTTTTAGCAACACTCATTAATTATTTTCTGCTCACAGCACTGTACGATCATAGTTGTAAGCACTCATACGTGCACATTATGCTTCATAACAATAATCACAACGCATTAGGAGCATTTGACAACGACACACAAGGTCAAGTATCATAATACGTCATAATATAATGCATTGTAAGAATGTTTATAATACATGAGGCGTCAAAGAAAGTGCTACCAATCTTTTTTCTTTATGTCACATTAATTCATAGGGGACCGAAAAAATGCTCTTACTACAAAGACTCATGACAGGATATGTTTTGAACGCTTACTGTACGTCACCCGTGTCTGTTTTATAGATTTCTTAGAACCCAAAGCAATAACGAAATGGCAAGATGCTCGGAGAGATTTACATCCAGATTTATTTCCATTTCATCGGGGCAGGTTCAGCGGTCCGTGCGTCAGCTTCAACAAACAGCGTGTGACCACACTGATGTCAGATGACTCCCAGGATACGTGCCCGTGGTTAGACACCATTACGTACGGCCAAGCTGCCATTAAGGCACACACACACACACACACACACACACACACACACACACACACACACCTCTACCGTTTATCGGGAAGTCTGAGACGATCCCTCGCTCCCGTTTTTTTTTTTTTTTTTTAAACCCCCGCACCTTGGAGTGACGGAGATAATAACGGGCATCATCCGTCCCCCTGTCCTTCGCCATCAGCTGCCCTGCCTGCAGGTGGGAGGGCCCCCGTCACCGTAATGACTTCCTGTTACACGTTGTGTCTGCAGAGATAAAGTGAATGAGGAATGCGCGTCTTGGCCCCGTTCTTTCCCAATGCAGATTCGCCGAGAACCTCAATAAATCAATTTTCTCATAGAGCTCTGAGGTCATAAACGTCCATCTTAACAACATTATCAAACAGAAACAAGAGTGAGCCATCGATCAAGGGTTCCAGTGACTCAGGAACGAGACTGTGGTGGCAACGTTGTCTCTCTCTATCTCTCTGTCTCTCTATCTCTCTCTAAAGCTGCACTATCACATCTTGACACACATAACTACAAATCCTGCTCGAATCTTTTTTTTTTGTCCATTTTCTGAAATTCCAGTTATGTGTCCCAGCTCAGCTGAAAATTCACAGCTAACCCTCATTAGCCAATGAGGTGTGAGATGCCGTTACTGTGTCCTTCATTCAAAACTACATTGGCGGTGAGAAGGATCTTGAGGATGCTGACTATCTGAGAGGAGAAGAGCACCTTCTAATATCTGGGTTCGAGTGATGATAGTAAAGCTCTTTGCTATATTAAACTTCTTTTTTTTTTCCTCGAGCAATTCTTGCAAACAACTCACTTTTTGATTCGAAGTGGAAACGTGGAGACCTTTTAGCTTTCTGATCACGAAGCCAGTAGGCAACAAGAGGACAGTATGAGCTCCAGTATCTATGGAGAACTGGAAGAATGTCACAGTAATCCATCTCCGACCCCGGTGGAGGGAGAGGAGGATGAAGACACCGTTGAGCTCCCTGGCTCGCTTTTGCCCCCCCTCCTCCCCCACCCCGCCCCCCTAGCCAACGCTTTCTTTTTCGACCTTGCCAGCAGACCAATTGGGATGCTGATTCCAGCTCCGTTCCGAGTGCCATCCACAGCCACTCTAGATAAGGAGTCGGTCCAGGAAGGAAACGTTTTCCAACAGCAAAGGACGGCAGGGATGAGATAAGGCCCTCAGAATTCATCAAAAAGACATCAGAAATAGAAGAAAATAAATTGGTGTGGAGGGTGACGGTGAATGATGATTTCTAATATTAGCAACACCCCAGTTTCTTTCATGAGTTCAGGCAAAAACAGGGAAAAAATAGGATTCAAATTAAAATATTGTTTATCCAGGGCAGGACTGTTGTCCTTTGGCTTACACCGTTTCAGATGAAGCCTTGTAACCATTATCTGTTTGCTTTTTGTTTTGATGTATATTCAGTGGAAAGGTCTGGGAAGGACAACACAGGGTTGTGGAAACTCCCCCATCACAAAACGTTCCAAGTCTTACTCCCGCCCTCTTTCTCAACGCCACTATCAGTGCACAGCATTCTGGGGCCTTTTCAATCTGCCCTCCTTCTTCGGCGGCGTAGCAAATAATTATTATAAAGGATCAAAGCATATGAAAGGGCTTCTGCGTCAGTGAGGTTGAGCTCGGGGAGCCGGGTGACGGAAAGTGATAATGGCAAAGCACTGAATTGTTTTTGCCCTCTATGTGCGGCGCTGGAGTATCCGAGCTCGGCAATTAACGCTGGTAGAATTGAGAAAACCGTCTAAATTATTCCAAGGTAAATGGATTTATGCTGGTGCTTTTAAGAAAGTTTTTTTTTTTTTTGATTTATGCATTCAAACTTTGAGGCAGTTGACATCTCTGCATAAGAAGTCAAATTCACGGAACAATCAAAGTGAAACCTGAAACATCATTTTAGAGAAGCAATATAAAAATGATAATGGCCCGGAAAAAAAATGGGAACAGCAGCAGTGTGTCCTGAGGAAATGTTCTCCCTATAGCAAAGCTATTATCTGTAACCAGCTCACTGTGATGAACCAGCGCGTATATCTCTACCCACTATCAGATTCTCCTCAGTGGCTGCACAGTTCCATGTGCATATATGCTGTGGAAGTACAGCATAATGGTAAATGCCCCCCTCCCCCCACTCCTCCCCCTCCTCCCCCATGGCTTGCTTCACCGGCCGGGTCGGACTACGACAATTTGGTGCTTGACAGGTGTACGTGGAGGCTTTATGTGATGGACACTGGTCCTCCAGAGCTTAAGGGTCTCGCAATCAAGCTAAAAGGTTGTCGACCACCGCCTCGTGACCGCATACTGTACGTCAGCGTGACAAAGTGACGAGATGCAGCTCACTCAGTGGATCACTTGTTTTAAAAGCCATGGGGGAGAGAGAGGGGAGAGGGAGAGGGGGGGGGTGATGATGATGAAATGCGTTCCAGGATAGGATTTTAGAGCGCAGTGTGTGAGTGACACTTGGACGGGCTCTGATTCAATGATAGACTGCGCCTCTATTCGCCTGTCAAGCAGGACGAGAAGGTTTCTGTGAAGGACTTCGGGGGTGAGCTTGAACACTCGCATTCCTGAAAGAGATGGCAAAACACCTCGAAGGCACTCGGCTGTCACGCCGTTGAACGAACAATTCACTGACAGTGTCGAAAGCAATGACCTGTGCTTCGGGTTTTAACCTACAGCCCAGTCCTTCTTTCGTAGGTAAGTTGGAATAATCACAGTTGCCCTCAAAACGGTTACTGGGCCGGAAAACACACCCTGCCTTAAATCATACATTTCAGGAAGGTCTGGTCAAAATCAGGAAACTCTGAAATAACAACAAACATCAATATCCAAGTATAACTTGACATGTTATTATTAATGTTTCACTGTGACACTTTGTTCAGATCGAATGCAAAGATAAAATAAATAGGACTCAAATGCGAACAAAGTCGATGGAAAGATGCGGATGGAGCTGCTGCCGTGAAAAAAAAAATCTAAACTGGGCAAAGAAATGTAACATGAAGGAGGAAAGAAAAAACAGGGGTGCAACAGACGTAATATGTTGGCATGCTTAAGAAACAACATTCTATTAATGTGAGAGCCTGGTGATATTACAAATATGAAGTGCTCGTGAATATAAAGCCCCTTTTCTATTTTTGTAGACCGATTGTACATGGAGGCAGAATAATTACGTTAAATGCTGGCTAGAAATTTGTGTTTCATCCACACACGCTTGTGACAGCGTAGGAAAGCACACTGCCGTCACCAGATGAGTGACAACTTTTTTTGTTGTATAATTTTCTGGAACCAAATTTGCATGAAAGCATGGCGGGATTAGCAACACAGCTAGCTAGCCGCCCGCTAGTGTAGCCCTCCGTGTGAGCGGTGCAGCAGCTGTGACAGCTGAGGAGGTGAGCAGAAGGGCGAAGCCACACCACGAGCAACGTTTTCTCTCAATCTCTGAAAAGCATTGCCATTACTGTTGCTCGCTGAGAGAGCCTGGAATCACAGTTTATGATCTCCCATGTTTGTAATATCGATTCTGGCACCGAACAGCACAGCGAGATGACGTTTCTCGATGTGTAACTTCAGCCCACGACTCGGAGGTAATTCGCGTTGGCCTCCAGTTTACACCGTGATGTAATCACAACATCGGCGGGTGAAAGGGGCCTGTAGGAATAACGAGCTGAGTGGAATTACAATCCACGGCCTCGTTAGGTTTCTCATTTGCGTATACCGTTTATAACATGGAGACCGCAACAAGCAGGTAATCTAAAAGCATTCAGGTCTCCTGCTAGGAATTATCTGCTGACGAGGTACACACGGGGGGAGTGGGACTCATTTTTCTTCCCCCCTGAACTAGGAGAAGTAATATAATATCAACGGAATAATTGATATTATATTAAGTTACATAATTCATAAGGTAATCCAATTCTACATGACACTGTGCTTATACGTCTCAAGAGCATTGGCTATGATTTAAAAAGTAATATCAAACGGTGCCATTTGATCCCATTAAATAGTTACTACGACAACATGGCAGAATCGCTCCCACTTTCAGGTCAAAGGCCGGCGATAGAGCGCAACGGCGACGCAGCAGCCTCGAAGCGTTTCACTCAACCGGGGGAAGAGCGTGACATATTCGGGAGCGAGGGATATTTGATAGCCTAACCCGAGTAGAGAACATAAAGCGATGAAATGGTGCAATGTCAATCTGTGACCATAAAATAATGAGTCATACTTTAAGTATGTACATTGCTTGGAAAGGCTCAATAACCAGAGAGCTAATTGCCATCGTATTGCTCCCTTTGACACAAGGTGGGGACTCCAAAGGGTTCGGAGCAAAGTTCAAAGAGACCAGGGGGGGGAGGAAGGAAAGAGTTTTCAATATTCAATTGAAGAGTTCTCAATATTTGATTCAATATTATTCATTATTCCCGTCTTCATTCTCCCTACTGTTGTCTCCATATCTACAGTTTCAGCTACTGAATGCATTTGAATATTAAAACAAAATAAACCCTTCAGGAGAGGGGTTGCTGCAACGGAAATCTTATCAAGAATTCAAAGTAATTTTGGAACACCTCCCTAAAACTGAAGAAGGGCAGCAAAACATCCAACAAAATATAGAGGCTTTAAAAATATATATATATCTGTTTGGGGTTGATTCTACAAGGAAAAGTAACAGGGAATCAGGACTTCACACAGATTATATTAATGTAATGAAATTAATCTTGATATTTTATGATATGAAGTGTTTTTTTTATTCTTGAATGTGTGTATTTGTTTCTTCTTATAATCCATTGTGATATGTTTTGTAATTTTGACGTTAATCTTATATTTGTCCCGGCAGCAGTGTCGCCTCACGGTGACTTGCCCTTGAGCAATGTTACTACGGACAAGATTCACAGTATGTCTGTCATCTTCTTTATCCATCGCCATTAAAAAAAGGAGGACGCGAAAATAACACGAGGACATGCGATCTGCCTAAGTGCACAGCAACACCAGTAGGAGAGTACTAAGAAACGGTTGCCCGGGGAACCATGTGGGAACCATGTGGTATACACATGACGTCACCCGTTGCCTCATTTGGCCACAGGAACTAATTAGAGTAAATAAGACGCATCACACCTGTAGCTCGTCAACAGAAGTGACATTTCATAGTGGAAACAGCTGAGCCTCGTTAGAGGTGAAGCCCGTATCCATATTATAACACGATTCAGGGTGAAGGAAAGTCTGTTATTGTATTTTAGTTTGTCACGTACAGCTGAGCAAACCATTTGAGGCAGCCAGACATTTTCCAAGGAAACATAGCAACCAAACTGCTGATCTTCCAGCTAAGATATGACGAACGATATCTATCGGATGTCAGTGAGCTCTATTAAACTGGAAGGAGTGAGAGCTTCATACGGCATCTGGGTGATGTTTCCTCCCGTGTGTCAGAGGGCACCTCGACACCGAGTGATGTTTTCCGTCGACACGTTTCATTGTAGTTTCACTTTCCAACATGGTGCACGCTGACAAACGGAACCGCGCGTGTGAGGTCAAGGCCTGCCTGTTCTTTATTCAAGATGTGAAGACATTCTGTTCATTCTGTGAAGCGTCGTTGAGCCGACGAACAAGGAGAACAAATTGTTTAGGAGCGTTCGCCTCACAAATATGTAAATTAGCAAAAATAAATGTTCTTCTGCATTGTATTTCAGTTATACATTGTCCAGTCTGACAGGATTTGTCTCTATTAAAAAAAAAAAGGCACAAGTGAACACGGGCAAACGTAGAAAAGTGAACGGCGTCGGTTTTCGCCGACTCGGTTATTTGTGTCTGCTGTTTTTCCGTTCGTGTTACAACAGCTACATGACGCAACACAAAACATTATCCGGAGTCATTCAGTGAGATCAAGACTAATCTCGGTTTATAGATTCATTATGAATACGTGTGCAGACCTACAGTCATACGGGAGGAATCCATGAGCATCGTAATGGATTCTACACACAGTATCAGCAGGGCGCCATCATTATCAGTCCTCGCCACGCTCCAGTGCGAATTCCTGCATACAGATCCAGATGTGTTCTGTGATCTGTTAACAACTTGTAAGGGCGGATTTAACGGAGCTTGATGCTGTCAAGTGGCCCAATAACCAGTTTCATCCGCTTCCGACCAGCAAACGTTGATACGTCATCCATCGCAATGCTTCACGTCACAGCTTATTCCATCAGATAAATATGCAAGGCTTAAAAGTAATTTATTTTTTGCATAATCAACACTGTTAATATTTTACATAAACAGACCGGCGTGTAAACGGCTACATTTCTCATAATCTGATCTCTTTTCTTTTTCTTTTTTTACTTGCAGCTGCTGTGTTTGTCACGTATGGTTTAACTATAATCGTATTTCTAAATATTGTATCTGGACTCGCTGAATGCACTTTGGTTTGCAGAAAATAGACACTATAGATAGCGTGGGGAAAAATGGTAAATCTATAGAGACTACATGAATATCACACATTTGTGCAACGTAATATAAAATATCCTACATAGATGCACAAAACACGTTTTGGGAATCTGATTTTAATTTTATTTATTTTTTTAATGATACACCAACGCTGAATATGAAAGGTCTTTAAAGCTATCATTATAAAGTATTCGCTGAGTACAATAAGCCACTATTTAACTTTCTTAGCATAGCCTATGCTGAAGATGTATTCTTAAGTACTGTTAAGCACAAAAACTACTAAACAACCTCATAAAAGTATATAAAACTTAAAACTCTACAGACATATCCACACATACTCGCTTTGAGAGATCACCTCATTCCAAACTCCTAATCGCTGCATCACGTCCTCCTTATGTTCGAAATATAACAACTGCCGTTATCTGAAGATTTTCCACTCGCCCCAGAATTTCTCATTTTTTGCACATTAGCTGAACACTCTGTTTCTCAACAAGCTTTTAACGTTTCAAAAGACATCTCTGGCACTCTATTCACTGGAACTGAATACTCTCCCCGGATCGACTTTCATGACAAAGGGCACATTTCAGAGAGAAATGAATACCCAGAGCAAAAACAATGAGTTCTTATCAACAACAATGGGGAGAGGTGAACGGAGGAAGAAGGAGGAGCGACGGGAAAGACAGAAGAGGGTCGTGATTGTCAGACGAGTACAGAATAATGCCCTCTTCACAGTCTGCTCATGTTGGCTTCCTGCTCCCGGGCTGATTGCAGCAGGTCCCCGGGGGCCCGTCTCAGACTAAATACGTGATAAGAACCTGTGAAGTACCCTCTGAGAAACCGAGACACACAAGAGGGAGACAAAAAGAGGCAGAGACAAAGAGTAGAGATGCAAAGACGTTGGGGGGAATACAAAGAATGAAAAGTGGGAAAGAAGAGCTCCCTGTGCCATGTGTTTCCACAATAGAGTGCTGAATGTATGCCGATACAAAAGGGAGGGCTGAGGCAAACCTAACGTACAGTGGTAGGGTGCACACGCCATTTAAAAACTAGGCAATGAAGATAATCTCCAGGCCCCATCATTTTCTCTTTTCTTTATTTAACTGAACAGGGATGAATACAACAATTTTAACATGTAAGTGCAGCATTCTAGTGCTTTCTGAGATGGTGAAAAAGGAAAACTATACATGTTGTTCATTACAGCTGCTGTGGGAATCTTACAAAAAACATAAAAAATAAATGTTATCAATGGCACGACTCTTGCCACCTTATCCATAGCACAAGCAGCGATGTCTAATGCCTGTTCTTGTCACTTTGCCATGCATCTCTTTCTTGCCACTTTTTCTAAATTGACAACTTTGATGGCTGGCAGTGAATCTCCATCACTTCAGTGCAACAGCCAGGCCTTTAAACAAAACGGCAGGACTGCAGCGATCGGGGATTTGGGGGCAAAATGTTGGAAAATTCTGCTTTTTCTGGCGAGTGCTGGGGGGGAAGGACACGACCCTGAAGTGGCCAGTATAGCCCCTGCAGGCACCATATTTATCATTCACAACAGGAATTTTAACAGAAAGTGATGAGTTGTTCGCGGGTCTGAATTTGAAGCTCAATAAATCCATTTCTGAAAAAACGGCAGACAGCTGGGTCTGCTTTGAAATTCAAAACAGTAAGGGGATGGTTATTCCATGAGTGGACGAGGGAATGTCAATGACCGGTGAGGAAAAAATAATATGGTGGGACCGCACGTCAAAGTCATTATGTCACTTTCTGAATACTCATTAAACGTCACATGGCTGTCCTCAAGCAGAAAAACTTTGACGCTCGTGATGAGCATTATGGATGTGATGGCTGACTCATCAAAAAACGCGAAGCGAGACATCAAAATCCATCAGCGCTGCTCCCGATGCATAGAAATGAAGTCATTAGAACCGTGTGCGAAGGCCATCCCCGCTGCGCGTTCACAGCCCCGTGTCTCTCGGTTCTATTTATAGGATGCCGGGCCCAAATTAGCCCTTTGAAGTGTAATTCGTAATATTCACCGAGTACCAAATAATGAGGGAAGTCACTGGTGGCTCCACTTTGGATCCCCATGAAAGCAGGATTTGATCCCAGCAGCACCGTACATACAATTTAAGGGCAGTGTGGAAAATGAAAACACGGTTTTTTTTTTTGTGTACAATGGGGCTCGCTAAAGGCGAATTTGCAGAGGAAGATGCTGCCAGATACTTTTACATGACGTTGTGTGTGTGTGTGTGTTTGCTTCAGGAATGTGAAGCAGTGAGTCAATCCAGCCCGGAGAGGCAAAACCAATAACAGCATTCTTCAATGCCCTCTCATTCATTTCTAGTTAATGCAGTTAGTTGAATCGTGACACCAGGATTCAGAATAGTTTATAGACAGAAGCACGGCGAACTGTTCCCAGAATACGCGCGGTGCGAATCAGGTTTTGGGAAATGCTCGGTTGCTTTGCTCTGGCGTGAAGTGGTGAACTCCAACGCTTGCACAATTATGCCAGTCGGCCGTAGGAATATTTCGACTCCACCAACCTCGCATTCCATCGACAGCTGAGCTTGTGAGCGACATGCAGTAACAGGATGCAGTAACAGGAGCGACATGCAGTAACAGGAAGCCAGAGCCGTGGATCAGGCAGCGGAGGCCTTAAGAGCCGTGTCACGTTGCAACCCGACGGGCTTTGTGGATTCATGACAATTTACCCTTCGAAATATCACGATGAGCTTCACGTGAGAAGAGACCAGCATCATTTGGAATGTGGCTTCGATTCTTTTTTTTTTTCTTTTTTTTTTTTTAAACAGGGAATACACTCAATTTTGGGTGTGCAGTTACAGCTCGGCAGGTTTTAAGATATTGGTGAGTCACAGGTACAGACTAGATGTTTAGTGTTGACAGAACAATGATGACAGAATTAAGGAAAATAAGGCAAAACGCAGTGGCTATCAAGTGTTCTTAGCAAGCCATGTTTTGCGATCTTGTGTAACAGTAGATGGAAGAAACATGGCTGCCAAGGAGGCTGCGGCTGCAAACTATAAGTAATGATTTCTTGAACTGATTGAACTTCCATGAGCAGAAGGACGATGTCGGAGGAGCCCGATGCTAATGCCTGCACGAGGCCTCGTGAGGACGAGGTGAAAAGGTTGATGGTGATATGCGAACTGCCATTTCTAGAACGTATCGGGAAATCAACCACACGGTCAAAGACGGTCAATAAAAATACATTGTTCACTTCACTGCTTCTAGACATAATTTTAGTTTCCATAAGAGGGACTGACTGCACGTCAGGTCACACATTCAAACCTGGATTTATCCCCAAAATGAAATACAAATGCTGTTTTTGATGCTTAGAATTTTCCAATGCTCTTTTCCTTGCTACAGCCCCATTGCATCTCTTTCCAGTTTGATCATTTAGACCAGTAGTGGGCGGGGAGGCAGCACTGGGAAGGTTCTTCATCAGTCCACAATTCAGAAGAAAGTGCTGCAGGAACGAGTCTCGAATACCGGAAATGAGTTCCTGTAGCATTTCTTTGCACTTCCAGTGCCCTCGTCTTGGTTCTTCTAATGGGTTTTTGGGTAGATGCCTGAAATAAGGTCTGTGGATAACACAACTTTAGGATTTTACATTTTAAGACGTCTATGTGTCTTAAGAAAGGCGGTGGCTGACAAGCGACTAAATGAGGCAACCAACACTAGACCGCCTTTAGCTTCGTGGTGGTGACGTGAAGTCATGCTACCTCGGTGTAGTTCGTTTATAGTTGGCTTTTTAATTCTGCCGATTGTATTTATGCTTAAAAAAATAATAAAATCATAAAAGTGGTGTTTATTTGTAAAGTTTATGTTGCTGAGCAAAACATGTATTATTAAAGTCTGTTTGCCCCAGAGCTTATTTTCTGCAATAATTCAAAATATAATGAAGCTATAAACAGGTTCTCCGAGGGTTGATAAACAGGACAGGAAGAACCATGTTATCTCAATCCAAAGCAGTTAATGTTGAACTTTATCATTTCAATATATTTCATTGCTTATAATTGAAATAATGCTTCTTGTTAAATAACCTTGTATCTGCTCTGTGGAGATTGATCATATTCAGACAAACTGTTCTCGTCCTGTAAACCATGTGCACTCTTCTGTGAGGCCTTAGCACAACACCACAAAACTCTTTAGTGGATATAATAATTCATCTGGGATTCATCAAACTTTTCACCAAGTTTCTTTTTCACTTTGATGGGACATTGAAAGAAAATCTATTTTTTTTTTTTTTTTTTAACCCCGTCCCACTTTTCTCTCCTAAAATAGTTTCCACTTTTCCCTGTCCACTGCCAAGATACCTAAAATTGAATTTCATTTTGGCCATTTGGCATCTGAAGACAGATTGGGCTCTGTGGGCCTCCTGGCAAAAGGAGTAACACACAATGTGTCCAAAGAAAAAGGGACAGGCCATCAATCCATGGACAGAAAGTTATCTTGCGACACTGAAAGGAAACAATCACAATCTTAGTTTTTATGAGACGCAACACAGCAGTTTAAATAACATTTTCACAGATCAGTCCCTCATCCCTCTGGAAACAAAAGCATTCTTTGGATTCAACTTTCTCTCACGGTTCCTCTGGGACATGTGGTTCTGTGCCGCAGCCTCTTTCATTGTTTGTGGTCACGGACTGACACAAGTTAAAAATACATTTCATACTCACTCAAATACTTTTAGTTCGCTTTCTATTCGCTTAAACACGTCAAGGTCTTAGACTTCTGCAATTACTGGCCCCAAAATGAAAGGTCTTCCTTTTAAACTAAATGTGGCTGAATTTAAACTTAAGTTATGCCATCAGTTTGCATCTTAACCCAAATGATCACTAGTTACATTGTACATGTTGGGAAATAAAGATGTTTTATTTTCACGCAAACTAAGCCTAAGTCAATTAAGCCTAAGACTACGTTTTTTTTTTTTAATTTATTTATTTATTTAGATAGATAGATAGATAGATAGATAGATAGATAGATAGATAGATAGATAGATAGATAGATAGATAGATAGATAGATAGATAGATAGATAGATAGATAGATAGATAGATATTTATTTATTTATTTATTTATATATATATATATATCATCTTTGGCAGCAGAAAAGGCTCTTCTAGGTGACAAATATAAATCGCAATATCTTACACCCATAGCTTTAAACCCTAATGAGCCAGACCGTACGAGGTTATCCCCATGGTACAATAACAGAAACAAAGAAGGCACACTTCTCTCCCCAAAAAAATTCCCATGGTAGTCATTCTGTCTTAATCATCGCTCATTCTTTCTCAATGACATCGCTCCGGCGTTAACATCTTGATGACATTACCCGTTCAGGTCCCCATCTGCTTTCTGCCTTTGTTGGAAACAAACTCATTTTTCAACGCCGTCCATCCTTATTATAAAAATAGCCAGTCATGTCATGATTGCTCGAATTAAATGGCAATATGAAAAAATATGATTGATGAATAGAATTTTCATGATGTGATATTTCTGTGGCAGTTATTTCAGCCGGACTAATCAAGTGCCGGCTCCGTCTATGCTGCACCGCCAATTTAGTGATATTCTCAACCAATGCATTGCAGTACATTAAATTCACATTCAAACACCAGTAACCGTAAATTGCTACTCTGGAACACAATATGTGGGCAATAAAAGTAGCAAAATAACCACTTAAACTCTTCGTAATATTGTTATGGAACTATATTGATGCATCATCTATTGTTGCATTACAAACCGTGCACAAATTATTGTCAAGTTTAATTGCAAATGCAACAAAGTCCAAACGTATCACCGTCAGTAACTAATTGCTGCAACTCTGATGTTTCTAACTTAAACTTTGCTGTCAAAGGCTGTAGATATAAGTGAGGAAAGCATTTAGGGATATTTCAGACTAATAAAAATCTGTTTCTATGTATTTGTACATGGGATGTTGTCCGATTCAACAATATGTAAAAGAAGGCGATTATTCCGACATCACCTGGGGAGTTGGCCGACCCTTTGAGGTGATCCATCACCACAGATTGCCTCGGCCACCGAAATCTCTCATTCCCGGGCCCTTGGTTGACTGCATTTCGTGCATACAGATTGCACATTCTGGATGAAAAGGGCCAAATTAGAGCGCAAATGATCAATAACACAGCAGGAGTGCGGGGTTAGGGCCAGGAAGTGGACTCTCATGGATCGAGGGGACCAAATGTGCTCTACACCGCAGATGAAAGATTACCTTTTAGCTCAGGGGCTCAATTTTCATACTCATCAATAATGCATGCAGTGTGGATGCTTTTCTTTTAAACGAGTGGCTTGCATCATTTGCCATTGAGGAAAATTAGGTTTGTGTGGGAAGTAGACGGTCCTTTAGTGCAGCTCCAGTCTTTCTGTCCCCACCTAACCTAATTTTGGGGGCAGAATTAACTCATCTGAATATTTCTGAGTTGAGTAATACATTAATGTCCAGCTGAGTTTACAAAATAATGAGGTAAATATATCTCAGCTAATATTTGGTGTCCGGCTGATGACATCTAATGTTTATCAGCTGGACACCAAATATTAGACACGCCCTTCAAGCTGTAATGGCTGCATGAAATGAAAATACAAAGTTATTAAGTAACTATTCCTTCTCATTTAAATTCCATAGAAGCTAAACCTTTTCGCGAGATTGGTTTCTTATATACCGACGAGAAATATTTAAGTTAATTTAAATATGTAAAGACTTTAGGATAGATTTCACCATCTGACCTTATCAAAGATTATTTGTTAATTTTAAAGTTTGAACTATGCAGCATTCGTATGCAGCTAAAGAAAATAGGACGAGGAAGAAAGAAGTCAAGATTGGAATAAGCATCAAACAAACAGAAGAAATGAGAAATAAAAATAATTTTCTTTCCCATTAAAGTGTTTTTTATTGTGTAAAACAGCTTAAAACTAGCATGTACGCGTCGTGTAGCGGGTAAAGAAAAACATGGAGGATGTTAAGTCCTGACAGATGTCAGAAGTCTGGTACAGAGGAATGCATTCACCCTGCCCTTCAAGTTTCAGAGAGCTGGCATGTAAACACAGCTGGAAAAACATGCGACAGAGGGCGGGATGAAGCAGGCTCTGGCCGGGTGTCGAGGAGCCACAACAAGGCCAGATTACACATGGAGCAGAAGAACTCAAGTCTCCTCTCGCATAACATCCACCCAGATAACAATGGTCAGTAGTTACACTGGTCTGAACCAGTATTTTCAGATGCTGAGGGCTCAATAAAATTGTGAGGGATTACACAGTAAATCGGAGGACTGTGAAAGGAGGAGGCCGTTCTTGAAGCTGCCCAGGCCTCTTTCTGAAAATCCAATGCGTGTTTTCTTCTGGCAAGCAATGCAGTTTACATCACATCATCATACACTAATCTTTACAGAGCGCCCAGCTCCCCCCCCAAAACCTCCTTCCGGTAAAAACAAGATTACACTCTTACAGCAGTCGCCTTCAATAGGACAGCCCAAGGGTTGTCAATAAACCTGGTGCGGCGTAATGTGTGCCGAGGTTCTACTTCCAGTATAATGTTATTCTAATAGCAGCTAAATCCTTTCAAAAAAATTGACAGGATGATAAATCCCTTGCAGGGAGTGTACCACCACTTCTTTATCCTGCTTTGCACATCACCTCCAATACTGAGCGACATCAATCATGTATTAGTTTGTGTCCTGCGGTCAAAAGTAAGACCCCCGCCAATCTGTCTGTTGGTCAACTTTAAAGAATAGCTGGAAGAAATGCTTTGAGGCAAAACTTTTACAGTTGTTTCTCCATCACATGTTTCAAAGCTTCTATCCATTTTTATTGGCTTACTCAAATTGAAAAATATGAGTTTCAAAGGGCTCCGGGGTATAAGACAGAAATAATAGTTTGAATTCAACAGATTTTGTTATTCAAGAGGCATATTGCAAAACTTCTGTACAGTTGCAACGGAAGAAATCAGATTTGCAACTTAACAAGTTGAACATTATTAAGGCCATTTTAAAAAAAACATGACAAAAAGCCCTTTTGTTACACGATTCCCAAAACAGTTCTAAAGCTGTTTGACTCCCGACAGTAAAATCCAAGCGAAATATTGTGCAGCCTTTATAAGATCTAAATCAACAAAAGATACATGCCAATTATACTATAATCAAATGCTCTTCTGGCAGACACCCTCAATCTGCCTGTGCAGCTGCAAAACAAGTTTACGCTTAGTGGTCAGGTGACTACTGAGACGGAGCTGTGACTACTCTGCTGAAAGAAAAGCAAAGGCTCAGTGCCACTCGATAGGAAAGCCAGAGGCACCGCTCAATCGGAAAACAGTGATGCATCTTTTAGAAATGTTCCATTTCAATGTTAATCAACTCCAAAGCATGACATCTAATTTTCTCATTCCATCTTCAAAGCCGAAACCACGCGGTGGGGGCAGTGGGCTGAACAGCTGAAACTTCAGCTTGTTTGAAGAGCCGGGCAAGACGGGGCTGACTAAACAGTGAAACAATAGGTGGTCGGACTGAAGGGCTTGGCGCAGATCAAGTTGAAAGTCGTTCTGCAGAATGGTGACCAATAAATCTCAAACACAGATTACGTGTCACCGTGTGAAGTAACTAGATCCATTTATTTATTTTTAAGTTGGGAACTTCCCACCCCCCACCCCCCGGCTCCTAAAGTGCTGATTTGAGGCTGGAAGTAATTAATGTCCATGATAGACCAGCATTCACTGCGACTTAAAAAAATAAATAAAGCTCATCTGCATCTCACGCGATGACTGCAATGTTCCAGAAACTGTAAAATCATCTATAAATCTAATTTGACTGCATGATCTCGTGGTTGGAGAAATTGGCCTTTTCACCAGTCATGAGTCCATGTTCGACCAACGGCTCCAGAACTGCTGTCTGCAGCCGCACCTACAGTCAGACTCTGCTGGTTGTTGACATCACAGTGATGAATAGTCATTTACTTCAGTTCTCTTCCAGATGACTAACATTAGTCAGCACTGGAAACAAAAACACAGGCTAACCAAGGCAAGATGAGTTATTTTGAGAGAGCGAGAGCGAGAGAGAGAGAGAGAGCGAGATTAAGAGAGAGAGAGAGAGCGAGAGAGCGAGAGAGAGAATACTAAATTGCCTCCTTATGCATACGGGAAAATGCCTTACCCATTCCATCCCAAGGCAATTATTGGATACATTACGAGGAATATCCCTGTATCGGGATAAAACCAATGGGAACTGTCACACACGCGCTCAAAAATCTAATTGACCTCTGCGTGCTTTACTGACTGAATGTGTGCGAATGTGGCGACTTTTGTTCCCACGGGGGCCGGCGATGAAAGATTTACGCTGAGCGGCCGGGGCTGGCTAATTACTTGGAGCATCTTACACAGAAAATTTACTCCAGCCTCTAATCCCACAAGATGGGAGACACAGAAAATTGCCACTGCATTTATGGGTTCGGAAGCATGTGGCAAAGCAGCTTAAATGACTGTTGTTGTGGTTGCGTTGCAATAAACTCGGGGTGATTGGGTGGCAGGAGGAGGAACCGTGTGTGCCGGGCTCAATGTCAGCCACAGATCAGGAAATAAAAACGGAATCAAGACGCTGCAGTGGCCGAGTGAGGCTGTTCTTCGGATCCTAATGGTAATGCTAGCATGTTGATGTTCTGCAGGTACAGTGCTTGACATGCTGAGCGTGTTGGTTTAGCAGCTACTTGGTCCCAAACCAAAGTGTGAAAGTTCAATTTTGACCAGATGATGGCACAAGAACAAAAGTCAGGACATCAAAGTTGTTACAATTCATCGACAACAGTTGCTGCGATGTTTCAGGAAAGAACTAAAAAGTCAAGCTCATGGTGACAGCAGAGGAAAAAGTCAGGCGTTCACCAACGTCATTGGGATTCATCCTCTGAGAAATATGAATAGATTGCAACCAAAGTGGTGGAGAGACCGGCACGCTGCTAGCATTGATAAAAAAATATATATATATGCTAAATGTAAAAAAAAAATAGATTTTAATTAACACAGTGAGACCACAGCAAATCTCAGGCTGGTTTTATATGAAACAAGTTATTAATTTATAATGAACAATAAACTAAAGCATAGGTTTATTTAGATACCAGACTCAATAAAGCTTCGAAGAACAACACAACACTGACACTTCCTCCAAAAAGTCTGGATGAAGCTAAGTCAAGCTCGCTGCATAATAAATATCAACATTCCACGATGATAAATGGGAGGGCAGTTGCATGCGTGGGAAAGCATGTCCATGTCTTGGCGGCCTTGACTCAGGACTGGGGAAGAGCCGTGGCAGGCCATGAGGAGGGACGACCTCTTCTCATGCTAAGGCACATTCCTGCCATAACTAAGTTGAAACAGGCCTGGGATAACTATAGCAAACAGCGTGGAGGAAGGGGGGGGTCACAGCTTGGTGGAATTTAGGGGAGACTGCCACCCACCCGTCTCGAACCAGTTTGAATGGGCTACCCAAATCCACCAAGGCTCCCTCTGGACCTAAAAGGTTAAGGATGCCAATCTGACCTTGTTTTACGACTTGACCTTTGCTCCTTCAGCAGGTGATGGCGAGAGAAAGCAAGAAATTAATTTAAATCCGTGGTCACTGTTGTTGGGATGCAGACCAACAGACATAGTTTCTTAAAACATAAAATGTTTTTATTCATTAAAAAAGGGATGTAAGGAATGTACCAGGTGCCAATAATTACTTAAGCAATTACAGATATTTGAAAAGATATGCTTTAGTCTGCTTATTGCAGGTGTCTCCAGTTGGTGCGAGTGATATAGTGTTTTTTTTTTTTTTTTTTAAATCTAATCATAAGCAGATCTGGCTTGTAATGGATTAACTACTTACATAATGTAAATACTTACCACTTAAAATAATTGCATATAAAAATAAAAAATAATGTGTAACTCTGTCGAATTTGTGCTGGTGACGCAGAGATCCCCCCCGACTCACGGTTAGAGAAACGGAGCAGAGAGTCGACCCATAGATCATTTGATATTGATATTTCAGACTTCATTGACTCCCTTGGTGAATTTCACTTTCGCTCTGATGAGAACTCCAACAGCTGCTGGTTTCCACCGTCTACTTAGTGGGGCCTTGAGGGGGAAGTCAAGGATTGAGAAAGAGAGGCAAAGCAGGAGTGTGATGGGAATACATGTTTCAGACACCCACTCGTTTATTGATCTCCGCTGACCTTGGCTCCGATGGGCTTCAAGGACAGAGCACTATCCAAGGTCCATATTTTTTTTTTTTTTTTTCACTTTCACACTACATTTCCTGGAAGTTAGATACTTTCGATGGCTTAATTGATTTAAACAATGAGGTCCTAATGGGAAAACTCCACATTGTTTACCGCCGGAGAGCGATAGCAAGGGCACTTTATGTGAGCATTGTTGAAGTGGTAACTCGAGAGGCAAAAAAGCACGAGGCACTTCCTAATCCATTTATCAAGGACAATCACTGCGGGGAAATGCAGCAATCAATAAGCAGAGTAACTTAAAGAGCTTCCATGAGTCGACAGTGTGTAATCTTGATGGATCTATACATATATATGTTTACCAGTCAATACACACAGACTTTCAGACTGGTCCGAGACCCCACAGGGAGTTTAACGCTACACTTGGACTCTGGAGCAAAGCCTCAGTCATCTAAACTGGACGTAAAAAGTCTGGTAAATCTATTTTGCCACACTGTCTTTATATTACAAAAAAGGTAGGACAAAAGCAGTGTTGTATTTGTTGAAATACAATTTTTTGTCCTGACTGCAATCAATGAATCAAGAATAATATCTGGTATTTGTGGCCGTCTCATGACAGTAACAGGCCCGTCCAATCCTTTCATTTGGCCCGAATAGATACAACAACTCTATTCTCGGTGCCTCCCTCAGTTGAGGTATCAAGTGTACTGAACCGATACTAGAAGGTATCTAGGAAGTGTAGCGTTGCAGATGATGTCCGTGATGCCAAAAGTGAGTTGAGTCGAGCGGAGCCATTCCATGTAGTGGAAATACTGCATTTCTCCGAAGATTTCAACCTGGGGAGTTTTAAATTTTTTTGGATCCATAATCTGGAGGCCACTTCAAGAACTGTGTTATAATTCACCTGTGTTCCCATTGTCCTAAAACACTTACAGTATACTCATACTTAACTTTAAATAAACTGTAAATCTGACATTAACGTACCCTTAGAAAAAGTGTTTTCATAGGGTTTAACGCTTTTACTTTTTGATACCCAACTGAAGGTCTGCAGATATATTAGTATATATATATTAGTGCTATTTTACAGTTTTAACCATTCAAATGTCCATTCAAATCTACATTTTCAAAAATAAAGATATTAAATCATCACAAATTCATGGTTAAATATGGTCAAAGCAATGCTCAACTTAACAATCCCACTGGTTCAGTCTTTTTCAGTCATATGCAGCCTGTGCTAGTTTGGTTTGGGGTTTGACACCAGCAATCGATTGGCATTGCCTTCAGTAGCCAAATCAAGGCAGCTTGACAGCTGTTCCTATAACATTTCTACACATACTACATTTCGACACCGACTGATAGCAATGACCAGAAGCAGGCATTTATTTTCTTAAGTCTTCCTTGCATATTAATCCTTAGATGGTGGATTCTTTCTTTCAAGAAATCTATCTCTACTAAAGAGTGTCAATAAAACCAGCGCACATGTTGGCTTTTAATGACAACGGAATTACAGCTCCGACTTTACCCATGCTGCTATCATATTCATGGGTAATTATTACCCAGGAGACCCCCCCCCCCATCTCCAAACTCACTAATTAAGTTCTCCAGAGGAAATGGAGAGGAGAATGTGGATGCCACATTCATGCGTCCTCTTGAACACATTGAAGTTAATAACCTCACTATCAGTGAATCAGCATTTAGAGGATAATTATGTCAAAAACAACCCACTCAAATCTTCTCAAGAGATGGTGATCGGGGGTTTGTTGGTGTTAGGCCTCTGCACTCCAATTACGCTCAAACCTTTTCAAAGTCCATCGAACTACAAATGTGGGATTTTGCTGTGCCTCTAATTAGGCCTTGGAATCATGAGAGACCTCACAGTGCATGCAACGTAGAATAGCTGAATCACAGAACCCCCCCGATACCCTAAACGTTTGCATGAAGCAGTGGACCACTGTCGCTGTCCATTATATGGTTTGAAATACTTTCAGTGATATAACTGCAGACAGCATGCTCGACATCCTCTGCACCAAAAAGACAGAACAATTCAACTAAAGTCCACCGCTGGAACTTCTTGTAGCAACATGAGCACGGTATGTTTGCAAGACACAACAACAAATCAAATGTGCCAGGGGGGGGGGGAGGACAAAAAGGGAATGGGAAATATGTATTGTCAGTGTGAAATAAAACAGCGATGACAACCATGTTGGCATTAAATGCAGGGGGGGACTCACTGAGACAACACACCAGACAACACAGCAGTCTCAGCCATCAAAGTAGATGTGGTAATATCTGCCAAAACAGAACAAAAACAAAACAAGGCCCAGAAATAGCTGCTGAGCTTTGTTGGCGACACGCAACTGCAATTCTGAAATGCCTTGGTCGTGAAGTCAGAAGGGGTGAAATCATTTCCCTGCATGAGAAAAGATGAGCGTATACTAAAAACAGCACCCGAGAAGCAGTAAATTATGTAATACCATGCTCGTAGTCAAGCTTGTCGTCATTGGCGTACGTGTTCACAAAATAGTTTCCACGCGTCCCTAATATTTATCATAACCCGTGTCTTGCACCATCGTCGGCCGAAGCTCCCAGAGAGACTTCCCGACAGGTCCAGATATTTAGCATGCTGGATCTCTGGGACGCGTCTGTGATGGATCGCCGTGGCTCTCGGATGATTTCTTTGAACAGAACGGGTCACGTGCAGCACTCGGGAGGCCGATTTGCGAGCGCCGAGCCAACACCGACCTGTGGGCTTTTTGTCCGGGAGCTAAAAAAAAAAAAAACTGGGGCTGAAGTCGTGTAGTGTGACATCTCAGTAGGAGCTGAAGCGGGGGGAAACTTTACGCATACACAAATGTGTTCTGGATTGACCCACACTATGTGACAGACATCCGCCCCTCCCCTCCCCCCCACACACACACACACTAGAGCCAAGTTAACAGGATAAGGTTGTTGAGCAGCTTCGTAGCCGATGCTCCGTGCCAAGGCGTGAGAACACTGGTTACAGATAAGGAAGATGGAGGGACACAAAGTCAAAGACGTAACAAACATCAGAGTAAGCAGCGCGGGCAGAAGGATGACTTGCACTGTGTATAACAGTCTATTTCAAATATTATGGAAAGGAAAACCATATTAATAAATGCCACAAAACCAGCCTGTCTGTGAAAAGCCAAGTTGAAGTCGATCAAGAACGCCAATTCTTGGCCTCGTTGTGGTGATTTTGCAGGTGGTTGTATACTTGTGCGGCAGTTTATTTGTACAAACCGCTATTACTCATGTCTCAATGTTATTCACAGGCCCACAACAGCAACAGTTCCCAGCCCAAACTCTTAAAAGAAGAAGAAGGGGGAAACTCCCTCAGCACATAAAAATTGAGTAAAACAGATGTGTCGTTTTTTGATGTGCGGCAGCTCATAGAGAAATTAGAAGTGCTCAGTTTAATGCAACAGATCTCCCTGCAAATTAAAAACTGACGGAACTACCGTCGTGTACAAAGAGACTGCGTGACGGTGAAGCAGCAGTTTTGATATGATGAACTCCGCAGCCCTACAGCAGATAATAACAGGTATCAGAACTGTTTCACTCCGCTTACCTGCCAGGCTACGCGGCTCCCTGCTGCGTCGAGCGTTGCGAGCCTGAAAGCACCACAACTCGCTGATTCAGACGACGCCACGGGGCATCTCGAAGGCTGCAGACAATTTTCCTGCAGACAAGGGAGGCGAGAGGGCAGATGTCAGCTTAATGTCACCATCAAGTGCTCCAGGTGGACTCCCACTCCGGAGCAGTCACAGACACGGGCTAATTAAAAATGGTGGGCTTTGGGTAGAAATGAAAAACGTTAAATCAACAGACGCACAGAACAATGTATCATGTGTACTAAATGTCCCACCTACTTGTTTAGGTGTCACTACATACAGCGAATCAGGGACATGTCTGTTTTGCTGTCACACAACTAAAGTAAAACTGCACATGAATGAGCAGCAGAGGGACTTGTGATAATTGTACGAGAACTGACACAAGATTGCTATATTCCACGCCGGGAGAAAGAAAAAGAGACCGTGGTAGGGGATGGAACTGGCAGGATTAACGACAACGGGAAAAAGAAAATAATCAATTCTTAGATGCAGCGCAATTCTCTCTTGAAGGATTATGACTCGATGCAGAAAAACTCAATGGATCGGAAATTTAAAACTCAATTCTCAACATTCCGATCTCCTGTAACAATCATGTGACACCGGGCTGTCTGATCCTTACAGCTGCCCCTGAATGCAACAGACGTAATACAAGCCGCCCGGCACCCCGCTGGCTTAAAAGCTAGCATATGGAAGCATTTTCGCTTCTTTTTTTTGCCGTGGATTTGCGCCCCTATATCGTTACAACAGGTTTTTTGAGGAAAGCGAGTTCAATGGTATGTATAGTTTTAGCACGTGTTTCAGAAAGTGTTATTTTTGTACGAGAGCTGAATGCTCATTGCCTATAGGAGGAGGATCTGTTTGAAGAGAAGTCTTTATTATGTATTCGTGAATAAGAGCAGCTCGTTACGTCAAATGACTCAGAACCTGCTGAATTCTGTGTTTTTACTACGAGGATGATCATCTTTTTTTGTAATTATGAATCACTACAAATAGTCACAGGGAGAAAAACAACAAAATAATGTATGGAAAATATCTTGATGCATCAAGATGAATCGATACTCGGTTTAAAGTCGCATCCCCCCAGAGTCGTGAGGTCCCACACCCCTAGAAGGAGGTCGGGATGGACCCTGGAGAGAACACTGCTCAATCATCTTAATCAAAACAAAAACTAAGCTGTAAAGCTCTGCTGCCTGCTGGCACCTGTTTTCTTCAGGCAGAGGTCAGTCAAGCGCATGTAGGAATAAATATGAAACACAACTTTGTGAAGAGCATCTGCACACAATCTGCAACCAAGGCTAAAAATGAGAAAATAAAGACAGATCTCCCTGAATCCATCATAAGTCAGACAGAAAGGTGTTTCTCTACAAGACCCCAAAACTAAGGACGAGCCTGAAAACACCGACTTGATCATCACCGAGTAAAAAAAAAAGCCACTGTGCATTCGCCTAATAATAAAAACAGACTAGCGAACCATTTTCAAAGTCAGTCTCCACGGCCCTGTCACGTCCCAATTCTCATTAAAAGCCATGAGTCAACAGAAATCAAACATGAACCACTCCCCTGCCCTGAATTCATCCCTGCAGGCATGGCATTCTGGTTTCGCCCTCCTTCTACTGTAGTCTGCTCAGGCGAGAGCGCATGCTATATAAGGAATTGTTAGCGAGGAGCCCAGCTAGTGGCTCTAAACTTTTAGAGCCAAGGGTTTAGAGGTGGGGGGTCCGTTTACACTGAAAGCTTTTTTTTATTTTTTCGTTTTAAGAGGGTCCACTTGCTAAACATGACTCGGGCTTTAATGTATAATCCAACACTAATATTGGCTGCCAGTGGGCAGAGGGTGTGGGAGGGTGAGGGGGTGCGTGGGGGGGGGGGGTGGTGGTGAACAGAATATTTGTGTGAACACATGCAGGTGCGAGTGTCGAGCACAAGATTTGGGTGAGTACCCATTCATTTTGTGAATGTGCGTACTTTAAAAAGAAAATCGTGCTACTTATATAGTCTGTGTGTGTGTGTGTGTGTGTGTGTGTGTGTGTGTGTGTGTGTGTGTGTGTGTGTGTGTGTGTGTATAATATTTCAATCATTCGCATCTTGTATATTGATGCAAGAGGTTTGCTGAGAGAGAAACCATGCATCCTAGTGAAAGTAAGAACACTTTCAAGTTGAACTGCAGTACAAAGTCCAAAGTAACAAAATGCCACACATAACGACAAAAAGAGAGGAAGTCTAATGAATGTGTGTGGAGTCAGGCCATTTTCTCCCCTGGGCTTACCTCTGCTCCAAGGTTTTAGCCACGACCACTTCCTTCCTCTGGCTCTAATTGACAGTGCGCCTTCAGTATTTCTACGTCGGCAGATAGCTAAACAGCTCCATGTGTCCCTTTATGGCTGCTAAGCAACGGTAATCGGGGCGGCTACAGAGCGGGGCACGCCAGGCTCTCGCTACCGTGATGCGAACCCTTTTATTGCATCCCAAACAGCACCGCTGCAGTTTGCACCCACTCGTTGAGCTGCGCCTGTGTTACGATGCCTCCGCGGGCGTTCCTGATTTACAGGCTGCCGTGATGGACGACTCTCATGCAGAAAGTTTGGGGGAAACGATCACTCTGAGACCAGAACCAAGAGTTTGGAGTCGACCAGTACAAGATTTAAAAAAAAAAAAAAAAAAAAGGTCAGGACGTGAGCCGGCGGCAACATGCACGTGCGCTGGTACTTTTGATCTTCGACTCAAGCAAAGACTGAGAGATCCCTTTGGGGAGGAAATATGCCAAGCGCCACAGAAACTGATTTAAAGACGTTGCATGATACCAGCCCTCAAACCACATATGACATTACGGTACTTGGCGGGCTTGTAGAGCAAGAGGAAGTTTCAAAAGACATTGACGTGCTCGCTCATTAAAATCCTGTTCATGCAAGACAGACATTTGCAGGGAAATGTGGCATAAAGAAAAATAGTTTAAAACGAAAAGGAGATAACCGTAGAGAGGATACAACATCGAGAGGCAATTATCTCGGATTCACTTTTCGAGCTCTCCACTCGTTGCGTTTTGTGGCATTTTGCGCAAATAAGTATCTTTTCAGACTTCAAATGACACTGACAGACGGGAGTAGCGCTCCGAACATGCAACGCAAACATTCTGGTGTCTTGCATGAAATGCACAGATGTTTCCTCTTCCTCAGCCGTGTGTGCAGACTAAGTGGGCCGGGAGGCCACAGGACGGGCAGCAGACTGTTTGCAATGGTCCATGGAGCATGTCTTCGGGGCCAAGACCCTAATCCCAAGACAGCAACAACCCAAAGTTCACCACGACCTTTACAGGAGCATGGACAGTTAGGCATTCCATATTAAAAGGGGGGAGGGGGGAAAAGGGGTTTTAGAGATTCTGAGGCTGCAAAAGGAAGAATTGGCAAGTGTTTTTTTCTCCCAGGAGGTGAAGTTCTTGCTCAAATGCAGCGACTATAGACGATTGTGGAGTGTGTGAATCCAAAACTGGAGCAACCTTTGAAAAACAAAAAAATATGTATATAGTCTCATAAAGACCATTCAACAAAAGACTCCCAAACGTCTCCTCAAACCTAACCCAACAGAAGCCTGCCACTCCGTCTCCATGGTAAAAAAGATGAGGTCATGACTCAAGCATCTTGAAGGAGAGTGCGGCCTGGGTCGGCTGTGACAAGTGTCTGAGCGGATATCATATTTGTGGAAGAATAAGCGTGCAAGCCAAATGACTAGACGAATGACTGGAATGGAGAGCCACGCCGTAGTACATTGGCCATGATGTCATTATTGTGCATCTTGGAGCCGGGGCAGGAAGACGCGGTCCGTACTGATCGGAGAGCAGAGGGGGGCTTGCGTCACATTTCGATGGCATCAGACTCTATATTTAAATATGATTCTGCGGGAGGGCAGGACTGGACAGGACACAAGTTACTTAACAAGACCCTCTTTTATCACAGGTTTGTTTCTCTGCATAGTTTGTCTTTCAGCCAACTCTGCAACTTTCTTTCTTTCTTTCTTTCTTTCTTTCTCTCCCCCTCACCTCCCCCCCCACCCCTCTGCCATACGGCGCTGTTCAACTCCCAGGGCAGGCAGCTGGCTCGACATCAGACACGGCGGAGGACAAAAGGGAAACTCCAGATTGTCGTGGTGAGGGCAGCCACCCGTGGCGGCGCTCAGCGGGATGCCGGGTTGTTTTACGGTTGGCACTAATTACAGATCGGCGGACTCACCGAGCCGCAGAGTCTCCAGTTGGTACGACGAGAACGCAGAACCGGTTTAGACAGAAGTAAAAAAAACAAAAAAAAAACAAACAGGGGCTGACCATTAAAACTGTCTCCACTCGCAGCAAGCCAGATAAAACAGAGCGATGGAAACTCAATGGGGTGGCTTAAAGACGTCTCTCAGGATCAAGCCCCAAACTCCCCGGGGATCACTATAAACTTGTGCAGGGTCACGATGTTGCACTTTTATTGCTGCCCTGAGGAGTGATGCAGTCAGCATTTTGAGTATGCATGTATAAAATGAATGTCCCTCTTCAACACTCTGTGTCTCACTTCACAAATCACTGTGTCTTTTTTTCTTCTTTTTTTTTTTTTGTCACAGCATTGATCTTTATACCTGATATTTTGTAGGGAACCCTGTGCAAGACGACCTAATGAAACGAGAGGCCTGAGAAAAGATCCATGTCAGCGGTTTTGAATCAGTAATGAATTCAAAAACTCCCGTCGTGTTGAAAGCACTCTCGGTAGCTTAAGAGAACTCCAGGTGGTTTCCTTAAAGTACAAAGATAAAGGATTCTGCTCATAAAGAGAGTGGAGATATCAGGATTTACAAAGATCTGGGTTTAGGATTTTGTATCTCGTAGAAGAGGGAAAAAAATATGGCGATATATATCGTTAAACAATGTAACAATGTTTTTTGTATCAACGTATCGTTTATAAATCGCAAAACAAAACGGCTTAGCAGCGTTACGGCAATATTTACTTAAGTTGGACCAGTCTTTAGGTTCTGATCCTTGGACGTGGGAGTGGAGCGGAAGCAAACAGCTGTTTTGCCCAACCAAAGCTAGAAGAGATCGTGGACCAGAAAATGGGAAAATACTCTCTTGTACAAAAATAGGCTTTACCATGCATTTCATGAAGACTATATGTTTATTGAACTATCAGAAAACATGCTGTGTCGTGATAGTTATGGAGATATGGGATGACCTGTATGGGGATTAATTATTTTTCTTCTTGTGTTTGGTGGAGAACAAGCTCACTTTCCATTTCATATCCAGCCTGAGACTTGTGTTACATGTCGTTGCTTACCTTCTGAGCTGCTGGTTTTATGCCCCCACATTTTTTACGACATCTATACAGCATCTTGACAACTGTGGGCGTACAATTTCTATCCCCCCACAAAGCTCGTATTGACAGGTTAATAGACAATCACACGCAGGAATGTGTTGATTGCCGAGACATACGCATGAAGGAACGCAGCGATCGGAAGCACCGTGAAAGACAAAAACCTGCGGATGACCTCAGGCCTCGTTGCGCATAGCTGCCTGTTAAAATTAATAAAAGAATAGGATGAGGCGTCAACCTTGAGGGGAAAAAATTAAAATAAAAAAATAAAAAATCAGCAAAACAAACAATGTTGAGTAATATCAGGCATGCAGTCCCCCCTTTGAAATGTGCACTGAATAGGAATGCTGAATCCGAACCGAGAAGCCCACCGCTTTGCAAATAAACACCAAAGTATGTTCCACTTGCGTTTCTGCTTCTGTGCAGGTCGGTCCCGACAACTACCTGACACTTTCATTTTGGGCTGAACGCCCATCCCTGGATTTTTCTGACAATAGATGCATTTAAGAGACACAAGCGCTGACCTCATGTTTATGTGTGATGCGTTTAATCTATTCGCCATTGGTCTTTATGTGCTTTGCTGTTGTACAAAATGACTGTGACAAACCTTTTTCAATTACAGCCCCTTTATGAAGGAATTCTGATTAATATGCAGGTCCTCCTCCCTGTGATGCTTCCACACCGCGCCGCATTCCTGCTTATACAGTAAAAGTAAATTAACATGTCTCGGTTAACTAGCTGAGATGTAATGGTGGGGGAAAAGTGATAGCTTTTAATTAAAAGTGCTGGTGGATGTAGGGCGAGTATGGGTTATATACATATACACGGTATGAAATCAGTAGGCCTATACTGACTGAGGTTCAATCACGATTTACTCAACTAATAAATACAGAAAATGGATTTAATTCAAACCAGCAATGTCCTTGTATAGGGAGGGCATGCATTTAAATACACATGTGATATTCATATTTAAGTTATATTTCAATGAGATTAAGTTAACATAAAATGATTTACTGTCAAATGACAGTGACTTCAAAATAACTTATTCGTCATTATTCATGTAATGATTTCTGAGCTGGTTCCCAACTCAATTGTTGTTCTGAATGAAAACATGAGTACATCAATAGATTACTGGCCAATATGTTCGATGCACTCTCGGGAAGATTACAAAGGCTGACCGGCCCATACAGTACACTACCAAATGAATAATATGAATATTATATAAATGAATATCTGCCATCTTTTCCTCATCTAAAAAGCATTTCACATTGACCCAAGGTAAAGAAAGGCCTTTGGAACATTTTCGGATCGCTTATCCCCCCCCCCCCCCCTTTCACAACAACTGAACCCGTTTCACATTCGCAAATGGCACATTAAAACCGAGATGCTAACACAAGCGGGGACATTTCACAGAGTATGAAATAGTATCATCTCCCCTATTTCAGTCCTCTCCTGAGTGCTCCTTCCACCCCAAAAGACCACCCGGCTTTTTTTCCGACGCTAAAAGAAACAAAACATAGAAAGGGTTTCTTCTGATCTTTGCCAAATCCCCATCACGTGTCGGTGCAGGTGCTCTGCTCGAGCACTCGCCCAGAGGGAAGATGTACTGGGCAAAGGGGGAGAAATATGCAAGCCAGAATAAATACACGTGTGTGTATATCCCTCATTTACATACGCAAGAAAAACAAAACGCACTTTCAACATTTGAGACTGAAGCGCCTCCTTGATGTGCAACAGTGCCGGAGAAAAACCAAGGGAGAAACAAAACCCCTCATGTTCATGTTTGAACATCACATTCTCCCTTTGAACTTGTACGATATGCTGTCCCAGCACGGAGTCCAGACGTATAAAACTAACTGAATACCGGAACTTGTGCTTGCGGTCTTGTTTTGCTCGCCTCGTGCTCATTGGCTAGTTCGTGCACACGGCCACTGTTCCTGTCAGTCAACAATCCTCTGGATAACAGCGCCTCCAATTCCTCCACCTCCTCCCTCCATGCCCCCCCCCCCTCCCCTCCCCCCGAGCTACCGGCTGAATGCCAATATCTGGGCAAGACACCCGCCCGCTATCACGATGGCACGCGCACCAGAGTTTCACAAGCAAGCAGTCGGTTCAAACGCCAAATTCACAAACAGCTAAGGACGGCCGTTTCCTTCTTCCCTCGTCTTTCTTTCACACCATTCTCAGACAGACGCGTCACGCACGTCTCGTCGCGACCAGCCAGAAGACCCCGCCGGCCCGATATAGCGGTGGCATTGGCCCGGGTGTAGGCCAGGGTCTCAGGGGGTGGGAGTGTTTGTTTTCTTGCCATTTCGCTCTTCATGTGATCCAGATCAGGTCACGCACCGAACAACAAATGCTTACACAACCCGGGGCTCGGAGGGGGGGGGGGGTACTGTTACAGAGATTCGACATGCACTAATATTGCTAATGAGATCACAGCATGGATGTGTGTATGTGCGCGCGTGCGTGTGTGTGTGAGAGAGAGAGAGAGAGAGAGAGAGACGGCGACAGCAGCTACATCATGTAATTTGAGATGTGTGCCCCCACTCAGCTGGCTGACTTGGAAATGGGGTGAGTCTGCAGATTTCATTTGAGCAGCGCCAACAGGATTATTTGCGGAAAAAAGTCTTGCCGTGTCAGGCGAGGTCAGGCAGCAGATGTTTGTTTACGTGTGACGAGGCGGTGAGCGCTGGGCTGCATTTTCACCGCGTGGCTGTTGCGTAACGTCTTCACCACCTTGGAATCCGACGCGACAAATGCTGCAAGGTCCGTTTGCCAGTAAATTCACTTCGTTCTCGGTTCACATTCGATCAAAACAGAATTTCCTCTCAACATCAAATCGAGATGCGTCATTTCAAGGATGAGGCATTTGAGGTGAAAACCTCCCTGAACTAACGACTTTCACGCCAATTTGAAACCCAAAATGTCTGTGAGCACAAATTCAACATTATAATTTGGCCTCCTAATGGAATTCACCTCAGTTGCCGGGTTAATGGAGACACTTTGCTAAACCTAACGCATTATACAATGTTTCTCTTATTTAGCCTACCCCTCATTGATATAAATGCGGTACAAAATAATAGAAACACCGGTCAGCATTACATAGTCCAGTTCAACAGCACAACAAACTGCAGCCCACTTTCATGAAGGTATGACTCATTGCAGGTCTTTTATATTAGACCGCAATCAAACTGTATTTAAAATGCTGGATCTAAGTTTTGCCTGAGGACTTCAAGGTTAACTTTAGTATTTTTCAACCTAGATCCTATTTTCCTATTTCCCATTGTCTCACGGGGACAAAGATTTTTGAAATTGTTCCAGTATTGCGGGAGTACGCTGTACACGGTAGCCACTAAACGGGCAGCAATATAAAATCATATGGGCCAATTGTGCACAATCAATGCGACGTTCACCAGAAGTGCACACTTTTGCCACTGACCGGCTCAAATTGTTGTTTTAAGTGTCTGACAAAAAATGACGGGAAGAATAATACAGAGGAATAAAGGGAGATGCAGAAACACACCGGCGATCGCTGCTTAACGAAACGCCAAAAGTCAAGATAACAAAACAGAGCCCCGTTAACATTACTGCATGGTCTAAATCCAAGTAAAGGATTACTATTTTTGACTTATTGACTACAACATCTGTGCCAACATTGGCCAACAGTAGGCTGGGCCTATTTGACGTAGGAACTCAACGGTCTATGCAGTGTGACATGGTAGTAAAACTGCGATTAGATAGTAGCCGCAGTATATATTTCTGTCAGCTAGTACAGTTCAAGACAGCACTTAACACAATGTTCCCAAGAGCTCAAATCAGCCAAAACCGAGGCTCAGAGGTATTAAAGTTGTCTCGGTTCGTCGATGAATTAGATTAGAAACTGCCAGAAAAAAAAGGGGTCTCACTGTAGGGGCAAGAGATAAGCATTGCATTTATAAATGTCACATTTCGATGGAAATAAGTGAATCACGATGACCTAGTTTAGCATTCAGAACTGTGGAGAAGAGGTTTTTATACATTTGCAGTTTGAGGAAGAGCCATTAATAACTGAATTTGCAGAGCAGCGCCACACCCACCCATCCATCTCATCTGTAATTTATGAGACTTCTATATTCCACGGAGCTTTGTCAAGATGCAGATTAAGAAATGTACACAGTAGAATATTTAGACCGTAAATCATATAGAATACTTCCACACAACTGAAAGAAGAAAAAAAAAAAAAAAAAAGCTCCAATAAAAACAGAGATGATAAGATATTACCTTCCGCAGGCAAAGCTGTGTACCTGATGACGGTCCTGATATCCAGCAAACTCACACAACCCACCTCTAAAAACAGACCAGTCTCATCCGGAAAAAAGTGCCAGGTTAACGTACGAGATAATATTGAGGCATGCAAGTGCCCCCCGCATCCAGCCCTGTAATCTCCGACAGCGGGCAGAGCTCAGGTCCACCGCAGTAAACAAGTCCAACAGCAGCAAGGTATGTCTGAGAGACTTCCGCACAACACGCAGCGTGTTATTTTAAGATGCCGGCTGAGTCAACGAGAGTTAGTGAGGTCAAAACTTGGCCAAAAGCAAGTACCCCTCCGTGCTCTCAACACATGTGAGTAAGCCAGAAGTGTGTGGGCCTCCACCAATCACAAAGGCTTTGTCCTAACTCAAACAAATACTTGTGGAGATAGATCACCACGGATTCTTCAAGGGAGGGTTGTCCGTCTATATATGGGGTTCAAAACAGCATCAAGGCAGTTGAAAGGTTGTTTTTTTTTTAATGCTTAAAACTCAACATTGACACAACTGAACCACTGACATTTGAGAAATGTATTTACAACTAAATTGTACCCGGGCAAACAAACTAAGATATTAGCTTGTTTGTCTTTATTCAAAATGTCTACAGTGCATTTTATTTGGACTTCATCGTTATTTGCTTTACCCCCCACATCCATCGACACCCAATTTAAAAATCGCCAGAAATGCAGAACTGTGGGTCCGAGCCTGAAGGCTTTTTGTATTTTGCCTCTCACTGAAATTAGAAACCGGATTCATCCAGGGATTTTTATCTCCCACCACATTGTTTGGTCTTCATTGGATATCTCTCGTTCCAGCCTCGGGCTGGAAGTTGTGTTAGTTCTCAGACTGAGGGATGTGTTAGGAGCTAGGATTGCAAAAACTCAGAGTAATTTATTCAGGCACAGTTTCCACGTCATGGTAATAAAGAGAGCACAGATTAATCTGATGAGAATTCAGTGTTTAATGGTAAAGAATTTATCTCAAAGTTCCTTCAAAGACAAGAAATTTAATGGTAGAAAAATTAGGCCACACGGTAATTATTGCACGACACATTCCTTGTTATTAGTTTGGGACTTTTGGGTATACACAAATATGTGAAAACAGTAGGCCAGAGACCTTCATTTGATATATTTTTTAGGGCTATGCAGTAACTCAATAATTATGTTGAAAATTTTAGAGCAGAGTTGAGTTTGCTTTAAGCACTCGGCAGTTAGCATGAGTAAAACCGTATACTACAGAAAACTTAATATTAAGAATGCATGTCATCTTTATGCATGGACAATTTGTTGATTAAATATGTAATATTGCAGAGCGAGGTGTACTCAGAGGGCACTATCACTTAGTTATAACATGGAAAATGACTAAAGAAACAACGCTATGTTTAATCATGTCCAAACAAATAATTAAGCTATCAAAAAGATGTATTGAAGATTGGGCATGCCCAACCTGGCCAGTGTATAATGGGTTTATCACATAGAGGAATTGCCTGCTATTTTCACATTTTTCTCCTGTCTTCTAACAAGCAAGCATTTCAATTACAGCTTTGTCATGATAATGCAAAGAATAGCCCTCAGAAATCCATACATTTCTGATAATGGACACCTCAATGGGCATTATCCTGCTGAAACCATGGTCATTTGCAAAAGATGAAAAAGAAATGAACCATATTTTTATATTTGGATGCGTTTTACAGTCAAAATCTGAAGTTTTTCCCAAGCCATTCCCTCCGTTTACCTGGTAACCCTGGGGGATTGCCATTACCTGGAACAAGAACATGTATTAAATAAATATGCAAATTCTTCATTGGGGCCTTCTCTAAAAATAAACTACTACTCTTTAGTTTTCTAGTGGAAGGCCATTGAAATCTCGCAGGTTTCTGCTGTTTTTCTGGCACAGGCCCACGATGGCCGCATTTATAGTTTCTACGATAACAGAATCACCCAGAATTTAAGAATTAATAATTTAAAAAAAAGATATAACACAGATTCCAAAGGGCTCATCAACTAGTCAAATAGTCAGTTTGACTAGCTTGCTAAGGTTGCTAGGTAACGTTAGCCTGTGATAGTTGGAAGCCAAGGGTAATGATCTCAGACCTGCGGTTTTCCTACAGTGCGTTCACATTTCAACCAACAGATGTCGCTGGTGAGCATTCAAACCATTATATCTGCATTTCCAACCGAGGCGCCGCACTCCAACTGCAGTTTAATAATACATTAAAAAAAACATATCCCAGATGCTTAGGCTCGGCGGGGGGTTAACTGAGGCCCCAGCAAGTACACTGGCGGGAACCCTGGTTGAGAACCTACAGCCACAACATCACTCATTATCCCCATTCTACTGCTCTGGGAAATAACAGAACATATCAAGCTTGGAATGCAACGCAGCTGGAACGGACCCTTTAAGGAATCTCCAAATGAAGCATTTGGTTTCAGGGTCAGAGAGTCCACTTGAGGCCAGAGTGGAGCCTTTGCCGAGTGTGAACCACCCTGCACTCACTTGTCAAGGTTGTTATCATTGATACCGTTAGGTGAAAAGTTTGAATAAAATGAGTGAGTCAACTTTGCCGATGGCCAAGACTCACAATTTTCCTTTAGAAATATTCAAACTGAACCCAAGTGGTGCTGGAACCTACGTCTGCGAGCCAGGGTGAAATCCGTTAGGGCTTGGAGACAGAAGTGCACCATCAGGTCATTCGAAATGGCCGAGCATTCATTCTACATGCTGGCACGTTCTCATCCATTAGGCTTCCCCGCTGACGGCCAAAAGCAACAGCTAATGTAACGTCTGACACGACCCACATCAATCAGCTATTAAACAGACGTTAACGAGACACCGTAGGGCTTTTCACAAGCGGGGGAGAGACAGGTGAGAGGCCCGGAAGACGTCAAACAATGAAAAGGCCTCACATCACCGCCGGCTCCGGTTCAGCTTTTCGTTTTTTTACGAACCCAAAAGGGCGATGGCGACGGCCGGAGCAGCCTCACCGACGTCCACTGTTCAGTTCAAAACGAGAATATCTGACACCATTAATTCACCGACTCCAACGGCTCCAGCCCATTAAGTCAGTTTAGGATATGGATGAATAGCTGAACTCTGCCTGCCCCGCGAGGAGGGGAGACACTTGTAAATCACACACTTTGGTGAAAGGACAAAGATTGACAAGGGTTGAGCAGCAGCGTGTAGCATTTAGCCAGCGTTGAGTCAGTAAGGTCATACTGTGAGCTAATTGTCCTCATTTGTATGCAAAGCAAAACCGCTGTTAATGCACTCTTAACTTATTAATGACAAACTGCAAGAAGTATTTGTTTTTAGACGGCACCGATGATAAACTTGTCTCGAGGCTAGATGTGAGCATCCCCACTACAGGCCCAAGTGCCTTTTGATTAATTCGACAGTTTATATATGCAGCCTCACGAAATAATTACCTCAACTCAGGTAATAGCTCCTTAGACAAGCTCATTTTCAAGGTCAACACCTTGGCTAATAGCTTATCGGCAAAGCCCCATCCTAGAGTTTCCCAGATAATTGCAAATATTTACAAAGTCAACATTCCTTTAATGTGAAACAGAAATGTTTTACACTGTTTGCTCTCTTGAAGCAGTTAATAGAAGGGGACGGTAAAACAGAAAAAAAAAAGATTGCAGGGATTAATATGTGCAAATCATCTCCTGAATGAAAATTGTTAAGTTGATCAATAATTAATTTCTACTTTATTAGACCACATAAAAGGAGATCCCAAAAAATTTAACATAAACTAACTCCTCAGAGTAAAATCTCCACATTTAATGCAATTCTGGGGATCACATTCTGCCAGTTACCCAGAAACATTCATACTACGGGAACAAAACTTTGCCACACTCGCACACAAATAGTCACACAGACACACGAACATAAGCGCGGCACACTCAAGGTTGTTGGCGAGACAGCGATTATGGTCCCCGTCTCATAGATCAAATACTCTGACAGGAGGAGATGCCTTCTGGCTTGATATGAAACGACAGTGCCACTGCAATCTGCTCCTTTATCATCCACCATCTTGTAACGAGCCACCGATCGAAGACCGATATAAGAATGACTCATGCATCTGATGACACTTGGCTGACCCGGCACTTGCGGCATGTAACAAGTAATCAGTCACTTCATCTGATAAGAATGCGCTTCAATTTAATAATAAAACTTCTGATGCATTAAAAAAAAAAAAAAGGGCTTTTTGGTCATCAAAACGAAACTGGCAATCGGTAACCGACCTGATGTGGAACTGAAAAAAGTTCCACCGCTCATCTGGTAGACTTCTGGAGTCCAGAGGATCACTTTGATTTGTTGTGACATCTTACCACCCGGATGACTCAGATGGCACTGCGCTGGCTTTTGGTGGGGTGCTATGTTATTGCCTGATAGCTGCAAAATGCACTCGGTATAAGCCACGACCTGTAGCTGCCACCACGAATCATATCAAGACTGGAGATCCAAAATAAAAACACTCCGGCAACTGGGCTCCAGCGCTGCCGTGACTGCAGACAGGGCTGAAGTTTTTAGACACGGCTTGCAGCCCAAACTGCACTTTATCAGGCTCCACTGACCTTCTAAAACCTGGAGCGGTTTTTTTTTTTTTTTTTTTTTTTAAATAAGGGGCAACAGCATGACCCGGTATAGAAGGGGAACAATGTTGTTTTTCACAATGAATGTGGACGTTTGGAAAAAAACTTAAGTGAGGCGAAAAACTTTAGAGAGTTGAAGACTGCTTTGGAGATGTAAAATAATGAGCGTGTGTTATGCTGAACTTTGGACCTTGATGCATATTTCCAATCTCACTAAATATACATTTTGTATTCTCATTGAGCAAGGGCAACATTTTCAGTCGACTGACGAGTGTTGGGAGCAAAATTTCTGTTCATTTATTCATGTGTACAGGGACAACTGTGAGCCGGATATTGAAATATATATGAATAGTTTACTGCCGGAGGCCTCACATTCACATGAATATCAGAAACTATGTGATAATCCATTGCTCTCCGTGAAGATACTGTTATTTGACTCTCCACAGGTAGGTCAGAGTACAGATCTCGCCACAGAAGAGCAGAGGATGGATTCAGAGCCTCGTTCAAGACACTTCAGAAAAGGAGATACGCGAGTTGAGAGGCAGTATTTCCGATGGTATCACACAGAAGTGTTATTATGGGCCATGAATCACATTTGTATGCTGAGGTCATAGCCTTGAGTCAAGAGAATTGTGAAAAATCACTGTAAAAAATAAGTATCATTTAAAAACTACAATAAGACGATTTGAATCTGATGTGAGTAACACTGCTGCTGTATTTCAACTGGCCTTTCTGTGAGTGAGTGAGTGAGTGAGTGAGTGAGTGAGTGAGTGAGTTCGCTCCCTGACCTCTGGGTCACACCTGTTACCTAGCTCAAGCCCTGGCTCAGGGAAAGGGGGAGAGGTCGTGGGTCATGGTGTCACATGGCACATCCTTCACAGATCTGGTTCGGAGCCCACATACACACATGCATTCTGTCAACCAAGAAGTGACCCATACTTTTTTTTAATTAAGGAACAACACTGTTCCTGTGAAGTTAGATACGCTATGATTGGCCAGTCTGTGTTCGAGGGGCGGGACTTAGAAAAAGGGTATGTTAAAAACATTTGGCAGTCAGGGAAACTTGAATGCAAATCAGTGTAGAAAGACTGTGCATAATTCCGCGTCTTTGAAGTGGACCAAAGTGTGCACTCATACATAATTCAATAGTTTCCTCCCAAAATACTGTTACGCCTCAGGAAAACAAACAAACAAAAAACAATGCTACTTCAAGAAAAGTACAGATTCAAAAGCACCCTGGTGTACCAACTTCTGAGAATGTCTTATTCCATTCAAATGAACTAATAACATGCCTCATTTCAATTCCAAAATGATAACCGCATGTGTTCAATGCTTTCAAAAGGCAGATTTGCGATGTAATATTGATGTTTAAAAGATACAGCACAAGCTAATTAGTGTATTGGAACTATTTTGGGGGTTGTTTTAGTTTTACGGAGGCGAACAAGCAGAGCGTTTTTGCTGTATCACTCAAAATTCGAAGGATGTTAATTTGTTTTATTCCTAAGTGGCGTGTGCTTCGTGTGCATACGGATACCTATTTGATGAACAAACAGCGATAAGCCTCAGTTCAGGTGAAGCCATTGATCTCTCCGGCGAACAGAAACAACTTTCATTCCCGTTCACAATGTGAAGGGACCGATTTTGCACGTCTCACTGAACAGCCATTTCCCGATAATGCATTCAGGCCAGTGAGTCATCTATGACATTCCTGTTCCAACACAAAAAAAGAGCCTATTGTCGTGGAGAAAAATACAAAAAAATGGTAATTTATGTCGCATTTACGCCGTCTCTTCCAACACCGTTGTAATAGCACAGATCAATACGAGAGCTGAACGTCTGCGATACGCAAATACGAACGGTGCAAGGCGAATGAAATACTTGAGACTGTTGAGCATGAAATGTTCTGAGCGTATATCCTACAACTGTCTGACTTTATCTCCATCAGTCAAAGACAGTGCGACACACACACACACACACACACACACACACACACACACACACACACACACACACACACACACACACACACACACACACGCACACGCGTCCTCTTGCAGCCCTGTGAAACAGAAACATCAAGATCACCACAAAACACCATCTTCCTGATGCTACCCACAAAGTATCTCAGGTATGTTCACAATTCAGAAATGTCGGGAAACAATCCGGCAAATATTGGTCCCACGTACTTCGGGGACAGGGCATCCCGCCGGGCACTTATCGGAGGGTCAGAGACGAAATCTCTGAAACGGGGCGAAGAAGTAACAACGTCGGACCCCCATCTTTGTCGACACGGTCAACTCACGAGTGGTAATCAAAACAAGAGCGAGCAAAAAAAAAAAAAAAAAAAAAAAAACAAGAACCGGCGTCTGCGTGTCCCACGAGAACGCACAAAGAAGATCTCATTTATCAAGAGCCCCAGTGTCTGTTTCTGACGGGGCTGAGGTTTAGAGCTTAAGACTTTCACTGGCCTGAACTTGTGACACTGAAACTGGAGAATGTTTCACTTTCACAAACAGGAGGGTTTGTTGTTCTCGTTATTACATGAAGAAGAAAAAGATGCTGTGGATTCCAGCGGAAATGCAACTAGGATTTGACTGGTATGGATTTTTGGAGTGCGATGCTGTTGTTTATTCCCCCCCCCTAAAGCTGATCATATCTTGTCTTTCAACCTGGACATGAGCATGTGGGGTCAGCTTGAAAAAATAACAATAAGTCAATTGATTGATTAGACTCATCCACGGACACAGAAATGAATCTGCAACTTATTTCCCAATTGATAATGTTCATTTTTTTTCAATATTGACTGATTCCAGCATTTTCAAATGTCGGAATGTGACGCTTTTCTTTGAGATACATGATGGCAAACAATCGCCTTTTGGGTTTTGCACAAGTTTTCTTTCATTTTTTTTCCCCCCCAGTAGTTTCCTCCCCGACTTGGAAACACATTTTTTTTTAAAACCTCTTCTAAACAACGAAAACCAGAATGTTGAATGCTGTTCTTGTACGCAGTCCGGTGCCTCTACTAGAGAATAATCAGAAAACCTGGAATTGCATTTTTGATAAAGACCATGTCTCCTCATCAATCCGACTACACGTTATGATTTACTCTAAAAACCTTCGGCGGCTGTTTGCCGGATCAAAACACGTCTCCAGACGGTGCAGAACTCACCCGAGACCATAGACCTTGACAGGTGAGAAAAATAAATGTGTTCAAGTCTCTCCTACAACCTCCGATTTGCTCATTAACACACCTTATTAAATATTTTAGCTTCTGCCGTCACTTGTCAGAGCTTGCATGCTCGATCTCCACTTTAGTGGAGCAATGTGTTAAAGAAAATTTAACACAGTACATATACTGGCATATTGTGTGTGCGTGTGCGTGTGCGTGTGTGTGTGTGTGTGTGTGTGTTGTTTAATGCTCTAGGCTATAATTACAGTCTCCCTTTTGATTTCCAGGGCCAGAGAGTAAGTAATGTTCCAAACATGCCTCTGATAAATATAAAAAATGAGCTCTGAAGTCTCGTCTTGAGGGCAATAATATTGTTTTCTGATTTTGTAAAAAGGGTCAACACAACTTCAGGAACCACAGGTTGGTCTCCGATGGAAAAGGAGGACAAGACAGTACGACACCCTTCACCTGTTACCAGGTACAATATAATAAGCTATTAATAAGCTACACTCCCCATGTGCACTGACATTTCCCTTTTTTTTTTAAATAAATGTGTTGCATACAGCAATAAATAGATAACATGGTGCAGGAGTGTCTGTTCTGCAGGTCGAAGAGTGGCAACAGTAACAACAGTCTTTGTCTCTTTGCACTCGTCCCTAATCATTCCCTCACTGTACAATTCGGGACCGAATAAAAACAAAACATCATCTCCCACTGGGTTTTCCTCTGAAACGAGCCGTGGTGGTACCTCGACCCCTCCACCCCGTTGTTTGCTCGGGCAGCGGGAAGTTAAACGCCGCCCTGCTGCTGCTGCTGCCCCGCTTCCTAAACAGAGAAGTTGCCTTTTCCGAAACCAGGTGTACGCTGAAACTAACTTTTGAGCAAAAAGCCCACACGCACGCGCACGCGCACGCACGACCAGCATCTAACCCCCTCCACCCACACACACACACACACACACACACACTCCTACACCCCCCCTCCTTGTATGACAGCCGCGGCTCGTTATGTTGCAACGTTGCGACGTCTGCAGACGTCTGCCGCCTTCAGTCGCTCCGTTAACGAGCTCCCGTTCAACGCGGTGAAACGTCACAGCGGCTACAAACTTCTCCGCATCCCTGGACGCGGTTTGCGGCACATTAAACGGCTTTGAGCGCTAACGTTAGCTCCTTCGCAAAGACACGACATTTCTTTCCCCCCACCCCCTCCACCTCCTCCACCAACCCGCTGTACGAAACTGGAACTTGGCAGCCGAGACTTGTGGCTGAGACACTTTCAGTTTTGGGGGGGGCTGAAAAAAAACCCGTAGCTAACTTTTCCATACCTTCCAGACGCTGGATATCTCCACGCGGACACTACCACTTCTTGGCGGCCATAAATCCCGGTTTTGACAACGTCGTCCTCGGCAGGAATAACGAATATCCGAGCGTGTGTGTGTGTGTGTGTGTTCGTAGCTCAACTCCTGCCCGTGCCAGTGATTTCTCTGCGTGGCTCCGGTAACAGCCGCTGCAGTTTTTTCCACCAGCCTGGAGCGGGAGCGAGCGCACTGGGATACTGGGCAGGCCAGGAGAACCGCGTGAACGCGCATTGTACAAGACACAGCGAACCGCCTCCACTGTGGAGCTCCAGATCCAGGGACATTCAAAGGGTTTGTTCTGCATTTGTAATAACAATAATTATTATAATCATAAAGTTAACTTGTATTTTGTCACTTCATGAGGTTTGCAATAACCTAACCCAACAAACGTTATCTTCTGCAGCAGCTACACTTTTTAATTGGTTGATTATAATCACTGCTTTGAATTTAACTGCTTAATTTAAAGCTGCCTTACCTAATGTGTTGCTCTGTTTCAGACCTTCATCGTGACACACGTGTCCTGCATTCATTCAGCCATCATCAATGTTATTTAGCTTCACAGTTTCCCACTGTGACGAGCCCAAATGTATGCAGAGCAAAATATCTCTTTTTAATTTCACATTTAATTTGTCTTCTTGGGTGAGGTTTTTGAAAATGTGATCGTCTCATATAATGTCAAGTATCTTTATACAGATGGTGCCAGGGACTCTGGGTAGGGCATGTTTCAGTAGGGTTCAATGTCCAGTTAAGTGGGCAACATTGACTTAAGTGCAAGTTTGAAGTGCTTGTGCTTTACTTGAGTATTTCCATCCGGGGTTACTTTGTACTTCTTCTCCACTAAATATCAGAGGGACACGTTTCATTTCACTGCATTTATTTTAAAATCTACAGTTATTTTGCAGATGTACATGCACAACACATCATACATATGTGAAATATGAAGCGGTTTAAGAGGACACAAAAGCCAGTAATAGTGGGTAAAGTTAGCTCCACCATGGCCAGCTAGTCGTTACAATGTGTCAGTAATAATTATAATATAATAATAACCTGAAACATCATGGAAATAACACTCGGGCCATTCTGACAAGCCTAAATAACAAGTTTCGATATATAAAGTACATTCTTTGCTGATACTTACAAAATTTGACTTGAGGACTTTAACTTTGTAATAGTTTTACATTGTGGTTTTGATACTTTTACTCAACTTTTAAGTAAATTATTTGAATACTTCTTCCATCACTGCCTTATACCTCCTATTACTGTTCTATTCTTGGCTTTATACAATGCTTTGTGTCGCTGTGACATTTGTTCATCACAGGGTTCTTTTTTCCTTAATGCCTGTAAAGAAAAAAAAAACACATTCACTGATGTTAACTCATGAGACCACACTTCAGAGCAAAAGTGATTTCAAGTAGTTAATCATCCAAAACCGTGTTTGTACGGGGAAAGACAGCTGACGTCCGGAGGAAGCAAACAGATGTGTGCAGCACAAAGCCGCAGTGAGTGTGTGTGTGAGTGTGTGTGTGTGTGTGAGCATTTTATTCAGTTATTGCAAAGCGTTGAGAGCGGTAAGTGTATCTGTTACTGACATCAGCTTCTCATGAGGGATAATGACCTCTGGAGAGGAAATCCCCTCTTCTGCTGCTGCCTTTGTTTGCTGTTGTAAATATACAAATCATACTTAAAAGCCAAGTTTACTGTAAAGTTATCATGTTTCCCAATTCAGATTACACTGCGGAGTCAATTCCTAGAATTGAAGTCGAGCAAAGCAAGAGATAGATTGTTCGGGCAGCAGCGGCAATAGTTTGTTCGGACATGTGACAATTACAACTTTAGAACTTGGAGAAAAAAAAAAAAAAAAGCCTACGAAGAGAACCTGAAGGCAACACGCATTTGGGAAGAGGAGGAGCTGAGCCAGAGGTTGACATATGGGAATGACTCAAGTTTTTTTTTTCTTTTTTTTTTTTACACATTCCAAGCATTGTTTCCTCCTCCTCCTCCTCCTCCTCCTCCTCCTCCTCCTCGCCCCAGTATACGGGGCGCTGAGGCCAAGGATTTTCCAGAGCTGGGAGAGATGGAGCGGACGATGATGGATCAAGGAAGAGGAAGTATGACTCGCATTTTCCGCTTTTGCCTTTTTAAGAGAACTAATTCTTTCATTCTGCAGCTGAATAAATAGTTGGAAGGGTATTATATATATATATTTATACTTTTGCGGGTTTTATGCAATTTGCATGCATCACTCACCTGCAGGAGAGGGCCATGCTGGTCTTTAGAGAAGATTTAGGGACTAAATCAGAGGGACTTTTGCAGGCAGCCCCCCCGAGCGCCCACACACAGTTCAGTTTTTAAAATAACAGAGATCAAGTAAGTCTATAAGCATAATGCAAATCTAATTCACTCAACGCATTACATTTTTTGCTCAATATCCAACAGAAGAAAATTAAATTTCCCCCCCAAAAAAATCCAGCAGAGCTTGAAACACTGGCAGCTGTCGAGTTGTTTGACTCTGTTCCTGACATGTCGTCAGAAACGGTTATAGCAACACGGTCAGTCTGAGAGAGAGAGAGAGCGAGAGAGCGAGAGAGTGAGAGCGAGAGCGAGAGCGAGAGAGAGAGAGAGGGGTCGACTGGAACAGACGTTTGAAGTGACTCACATCAGCAACAGAGTTGAACATAAGGACACGGTCACTGATGGAATAGAAGACATAATACTTCAGGAAAAATGAAATGTCATCTTTCCCTGCAATGGGAGTATGAGTCTCAATCTAAAGAGCAATTAAAAAAAAACAAAAAAAAAACATCACTTTGAATCTCACAAACCTGTTCTACGTATCATAGACAGTTTGCCCACTGTCCTCCCAACAAAAAACTCATGATCATCTCTTTTCGAACTGGATGGTCTCCTGTCAAATCCCTTTACTTTCATACAAACCCGTTTCCTCCGGACATGTTGGGGGGAAAACTGCCAGGAGGGACTTCAGAGATTGGTCCGAAGTAAACTAGTACACACGGATTTAAGGCAACAAACTTTATTAGAGAACTGACGTTTCTATCAAGAGTCCAAAGCTTGTTGCCTTAAAATCTGTGCGCTCCGGAAATACTGCCCAAATCTCTGGGGTCCTGTTGGGGGAAGCTCAACAGAGAAATCACAAGAACTGAACACTGGGTCTGTTTGAAGAGGAACTCTCAGATGATACGGTATGAATTATTTGGAAATCACCCGAACAGGGGTTAAATAATAGATGATCCTGCTCGTTTCCAAATGATACCGAAAAAGTGACTCGAGTCACTGTGGATAGTTGCGTCCCGGCCCAGAAACTGAGGTCAACAGTGGCCTTCAGCAGGGACTCTCTGAATGTATTACTGTATTAATTCAAATAAGGGGGGGATCAGAAAACATAAAAAAATTAAATAATTCCCTGTTTTGTCTTACTGGAGATGGTAAAAATGATTTCCATTAATAGCCCACATAAGGCAAAGCCACGTTGCCGACTGCTTTGACCAGGCCTTACTAACAGAAGGTGGCTCATTTTGACCGTATAAGTGCATGTGATCGTGCTCACAGAAACCATTCTAGACATCGAGGGCGGCGAGCGCCAATTCAGTGCATGACGCCTGAGTCATCCCCTCCGCTCTGAGTCACTCCCTCCGCTGCTCTGGTCCAGGATCTGGGGGCTCTGTGCTCGGAGCTGGCTCCGCCACTCCACGGGGCAGGAAGCCGGGGCCAAGGACGCAGACCTCGCCCCTGCTGAGGTGGGCCTTTCCTTTTTGCGAAGACAAAACACGTGGGTGTCACGGCGGTGTAGCGAGAAGAGGGCATCACGGAGGGAGTGGAGGCGTTACAGCCACACCGCCTCCGACACTTCTCTCACGTTTTAAAGAGACGGATTAGCCGCTTGAAGCTGGGAGAAAGAGGTCAGTCAGCACTTAAACTGGAGGTAAACCGTGATAACAAGGTATGAGCTGATACTCTTCACCATTTATCCCCCCGCCCCCTTTTCTGTGTTGTTTTTGTCGGAGCTTTGGGGCAACATCAAAGAAGAAAAAGAAGACGCTGTAGCTAAGCTCATTATACAAATGAGCTTTGGGGTCTAACACACACACACACACACACACACACACACACACACACACACACACACACACACACACACACACACACACACACACACACACACACACACACACACACACACACACACACAGCAGTTAACGTGTGAAAGATGATGATCCCAGAAGTGAGAAGGTAAACAACTCTAATAAGGTGGTGCGTGTCTCACATGGTCACAGAAGAATGTCCCACAGCACATCGAGCCCGCTGAAGAGCTGCCGTAGGATCGGTTTAAATTTAAGATTTAAAAAAGAATAAATAATAATGTTGCCACAGCAGCAGCCGTGGGGATGGTGACCCGAAGTTCCGGGCACATTGTGGTTTGGTTTTACTCGTTATCCTTTGACTGTAAAAGTATATTAGTACCAAAACCAGCTGCCATTCGATCAGCTTCCGGGTTGTAAAATGTCAAACTTTCATAACAACCTGTAAACTGGCAAAGTCCTCTGCACGCTGCATCACTTGGCTCCGAAGAGCTCAACCTTTTTGCATCGCGCACGTAAACCACCAACACGGATCTCCTCCAATGTCCCGTACGTACTGTAAATATATTGCGCATCACAGGAGTCAGCGGTTGTGTGTAAGGAGCTCACTGTATGAACCCGACACACTCTCCTGTGGGAACAGAACATCTGTTAGGGACATTGTTGGATTGAGCACTGTGACACATGCAGCCATTGTGGACAGGAAGTCTCAGCTGGCAAAGAAGGAAATGGGCATCCGCACATTGGAAACAGGAAGGGCTCATAATATCATAGTCAAAACAAAAAAAATACAGTACCATGTTAGCAACTTGTACATTTGGCAGCCAAGCTAATTGGCCAGCTGATCATCAAACAAATAGGAACATTCATTTTTTTTTATTTCCAACGACCCATATTAAAGGATTTATCACCTCCAGCCATTTTGTTCCCCATGCAAGGCTACGAGTGGGAAAATCCTCAAACACGATACAGTAGGTTATTGTTTCAGTGGCTGCGAACAAGCCACTGAGTGCAAAGTCATTTGTGCCTCTCTCTCTCTCTCTCTCTCTCTCTCTCTCTGAGTGCAAAGTCATTTGTGCCTCTCTCTCTCTCTCTCTCTCTCTCTCTCTGGATTCTGCTAAATTACAGCAAAGCTGCTCAAATGACTTAACCGATCCAAATCCTCTTGACTCCACATTGACTGGTAGTAAGTAGGCTTCGGCTCTGGCAAAGCGCAATGCCAAACAGTGACGTATTGCAGCAGATTCGCCTTCTGAGTTAGTTTTGATACAGTAGACTTCAAAACCAGGCTGTTTTTAAAAAAATTTTAAATTTTTTTTTAAAAAATAAAAAAAAAAAGTCAACCGTTCTCTAGTTTGACAAACCACAAACGGGGAATGCAGCATTTAGTTCGGCGAATACTTAAAATAGCTTTGATGTTCATATTGCAAATTTTAGACATGCCATCAAAGAGAGATCTTTTTAAAAACCCATGAACGGCGAGGTTACATAATGTAGACAAACTTTGAGAGTATTCCTGAATAAGATTTAAAAAAAAGAAATCCAGTCGCAACGGTGCCGAGAGTGTCTAACTTTGATTTTCATTTCAGTGCAAACATATTCCCAGCGTGTCATGAACCGATCCAAACAAACCGACGGAGCAAATGTAAATACGTTTATTGAAAACACAAACACTTTTTTCACACAGGACCAAAAAAAAAACAAAAAAAAAAAACAAAAACAACAAATGGCACATGTTTTTTTTTCTTCAACAGAGTATGAAAAAGCAAAGTCTGCTCAACAGTATTCTCGGTGAACACAAACCCACCGACAGACACATTTCTCTTTCATCAGAACATCTTTGATGACGCTGTAGATACCGTTGTGGAAGCATTTCGCTATAAATGGACAGTGAAGACAGAACAGGAGCAACGAGGGACATCAGACTGTTTCATGTCCTACCATTTGAGTATTTTACAAAACAAAACTACAGCTATATTTAAGTGAGAACAGAGGTTGTTTTTTTTTAAAAAAATGTAAAACAATAATAAATAAATATGAGACGCTACATCACCTTCGCAGGAGTAATAAAAAGATGTATTAAAATCAATCGGGGACGACAGACCGACGGGAAGATTCACCGTCAAGGAGCAGACTCCACCGAACGGCGCCGGGACTCTCAATCCATCAAAATCGGTGGGACTTGGTCCAATTATCTGGGAGGGGGGGGGGAAGCATGACAGCAAAAGACACGCTCATTATTCATTCACAGATGAAACAATTAAAAAAAAGCTCTACGACAGCTAACGAATGGACCTCGAGGTGAAAACGGTCCGTCTTTTTCGACTAATTGATTCGAGTTTGGCCAGACTTTTAAAAAGGCCTCCTTTCAGGCATTACGTTTAATTGTCAAGACGATGAATCAAAAAAAAAAAAAGAAATGGGTCCTGAGATGACTCGATACTGTACGGTCGCACAAAGTCACCGGAAAAAACGGCCAGACGCCGCGGCGCTCACCTGTCCAAGCGGTTGACCACGTCTCTCACGGTGTTGATGAGATGCTCGTTTTCCTGCGGGCTGCCGACGATGATGCTGTGGAGCTTCTTCATGTAGGAGTCGATGCTGTCGAGAGTGGGCGTCTCTCCGCTGGCTGTGGGCACAAGGAGGAGGGGGGGTTTATTTTATTAATTTTTTTTTATGGTGAAAGATGTTTAAAAAAAAAAAAAAGGTTCAATTTGATAAGCTGTCAAAACGTGTCACTCAAACGGGGGGTTGACAACCACATGAGGCCGCAACTGATATCTCGTCTTTAATTCTTGTTGCGGAGCGTTAACTATTTCTAATCGCGGCCCACATAGTCGGTGAAAACCTTTAAAATCAGCCTTTGTGTTCACGGCTACGGATGTCAACTCGAGGGCCGACAGCACTGGAAGACGAGGCCAGTCGGAATACGGATGGTCCGAGCTCAACAACACCAGCCAGAAAGAACCAATAAAATCAGAGGCACACGTGCTTTTGATGTTACCGGTTATTAATTTATTGAGACTTCCTCCTGAACCGAATGTGCCCCGAGGCCGGGTCTGAGAGGACGTTACCGTCGCTTTTCGTTGTCAAGCTCTTGTGAAATAATTCCACAAATAATTCCTGTTTGCAGAGTCTGTGTGTGTGTGTGTGTGTGTGTGTGTGTGTGTGTGTGTGTGTGTCTCTCTGCTGTTTGAGCAAGAAATCCAGAGGAAGGTGTGGAGAAAACCTGTGGGTGTGAGCTCACCACCGAGTCTGTCTGTGTGTGTGTGTGTGTGTGTGTGTGTGTGTGAGAAACAAGTGGGAACAAAATAATGAACAGGTTAATACTGAGAGCAGCCCACGGCCCGACTCACACAGACAGTCCCTCAGAGAACAGCGGGGGTCCGGCTGAACAATCTGTTTGCGTCTCTCGGACTTCAAAGCTCAGTATTATTCACGTTCCATGAGCTTAAAACTCGGACTCTGGAACTAATAGTTCACTGCAGTGATTCTGTTTGTGTCTCGGGGTTGGATTACTGATACCGGATACCAAGTCGATGCTGGTTTATAATAATGTGCGTTGATCTTTTAGAAATGAAAGCGAAGCCATTTCATTTGATTTGCCCACACACACACACACACACACACACACACACACACAGCAAAATGCTTATAAAAAGGACTATATTTCCCAAAAATCTTTTTACCCCAAATCTACACTGTCGTAAAAGTTGAGACTAGAACTCTTTATCAGAAAATAATCGGACAAATTTAGGATGCTGTGGAAACGCCAGACCTAATAATTCATCTCGTATAAGTGTTGAATCATTCATCTTCGTTTTATTGAAACAAAAATAATTTTATCTCAAGAATTCCCCCTTGTTTAAAATGGATGCATTACTCATAACTCAACAGGTGGAAACGGCTGAAGTAAAAAAAAATATATATATGTAGATACTGGAACCGGGTTTGTGACAGTGTCTCACCTGGCAGAGGCACGGTGGAGAAGCTGGAGGTGAGCGCCTGGCGCAGCGTCTCCAGGTGTTGGTGGAGGAGCCCGTTGCGTCCCCTCTCTTGCATCACGTCGCCCTCCAGCCGCTCCACCGCCCCGCGCATGCTCTCCACGTGTTTCTGCAGCGCCGCGTTGCGCTCCTCGTACTCCATGTTGGTCTTGCGCAGCTGCCGCATCTCCGCTTCACGCGCTGTCGAGGGGAAACGCAGAAGAAAAACATTTTTTCTTTTTTTTTCTTTTTTTTTTTTTAAACGACGGCAGATAAAAGGAGGAGGAGTCCGGGGGAGCCGACGCAGCGGTTGGTGCCATCATTCATTTTTTATTTGCTCGGAAGAGGCGCGTTACTTTAAACTTCAGGGCGCCGCTGAGTTCGGTGGACTTGTGGTACTATTCTGGGACGTCGGAGCAGAGCACTATAAAACAATGTTCTCTTGAGGTAGCAGAGGAGTGCGTTTAGAAAACACTTCGATAAATGGAGGTTTAAAAAAGCCCCGGCTGCAGGAGTATTTCCCGTCGAGACAAGCCGGCCGTGTTCGAGCTCTTTTTCTTTTTTTTTTTTTTAATACCTTTGCTGTGGTTGAGAAACTCCTCCGTGAAGATCGGAATGTCAAACACGGTTCGGTCCTTCCCTTCCGCATCCTTCTGTTGACAGCCGGAGACAGTAAGAGGGAAAGAGATAAGCTCAACAGAGGAAACATTCGGCCGCACAGACTGACAGACGAGAGCCGGCCATTTATCCAGCTGGGCGGGTGGGTAATTGATTTCATACCTGGCCACGGGGGAAATACAGTGATACGGATGAAGAAATGAGTAGAGGGTGTGGGGGGTACTTTCATCAACAATGCTGCTCAGAAATCAAAAGGCACCAGAATGGTTTGCAATAAAAAAAAAATGTGTTTCACAATAGCAGCACAAGATATGGTGCAGGTCTCAGTCTCCCTCTGAAAGAACGCTTCATCCTTCCTCATTTCTTGAAAGAATGAGATTTGAAGCATAGTCCGCCCCCGTTCCCCCCGCCCCTTTAAATGTGGTAAATGTGGTATTCCCACAGGAATGCCGATTCTAATAGAAGTCACCTTGACCATAGCCCCTTGAGGGAGTATGCTATAGAGCTCACAACGCAAACCTCTTAATCACATGCAGGAGTTAATAAAAATGAATTACACACTTAGTAGGAGCCAAGTGTTTGGATTACAAACACAAACACAGCACCGAAGCGGATTAACCCAGCTTTGGCGATGCAACAATAAACACTTAATGGGTAGCGCAAAAAGAGGGGGTGGGGGGGAGACGCAACAAAAATGGCATAAATAGACTGCAGCCATGATGACACAAACTCACAGTGAATGAAACTACTGTCGCTTTTTTGTTTTTTTTTGCGAAATTCTGTCTGAAAGTCGATCCTTGTGGATAAAGCATTCACAGATACTTGGAGGACACGGCCTATTCTGAAAAACACTTTGAACTATTTGAATGTCTGTTTTTGAGGCATTCTGTTTTTTTTTACCAACTGGAGCTCAGTGAGCTAATCTTGAGACCACAGTCCACACCTCTGGGAGAGACAGATAGACTACTATCTTCAGTAATATCAATCCATCGTAATATTTCCCTGAGTAAATCGTCATGTGCCAAATTGGTCGGCATCGCCCCAAAACCGTAACTTCTTCACTTCATCAAATGTGATATTTACTTCTGAGGGAACGTGATTAATAGCAGGAAAGAGTTACTGACCTCGTGAAGAGCCTCGTTGGCTACCTGGTGCCCAACATCTGGAAAGGAAGGAAAGAATAAAGTAAGAGCACAGCAGATGATTCACGTTTCCTCCGGCGCAGCGGGCCTTTAGTAGATCGAGAACTGATAGAATAAATGAAAGTAATAAAAGAAAATATATAATATATATAAAAAATCTCTGCACTCTTTATTGTGAGTCGACTGAAATAAGGCAGAGCTGTTAATGTCGTCAACATTTCCGATACCCAGACTGAGACGTATCCACGGTAACAAAGGAGCGCCAGATAATGCGGACCATGTGCTGTGTGAGCACGGTAACGGCTCCTTGGCCTCCCGCTGAACTGTAGCTCATAACCTGAACCATTACCAACTGGAAAAGTTTCCCCTCGTTCCTCGCCACATTTCCATTGACTGAGCAAAAATGCAAATGGTGAGCCCTGAGTTCCAACACCGAAGCACGGGATATATTTAAAATTCTGTAGAAAGTGTTTAGTGTGGGAAAGGAACAAAAAAAGGACCACACAAAGCAACGGGCTGCTCGTTGCATTGTGTGACACCCATCACCGGATCCGTGTTCGCGTGAGTCGACCTCTCCAAATCTCACCAAACATTTGAAGTATTCGACTTAAACAGCAGTGGCCCTTAAAAAATGGCGGCGGGCTATCTGCCGGACCAGCTGATCCCCCTTCTTCGGTACCAGATCTCACCTCCCCGGTGCCGCTTGCCTTTCTGCTTCTCCTGGACCTTCCGGGTGAAGTGCTTGTAGGCCTCCGTCTTCTGGTACTTCTCCAGCTCGCGCATGTAGCGCTCCTTGTCTCGCTCCGCCTCGTCCAAGAACCGCTGCAAGAGAGAGAGAGAGGGAGAGGAAAGAAAAGGTGAGAACGAGGCCGAGGGAGGATTGTGGGTGAGATGGCACACGGCGGGTGGGAGTAATTATTTCTAATCAGGATACGTTCCCTCGTCGAAAGACAGAATACAATCTGTAATTTCCAATTTAAATAACCTGCATTCGCTCAAGGCTTGTAGTGGGATCTTGTAATATCATTAGTTTGGGAATTAGAGGAAACACGAGACAAACCATCTTCATGCACAGACCCTGTCCCGGGATAGATCAGGCATATCTGACTCAGCTTTGAACTCGTGGTGCAGCAAGCGTGATAAAAATCAGCAGCAAAGCTCTCCGGGCTCCAGCCCGCCTTCGGATTTAAAAACAAAACATGTCCAGATTTCTCAGATCTTCTCTGGAAAGAAAGACAAAAAAAAAAAAAAATAACCCTGCAAGATCTAACTTTGAATATTAGCAGCGAGGCTCGAGGTGGTTTACCAACTGACAGAGCCGGGGAATTTTGTTCCACGACATGTGAAGCCATGATGCAGGCATCGAGTTAAATACACTTTTTTTAACTTTTTAAAGGTCACCGGTTTCTAAAAAAACAGCATTTATATAATAATGATCATAATATAAATATGACTTATTTTGCAGTGGAATAAACTGTTGCGGAAAATCTACCTGAACATGTAATAATGGTCTTATAGAGCAACTGTATCCTTTGTATCTTGTATCTCTTTCTGGTATTCTCGCATTCCAGTTGAGGGCTCATCGAGGACACGAGACACGATGCCGTCAACTCTGGCAAGACAATCTGCAACGGGGTGTCAATCTAGCAAAACAGGGTCACGTGCAAGTCGGTGTTTTTGTCAGCTCCAAAGCACCGACGCGGCGCGCTTTTGTTTCCGACACTGGTTTTTTTTTTGTGCACGGGGAAACATGAGATGCAGGTCTCCGCTGGTTTGAGAGTGTTAAATGTGGCAGCGGAGGGTCTTAAGTGCAGCCGTGTTGCGGATGAATATTTCAGTCCAGTCTTTTGGGGCGCCGTTGCTGCAATTACTGGCAGCCAAAAGTAATGAGGATTTTAGAAAAAAAATAATCCACCACCTTCTTAATAAAAAAAATAAATTAAAAAAAGGGTACAGATTTTGCTGCTGGCGGCTCCCGTCTCTGGTCTGTTGATTTTCTTCCACTGCTTTCTCAAAACCTGGATGAACCCAGTTATTCTTTGTTATTGCACGGCTTACGGAGGTCCCGATCAAGTTTTTGATCTGAGTCATCTGATACGGCTGCACATCGCACACTTCAGGTACATTAAACTCATGAAAAAAAAAAAATCAATCCAAAGTGTATGCTTGACAATCAAATAGCTCTGAAAAATGCATTAGGAAAAGAACTGCCTGCATCCAAGCTGTTCCATAATGTTTTTGTGGTTTTTTGCAGAGTATATAATAGCAAACCCTCTCTGTAATCTTGTTGGCCTTGTCCCTGTCTCTTTCCCTTGAAAAGTGTCCTCCAGTGTTTGTTGCTTTAATGCCTCCTTTGCCGGATATACATGAATGAACTTTACTGCATTTTATTTTATCTTTTGCACGGATTACATTTATAAATTGGTTTTATGCTCGTGGTGTTTTTGTGTCACTTGCAGTGGCGTGCTGAGTGTCATTGTCGTTGAGATTTGGATTGTAACATCCCCTGCACTAATCCACATAAATGGAATCTTTCTGCAGGTAATCTTAAACAGAGTAGCATACAAACTGGGGAAAAAAAACTGCAGAACTTTCGACAGCCATGATTTTCCCCCGTTGTTTGTTCGGTGTGTAATCCCGTCGGGAGTGTCCTCACCCACCTGCTTCTCCTCGGGGGGCAGCTTGCTCCACTCGTTGCCCAGCATTCTGGTAATCTCTGGAAAGGGCACGTCTGGACGCTCCGCCCGCAGCTGCTCCCGTCTGTCGTTCATGAAGCGGACGTAGCCCGTCAGCGGCGCTTTGGGTGCGTTGCTGTCCTTCATCGGCTTCTTCCTCTTCCTCCCCTTGGTCCAGCTGCCACGTCGGGGCTTCTGCGAAGATCAACAAAAAAAAAAACAGATATGTTTTTAAAAAGGTTCAGGTAGAAATCCCCCTCCTCCCGCGGCGAGACATTCTTGGGAGTTTGAATTGGAAAAACGGAAAAATATGTCATTTGATATCTGTGGGTTCAGCGCTTACCTCGTCTCCATTTCTCTGGCTGTTGTTGTCGGCATTGGTTCCTGGAGAGCCTGTCTGCTCATCCATGACTTCTCGGACTACGGGGGAGATCTGGAGGAAACCAAGAGGGAGGTGTTGGAATAGGAAAACATCTCAAACCAGTACCGTAAGAGCTACAAACCTAACTGGTATTAATATGTGATCTGGAAGGGCCAGTGGTTAGTTAAGTTAAGTTAAAGCCTCTGCTATCTGGGGGAGCCAGATTCAATAAAAATGGGGACACATATTTCTACCCGGTGAAGATGGGTTAAGCATTTTTTGAGCCAGGGTTGGACCGAGGCGTCGTCACCGGGGATGCTGCCCGGCCAGGAAATAGAGCGCAGACTGTTCCCTCTGCAACGGTATCGCCTTGTTCTGCAAACTCCCCCCCGAGTCTTGGCTCCAAACCTCCTCTTGGCCGGCCCCGTTTCCCCTAATAGAAATGTCTTGATGCTATCAATCATTATTGAGCAAGTGAAGAAAGAAAAGAAATAGCAACCACACTCGTCAAACGCTAATTTAGCCTATTTCCAACAGGAGAAAGTAGTGTTGTGGAACTGCCTCTTAATTAGAGATAAGAGAACGGCACATGCTCTCTGGAAGGAAAAAATAATCTGTTTTCTAGCTGAACTTCTGGTCTAACTAAGCTTTCAGAGAACATTTATAGTCAAAAAATCTGAAAAAAAAAAACAGTTGACTTACTGGTGTTAAATCTGAGCTTGAAATTACAATAGCTTTTCACTATAATCGAAAAAATTTAAAAAAGCATGCAGACTCAAGAGTACTTGTGTGTTAACAGCCCAGGTTGAGTTCTAAAAATAGGAGCAACATCCTTGTGTATTAACCTTATGGCCTCTTCTAAATCACAACGTGGGAAGTGAGTCTCTGCATCCTGGATGCGGTTTCTGCTCCCTGCCAGAAGAACTGTGGGAAAAACTCACGGAGGAATGAGCTGGTCTCACCCCCACCCCCCCAAAAAAAAAGCCCTTTAGGGAAGAGAATATGTTTGCTCTACAGCAAAGCAGGGTTTTTTCTTTCAAACACTCCTGTGATGCCTTACGTGAGTTTCTAGTGACGCCTCTAAATGCCTACATCACAGATACGGCCAAACAAGAGGACCCCCTCAAGTGTCTCCTATACCGTGAACCTTCTTTGAGCAAACCACATAAAAAAAGTTTCGCTGTGAACTTAACAAAGAGCATAAAAATCATAGTATTCCCGGTGTTTTGCTTTCCAACCCCTAAGCAAAATAAAAACTATGCCACAGTGCCATCTGCCGGGTGAAAGTACATAATGCATGATTCAATGATAAATTGTTTTTACATCGACAAGACTAACACACCATGTTCTCCACCTTTGTTTCATAGTTTCACTTTTACACAGTGGCATTATCTATTGAACAACTTAAAAACCGCTTTGTGTCTTTAATTTCGGAAAACTACGTGACTGACATCACTGTATGTTATCGCATTTAAATCAGCTGATTCCAAAATATGAGTCCCAGAATAGTCTAACCTCACTATAAAAATGATCTAAGTGTCCAACGTAGACGTCAGAAGCGGGTGTTTCCCTTATTTAGTTAACAAACGCATAAAAACAGACATTAAATAACATTTAATACCACAGTAAGTGATGTTAGCGTTCATCGGTCTTTGTTGGTTGTAATAACTACTAACATAACGCTCATGTGTGACCGTAACACAGGCCAGTGAAGAGGACGCAAACACATTTAAAGTACCAACTTATATGTGATAATTAAATGGACTTTAATGAAATCCATCCTCCGACTGTAACGACCAGCTGGCGTCAACTTACACGAGCTAACGTCAACAGCTGCGGTGTCTCCAGCTCCACGAACTAAACTAGAGCTTTACGGCCGCTGAGTGTTGTGCTATTCGCGACTACTAACCGACTACTAAAATAACAACCAAAGGGCACATTTAAGTTACGTTATTAGAAATAATGGTCGAGCGCGAGCATATTGGACCGATGTGCCAAGCTAGCTAGCTGGCTAGCTAGCGTTAGCACTCGGCTAGCAGGCTGTTAGCTCGCCGACGTTCTGCTTCAGTTGACGTCACGTCGTCAATGTGCGATTTGAAACGTCATTAAGTTCAACATTTAATGTACATTCAGTGAAACAGTGGAGTGGAAACCAACCTCAGGTCACGTAATCCGTGGCTGAACCTTTACAAGTGATTTTCCTAATCAAAACAATAGCTATAGCAGCGGCTGCATAGAAGCAAACCACATAGAAAGGCACGCATATGGCTCAGGTGTTATTTAAATTTATCTCTGCAACAAAAAAATGAAAAATAATTCTGTCTGTTATTATATTTTCTATATTTTTTTATAATGTTGTATCGGATTTGAGTTTGTGCTTTGAGGTCATCACAAACTAGATAAAATGAGAAACTTAATGTGTTGTATATTACTCTCTGGCTTCTGATTCAGTCTTTAAAAAGGTTACATTCACAACGTTATTAAAGCTATTTCAACATCCTTTCAAAGGTGAATGGGAACCGACATAAAGAAAGTCCAAAATAATGTAATTACTAATAACTAACTGGTAATTACAGCAAACCGCTCTATACGTTCTAGCTCTGTGGCCTCTCGTCAGTCACCGTCTCCTTCGTGTACAAACGCTAATATATGTATTTCAGGGCGTTGCCGCCCCCTACCGCTGGGTCTGCGCACTGCACCTCTGAAATTCATTCCCAGAGTTGTTTCTCTCTGGAAATTTCCAGCTTTTATTTATCAGACGGAGGAAGTAGGCGACGCATGGGTGCTCGTAAGAAGCATTAAACGATTATCTGATTTGGACGCAATCATGCAATATGAGCAAGGAGCTGGGCTGGCAAGCCTTCAAACTTGTTTTGTGTGTAGTTTTTAGGGCATTCCTTCAGGCCTGTGTTGCAGTTGCAACTTGAAATACTGCCATCGTCTCTTATTGCAGTGTGCCCCCCTCTCTCTCTGAATGTTTGTGAGCGTTTGAGCTATGTCGGAGCCACGCAACTAATTATAGGCAATGTTTACAGTGCTGGCAACCCCCTGGGGTACAATCAACTTCTGAAAGCGATCATATATTCGCATATTGCAATGAGCATCCACTATACATTAATACATGATTTTATTCTTTTAAGAAAAAAATACAGATGAGCCTCATCTCTGTGGGCTGATATGGAGTTCAGTAACACATTGCTGTTTGTTTGTGGACAGAATACACACGGTTAATAATGAAGCTCCCAGCCTGTTTGAGACTAGAGAGATATAAATTGAGAGTGAGAGAGTGAGAAGACTAATACTCTAATTCCAAATTAACAGATCACAAATTAACCAACACCCAGACGGGAGTAACTCAACTGTATAGCTGCAGTCTAATTGAAACTTTGATTGCAATCTCATCGCAATTACCCAGAGTTAATCCAACCCAATTCTCAGGCTCATTACACACACAGGTTCGGCAAATCCAGAAGTTCAGAAAATAAAGTCTCAAACAAATTCAAGACTTTCAGCTCGGAATACTCCTCTGACCCCCCCACCGCCCCCCCCATATCTTTCAGATGATCAAATCAATTCCTAGGGACGTTGGAAATGTTTTCCCAGGAATTCTTCAAAAGAAATAGCAAACATACCAGGGTCTGAAGATGCTCCATCCCCACTTATGTTGTGAAGCCTTTAATATTAATTTGCATGTCTCTGTCCCCCTAAGTTGTTTACAGTTGGACAAATTCTTATTCCCCGTTTTTCTGACTTTTTTTTTTAACGGCTTCACCATTCCATCACACGTTATATATAAAAAAAAATCATATGGATCATTTTTATAATAATTTGCCTAAAAATGCACGACATATTTGGTATCTTTGGACATTTTTGGCTCCAATGCATGGATGTGTAATGACCCACTGGTCAGTGAGGTTTAAGGAGTTAATAAAAAAAAAAAAAAAAAAAAAACACATTCCCACAACCTGTTTTGCCTTCTTCTCCCTGAGGTCACAATGTACATGGCCAAGAAAGCCTTTTAAAAATAATTCAGTTGTCGGTTATATATTGCACCTGTAGGTGCTGAATGTAAAAGTGTTTAGTAGTTACAGCAAGCAAGTAAAAAAAAAAAAAAAAGTAAACAACCCATAGACGAATGTATTTTTGCTGTATTGCATTCAGAGGCTGCTGTCAGTGGAAAAAACTGGCTTTTCTTCACTGGAATTCTTCCTGTAACACTGTTGAACATCGGTGCGAAAATAGCGAGTCCACAGGGGCCCCGCACAAAAACCTGACATTTGGTATTGATGTTTCAGATGGCTGAAAACAATTCTGCTATCATCTCAGTCGAGTTGAACTGTTTCCAAGTTTTATTTGGTAAAAGTGTTGTTGTGTTTTTTCAAAGGATGTATAAGGCTGTATTTCCCCCTCTGAGGTTTTTACTGACAATTACAAAAACAGGGACACAAATTAGCTCCGATAATATTTCGTTGAGGTGAACAGAAGGAAGAAAGAAACAAAACATCTGCTGATGATATGGTAATCCCGACCAGCAAATATCTCATATTCTAGCTCTCCAACAGTCATGAATTAATAAGGGGGTAGCATTGCCTGTGGAATCGTGTTTGTCACTAATTGGCTGACTTGGAACACAGAAATAATGCAGGCCAACTGTTCAACTCCCAGCAGTGGCATGACTGGCTTGGATTTGAACTCTTTTTTTTTTTTCCGTCTTCATTTTGACCGTCCAGCATCAGCGGTCACTGCATTGTGGAACCGTGTCACAGCAACCAAAAGCTTGGGAAATGACGAGCCAGGATCAATCAGCTCAGATCAGGGAGACTCTTCAGGTCCCGGCAGGCCTGGGGCGCGCAGCAGCTGTCCCCCCCGTACCGGTGTCCCCCTGTCATGTCACGTCCAATCATCCGGTCCCAGCCTGAGAAGTTTAGTGCACGGGGAAGAGGTTTTTCTGGCCACTGGCCCTCTGTGGATTGGCCATATGTCCTTGCCAGTCGGCCCGTGTTGCCTGGAAAGTGGCAACGCTGCGACGCCCCCACACAGCACGCATCAAGCCCTCCGTCTTGCCTCAGGACTTCCGGGGTGGTGATGTCACCTGGAGCGTGCCAGCAGGGTGAGGAAATAGATGGTCAAGTTAGTGAATCAGTGGCACCACGGCACGAAGTGAGAGCACAGCGCAGCCAAAGAACGTCGTTTTAAAGACCTAATTCCAAATGAGCAAAATGTGTGTAATCAGTGTCACCAAAACAGAACCCCGATTGCCAAACATGGAATGATAATAATACTAATCACGTTCAGCCATTATCTGTAGGTGTTATTGCGAGCTGAGGTTAAATTTCAGCAGCTTTGTTGGCAGCAACGGGTGTTTCATCATTAGATGTTTCCATTGACAATGAGGAGCACATCACTAATTACATACTGTGACAATAACATACTGCGATTTTGTTACTTTTGCACTGTGTATTATTGTGTGTGTGTGTGTGTGTGTGTGTGTGTGTGTGTGTGTTTGTGTGTGTGGGGGGACGACGACGACAAATGAACGAGAAATTTGAATTTAAGGAAACACATTACTTCTTACTTCATTGTAGCTGCACTATACCCCTATGTTTGGTCTATTATTCGTTCTACGCTTGTATTTTATCTTCTTTTTGAATGAAAACCTGATGGCATTTCAATTGATTGTATTAATTATTGTGTTTTTTAAATGCAGATCTGATGCATTTCTTTTCCTGATGCAGTGATGGAAGAAGTGCTCAAATCCTTTTCTCAAGTTAAAGTGCAAACACCGCGGTGGAAAAATACTCAAAAGTCCTGTATTCAAAATGTTACTTAGGTAAAAGTACAGATTTATTAACAGCAGAATGTACATGAAGTATCAAAAGCAAAATATACTAATTATTAGTATTACACACATACTACATATACATTTTAAAAAAAACCTTTTTTAATCATAAATTAAACCATTTTAATGTTGCAGGTCATCAATATGAAGCCTAGTATATAGACACTATACTGCTCTGTATATTACAGAAGTGCAGCAAATCATTTGTTGTTGTTTTTATGTTAAAGCTATAGCTCAAGCTGTCAGAAACAATGTTTCCCTGTGAAATGTTGAGGAGTAAAAGAAGAACAAAAACCGGAAATACTCAACGAAAGCAAAAATAATGACAAAACCGTGATTCATATAGTACTTGAGTAAATGTTACATCCCACCACTGGCCTCGCGTGAATCACTTTAAATTGCCTCCGCGTTGAAATGTGCTAAACAACTATAAGCCTGGCCTCGCATGCACAACACATAAAGCGCCAGTGAAAGAGCAGTGACTCACACAGCACGAGTCTCTGCAGCGACTGTGTTACTCCTGTTGGCAACGCACATAAGCAGACACAACATTCAGATGCTTATTGTTTAACGATGATGAATGCCAGTTTAGCTTTGCAAAAGACTCTTCTTTTTTTTTTTTCTTCTTTCTTTTTTTTCTCTCCCTCCTCCAGCGAGCATGTGCGAGGCTGTGATCAGATATATTTGCACGCGGCGGTCACGGTGGCGCCACGGCGCGTCCGCATGTAGACGCGCGGGGTGGCCACAGACATCACGTGTAATCAGAAGGTCACGCTCGCGCCCGAAGCCGAGCAGATAATTGCTGCACACGTTTGGATATTAATGAGAATAAATGTGCCGCGGCTCCTTCGTGGCCCGCGCGCTTTAAGATAGGTGGTTAATATTAATAGCGGCGCGTGTTGTTTGAAGACGAGGGTGTCAACACATGCAAAGTGCGGCATTCGTTAGCTTTGGTTAACGACCTCATCAGCATAGCCGGTTACGGTTCAGCGTGCGGTGGCGAAGGTGGCAGCGTATCAGGCAGCTCGAGTGCCTCTTTGCTTGTTCTACGCAAACACAGCACACAGCCGTGAGCCTTCTCCCTCCAACACCACAGAGAGCGAGAGCTCAAAGGGCGGGAACACTGTTGCGTCAGCTTGTTGCTAGGCGACGAGTCTAATTAGTCTTAGGTGGCTAACCTGAAGAATCAGAAGAGGTGTGATGTTGAAAATGAGAATGGGATGGAGGTGGATTGGGGTGCGGCGGGGGACATTTTATCCTCATGAGTTTTTTTACTCATCTTTTCCCCCCAAAAAAAACCTGTGGCTGGAGCACAGATGGGATATTTCGTACCAATCAAACCATGTGATTTGAAGTGATTAGTATACCTCTGTGGTTAAAGCTTATCAGTGAAACTACCTGGAAAAGGGCTCAGATACTTACAACAAAAAAAAAAAGGATCATACTGTATGTAATCACGACCACAATGGGGGAAAAGCTAGAATACATCAGAGCTGTCATTATCATCATCTCCCGATCCCTTTTTTTTTTTCTTCCCCTTTTCACTATAGCTCACAGCTTTCAGCTGTAGTCTGGTCGTCATGACGAAAATGTGCAGAAAAAGTTTACTTTCCACCCCGCGGAAGAATAACTTCTGACTTTTCACATGAATGCTGATTGTTTAGCGGATACCAACGTTAAAGATTATGCGATGTCAACGTTGGAACGCGCAGCGATGAGAGCCCCGCATTTCCCAGACAGTAATAGGCGAGTTTAATCTGTCAAAAAAGTTACCCTCATGGGGAGAGTTCAACATTTTTGGGAAATATGCTTATCGAGTAGTCTTCCCCCGAGAGAGATGAGATCGATAGCTCTTTCACGTTTCAGCTGGCTCGCTCCAAAATTAGAAAAAATAAACAACACCTCGGAAGTTCGGTGGCTGACACGTTGTATCTCCAAACACGAATGGAAATGTGAACTATTTGTGGCCGAGACGAACGACTTCCTTCTGTTCATAAAGAACACATACAACCACAATATGTCTCTTTTTTTTTTTTTTTTTAATTTTTTTTTTTTACATTACTGCTTATATACACAAATGAGATTCATGTTTACGAGAGTTGTTGGTCGGCAGAGAGCCAGGTTAGCGGTTTGCTTTTCTTCCTCCTGGTTCTACGCCTTCCTTGCTGTTATTTGACATTTTTAATGGCACGAAGACGGTGACTGATTGAAATATGAATTTAATGGGATTCTCTGAACATGTACTGTATGATGCACTATTATCTCTCGGCTCCCTGTTTTGTGTGTGTGTGTGTGTGTGTGTGTGTTTTACAAGCAACGAAGAATACTTTGAGACGCCCTGCTAATCACCGCTGGAACACAATTTGCATTTGAAAACGGGTCGGTGAGGTCAGCAGAGATGCAACACCAGCAGAGGTATACTTTTACGTACTTATACAACAGCTTTGAGAAAACAAAATGGGATTCTCAGGCTTCTGAAAACTCAGAGGCCATGCCAAGAATAACAAGAACACGTAACTGGCACTTTGCCAAAATAAAAGAGATGCGTGGCCTTAGAAATATTAACAGGATATCTGGGGAGGGAGCAAAAGTAAATCTGAAGATGATTTTCTTTCATCTCTGATGGTTAAGGCAGAGATTATTTCTGCACTTTCTTCTTTTTTTTTTTTTTTTTTTTTTTTTTTACAACAATTACAGACTTTAAAGTCCTGCACATTTCTGGCACCGCATATTTTCACAGAAATAGCCCAAAAAGAGGGCGATTAAATGAAAACCGACGAGACCGTTGATGTGAGGCAACCCAGATTTCAAATGATGGCTCGAAAGCGACTCGACTGCCCTTTGAAAAGGGCTAAAGAGGGGGCGAGCAGATGACAATGGATAATAGCTTGATGTATGACGCTTCTGCAGTGAGCTTTAAATGTCTTATCTAAATTCATACACAACGTCGCCGCTTCTCCCCAACCATGTCACGTTTATCATTTTCGTCGCACCGCCTGGCAGATAATGGATAAAAGGAAAATCAATAGCTAAAGTAAGAAAATCTTGCTGAATGAACCATGGGGGTGATAGCAACGAGCGCTGATGAATGCACTCTATTCTCACGCATGCTGCATTGAGTCTGGGGAGGACGGTCATGAGCCTTATTCACAGGGCCCGCTCTTCACTTGTGCATATATTGTATCTCTTTTTTCAAAGCAGGGTGCAGAACATTCCACGTAATGCTTTTGGAAAAGAAAAAGAAAAATCTGAACGTGTGTGAAAAGCAGTTCAGTTGCTGGGATTTCCTTTTCGAAACAAGAAAGACAGGAAATCATAACACAGAGGCTCAGAATTAATCTGTTTGGGTTGTGTGGTGACCAGATAAAACACAAACAGATAAAAAAAAAAGACGAGATTTTGACATGGGGGACTCTCTATAACACAGGGCCTCGTATTTCACGGGGTATTGTGCTTTAGTTATGCCTATTCCCATATTTCTGAAAATGTACAAATCAATACAGTTAGACTGTCATGTTTTCTTCAGCCTTATTCACACAGGACTAGTATTACTTGAGGAACTTTAGTTATTTGTAATAATTGTAAAGATCGTCTGTGATCTTAATCCCTGATGAATCTGCAGTGTTTTGGAATTTTTCAAGTAAAAATTCCACCACAAATTCCCCACAATATTTAGCCAAACACAGAGGTCACGTGACAATATTAGTCCCATGAAAATTGCCGTATCTGTGATTTTCCGCTGGTATCTTTATTTCCTCCATGCCTTTCTTTCTGCCACTTTCCCAGTTGAAAATTATGGAGGCTGTGTTAGCATTTATAAAGGAAAGTAGGCTAATGTAATTCAATGATATTTACAATCTTTAATACAAGCGTATGTTACGCAAAGCCTTTCGAGTAAAGACTTTGCATATCCCGTGAGAATGAGATTTTGGGGCCCAGGGCCCATTGACTAATGCTCAAATGTAACGTTGAGTCTTCGGCACTCACATCACCGTAATCTTCATGCAGGTAATAAAGGCAAATTACCTCAAAAGGGGGATAAACCTTCATTTCAGCAGCGAGCGTGTTAAACCTACTCGCGTAATATACAACCCTGATTCTAGAAAGTTAACTTTAGTGCTTTAATTTCTACAAGCTACTCGTCATTATCAGGCCCATAAGCACGAGTCAGAAGATTTGGTTGTACAACAGCAAACAGCCAAATAGATTTCTTCCCCTGGACTCCAGGGAGGCTGCTGGTGAAATGTCACACTGTCATCTTTCCCACCGGTAGTGACTTTTCGGTGGCCGCAGCAACAGCAGCTAGTGAGTTGGAGTTTTACAGAAGCAAACTTTGTACAGCAAACAAGTCCTGACTGTCAATAAGAATGGTTCCTTTTTCTATAGATTAATAAAAAAAATTTAAAAAAAAACTCTTAAATATGTACAATCCATGGAATAATAATCACATGCTACTCTTAAAAACCTTGAAGAAAGTTATCATTTGCTCAAATACACTTAATGAAAAGCTGATTTCCAAGATTACATTTTTTGTTGTTGTTATTGTTCCAGGTGGGGTCCACCTACTGTAGACAGGCTCATTGATGCTTACACCAATTGCTCATCAACAGTATGAACTAGATAAAAGCATTTAAGGCCATTTTTGCGGGAAAAAAAAAGAGAAAGATTATAGCTTTTAATCCCGGCATGAACATTGCTATACTGTGTGGATCGGGCCTTTGAAATGCATTCAAACCTGACGCATTGTTCGACGCAACCGACAAGCAAATTCAATTGCTGTATAATGCCATGTTTTGTGGAAAAAAATGTAACTGAAGACTGGGAATTTAAATGTGGGGAAAAATATGAATAGTGTGTTCTTTTCAGTCTGAATCATGAGGTTTATAAATTGAAGAAGAGACAAAAGGCATATGCCACTGGGCTTTTGCGTTCCCAGAAAAAAAGCACTATGAACTGGACAAAAAAAGACATGTTACCTTCGATAATTGTATTTCAGTTTAATTATACAAGCAGCATCTCTTGGAAATGGACGAGCGTGAAACCGTTTTAGTTTAATAAATTCATAACATTCTTGGGGAAACAAATTTTTGATGCAGCAACAAGCTGCTCATTGTGGCTGTGACAAATTCCAGTCATGGGTGTCGTGTTGGATCAAAGACACGATTATTTATGATGCATTTTGAACATCGTTGTGTGTTCGCGTGTTTTCATTCTACTGAGCAACAACGTAACCTGAACCGTTACAGTCGGGTATTTTCCGGCATGACGGCATGCGATCACTTCGGGATGATCGTCACAGCTGCAATACGCGGCCGCGCGTTGCAACCTGTGGACGTCCTCACCCCCTCCTCCCCCTTGGGTGACAGTAATGGACAGGTTTGGTATGGGACTCGGGGGGCAAGGGTCACCAGACGTGAACTTTTGTTCGACATGCATCTGCACTTTGCCGTGTTGCGTGTCTCTGTACTGCAGCAAATGCGAACATTACTTCGGGCCTCGGGGGAATGGTTGCACGTGTCCATCACATCCTTTAATGTACACGATGGACACGGGACATCAAAACACGGCTATTTACTGCCTGACCTGGTCACGCAACAAAAACACGACAAATTGGATGTGACATGTTTGATGTACAGCCAGCGTGCGGACGCGAATTCAGGTCTGCACAGATAAATGCAGAATATGTGCATTCGCAGCTCGTGAGGTTCGGCGTAAGCGTACATATTAAACACTTGGCTTGTGATTTTTATTTTTTTTTACCATCATGTAACTGTAGCCAGCTGGGTGCGACACAAGCGAGATTGTTGTCTGCGTGCTTTATGTGTACCTGGAGGATTAAGATTCGATTTACTGGCCGACACCTAAATGTCTTTCTTGAGACTTTTTTTTGGGGATTTTGCACAACGTAAACTAAAAATGCTCCAGTGGTTTCTCTTCAAAACTTTCCGGCGTGATTGTTCTTGTTTGTTAAGAGTCTGCTGTGAGTCTGCTGATGCTACTTGAAGACGTGTAGCGCCAAAGGTGCTAAATTAGAAATTCAGAGCATTGACACAGAAGCAAACAACTATTTGCTATGCAAAGATATGGTGGAGTGATGGCACCCAGAGCAGAGGATAATGTGACTCTCTCTCTCTCTCTCTCTGAGTGTGCTGTAATTTCCCTTTCACATTTCACATCGTCATTTGATCCATTGCTAATATATTTCAATTATAGCTACTTTATACAACAACACACAGCTGCAATGAAGCCCAGAATTAGGCATTAAAAGCATAAACCCCCTAAAGACAATGCATTATTAGTTTTGTCACTGCAGCAATGTTGGGCGGCACATAAAATGGCCCACGGAGGTTGAAAACAAATTATGACTGAAAATAAGTCATTTGAACAATCAGTATCCCTTCAAGGCACACAAATGCACAGAGAAAATATCTGACTGGTCTCTTTACATAGATGTGACTTCTAGATTGTGCCATTAGGGCGCCTTTTCTCCAGCCCTGCTCAACTAATTGCCGCTTGCATGTGAACACCCTGGACTTCTGTAACTTGTGGCATCACAACAGGGGGATCAATGACGTCGTGCAGCAGGGCATGTGTCTCGGCCCCCTTTATATCTCTGTATCTTTGACTTTGCAACCAGGCTTGCCTTTTGTCTCCTTCCCCCCTTCTTCCCTTCCCCCCCCCCCCCCCCCCCACGCCCCCTCCTTTCTTTTCCCCGTCTCTTCTTGCCTCCGGCAAAGTCTTCCACTCCATGCCTTTGCTCGGATGCTGGCTTTGTGCAGTCATGGTGTCAGGCAGGCTGGTTGAAGACACAATTTAATTAGCAAGCCAGGCGGCAAATCACCCCCGCAATTAAAAGCCCCTCTTTTTTTTGTTTATGCCTATAGGGAGAGCTCTCTAAACAAACCACAGCCCTCTGTGGGCAGACACGACCCTTCACTGGTGCTCCCCTCCAGAACGATGTAAATACAGTTGTGAGTGGCCTTCTGCAAAAGAGCCAAGCTCCATTTCCTCCTGTCTTGGTACCAGACGAGCTTTATCTCCTGTTACAGAGCTCCGGCTTTGGCTGAGGACCAGGAAGCACCAGAGAGAGAGAGAGAGAGAGAGAGAGAACACAGAGTCGACTTCAATTGCCCAACACAAACACGTGCAAAAAAAATGCGGGAAAAAAAATGACACGTTCATGCACAAACACACTGAGAACAGACGCGTTTTGCAGAAGCAGTCCGAGGGCTGAGCCGGTCTGTCCTGGGTGTTTCGCTCGTTTCAGAGGTGAGCGGCGCTTCACAGGCTTTTCATCTATCAAACGGGCTCTTTGAGGCTACAAGAGAGTGGATCTCAATTGATTGTTTCTCTTTGAATGCCTCCTTTTAAGGGAATTAGAAATGATGGCGATTCATGGTTAGAGCGTTTTTAGAGCAGTTCTTTTTTTTTTACCGTGTAGTAACTTATACAGTAATTTCCTGTGAATACGTGGCTCATGAATGCCTCATTACCACCCCTAAACACTTTTAAGTACTTTGGTGTAAACTTCAGCTGAGGCTGGATCACAGCTGCCTTCAGATTAGTCGTTCATCCCCAAACTGCTAGGTGGTTTAATGGGGCAGAAGTATACAACAACTGAAGCCCAGATTCCTTCTTTCATCAAACCTCTTGATATTTTTGAAGAACAACAATGTATCATATGCCAATGTGCAAACAATATGACGAGGTTGCTCGTAATGATTAATCTACAGAGAATGAATACCTGCATCAGCAGCTCCCCTCAGCTTTATTGAGTTTATACAGTTTCAGCTCATTGTTCAGCTGGCCTGAAACCTTTATGGTTTTGGTTCACTCCCACCACTCTCATGGGGACGTTTGTGGCCACAGCAGGCATCTGTTTTCAGCGAAAAATCTCTTAAAACCTACTGTAGACTACTTGCTCAGCACCAAACAGCAGAGAGACACATTTAGGGATTAGCTGGGGAACATAATGTGTAAAGAATTGCCTACTCGTAAATATTTGTCGTATAAACTTTGAAGATGATGATATAACAACGTATATCAGGGATATACAGGGATATACAGTATATATTACTTAATACTTATCTTTTTCTGTCTTTTCAGAAAGACATGTGACCCCTAGTTCACATGAAAATGTGAACTAGGGGTCACATTTTCATATCCAAAAAGATAATAATTTCCCCTCAGTCAGCAAAAAAAAGATATAATATCAATTTTAGCATGCCTTTAACTAACAGAAAAGCCCAAGACGATCTACAATGAAGCGAGTCTATGGTGATGTGGCCGCATGTAGTTCAAACGTGTCTGTAATAACAGTAGAGTCAGCAGAGATTACAGCTAAAAGCGTCGGACGGATGACACTAGAAGAGGGTTGTCAGAAACTAAGACGACGTAAGTACCCGGGATGATGTGATTAATCGTTGTTAACATCACGAAGGTTTCAGCTTTTAGTAGCATTCGTCATTTATCTTAGAAGTTTTTTTTCACTAAACCCCAGGATCATGTTTCCTCTTTCTGGAAAGACTGATAAAAGCAATGCTCTATGAAAGATTGCATTGAGTCACAGAAGCGAGTGGAACAGTAACTAGCATGGAGGTGACATCAGGATTTTGGCTCTCTAAAGTGACAGATGATCCTCTGTGTTGAATGACCGCCTCGAGGCTCGAGAGCTGTCTCCTCACCTGCGGGCGACACTTTTTTGAAACATCTCCCAATCGAGAGCATTTGCTTTACATGGCATTTGCTGGCAATGTATAGAGAGTCATTACGATTTTGACTCAGGGGGGCCGTTATGTCCAGTATCATCACCAGGTGCACATTTCCTTCTGTAGCTCCGAGGAAATCGTGCCAGACTTCTCGGCGAACGATTAATGAGCGGGAGATACAAAGTCCAGACACGCGTAATGGCTGCGCGATGGAAGGCACTAAAAAGGCCTTTGTTCAACCGACTGGGAGAGCTGAGGGTAGCGGAGGGCGACTGGAAAAATGAGGCAGCCTTCGCTAAATAAGTCTGGGTAATCCATCAGATGCCAGGCCTCATTATGGTTGTGGGTCCAGCATGAAAGAGAGCCCTTTATCTGGGTTTCCTGTTCTTATTAGTAGCACTCAAGCAAAGGATAGTAGCAGTCCCTCCACCCCCACACTCCCCCCCACACACCTCTGTGCGCGGCTGACACAAAGAAGCAAAGTCATTCTCTGGCCTGCATTCCCTGGCCAGGTCTGTGGGCAGGCCTGCCAAGTTGTGAGGGTAAGTGTGTTTGCGTGTGTTGTCTTTGCGCACCAGTGTGCACACACGTATCCGGGGGGAGGCTCAATAGTCGCTGTCGGAAAACCTTTTGCCAGCTGCAGCACATCCTCCCCTTCACTGACTGGTAGCCAAATCCAAAACGGTCGGAGCTATTTTAAGCTCTCACTCTCAACACGGTGACACACACACACACACACATACACACACACACACCTCTGAAATCATCGCAGTGGGCTCGGCCTCTCAAACATGGGGTGAGACATCTGCACAAGGCAGTATTCAAGTGAATGTTGTTGTTGTGGTTGTTTTTTTTGTTATTGCATGCTGGTCTGAAGTTTAGAGATCTCGAGTCAGTCCCCCGAAGACAATTTCAACTGGAACTATGCCTACTCATCCACCACAGCTGACAAAACTGCTGAGCTGGACAATACAAAGGGGAATGTGCCAATCCACGATGATATAAACCCCGCCACACTGTGTGAGGAAGACACCTGGTACAGCAGAATCTTCTGCCAAACGATTGCTTGTTTTAGTTCAGTCAATAAGGAAGTGCACCGCTAAACTTACGAGTGGCGGCATTAAAGATTACAACCAAGTGAAAGCCAAACTATTACTGCTAAATCAACCATTGCACTTGATCGCCTCTTCGTAGCAAGACCACCAGAGCAAACAGATGTTGTTGCAAACAGACGCGATACCCTCCGAGGCCAGCGGAGGGCAGTAGGCGACAGTGGTGGTGGAGCGCGCGTCATTGTCAGAGCGGTCCATGTGAAGGGGGCGGTGATGGCTGTGCAACATCAAGGAATCCTGAAGTATGGCAGGTGGAGCGAATAATGCCCTGAAAAGAGAAAGAGAACAAAACGGCACAAAGGCAGCAAATTAGCCCAAAAGATGAGTGGCTTCAATTATCACAGCCAGGGACTACCTGACAGTGGAGGGGTGCCAGATTGAACTTTTCAAAGAAGAGGAGGCGCAGCGTGAGGGTCATTAATAAAGAGGGGCTGCCACTTAACGGAATGAAAGGTGGCAAATAGGACTGGACTTGTGCACTTTGGATACCCACTTTGGATACTTTGAGGGAATGCATGAAGAGAGGCAGGCAGACAGACAGACACCTCGGTGTGTATATACAAGCATGGCAGCCAGTCTTCTGACATCCCTCTGCTGTCCCCCCCCCCCCATCCTCTCCATTTCTCTCCTCTGGCTCATGGGTTGTGCTCTCATCAAGGTACCGCCGTGGCGATGGAGTCTTTGGATGAATCCGAAAACCAAGTTCGCTTACGTTCTGCTCTCCACGGATGCAGGAGGAAGCAAATTAAACACAAATGAGCACGGCGGGCTATATAATTACGCGGATATACGTGGGGTTTTGTGAGTCTGGGTGTTACGTTTACATTCAAGCGCTCTAAAGACCTGCCATGCGTGCACGCTCATCGGTACGGGCCTATAATCTGCATGTCAAAGGTTACCAAAACAAGCTCACGGCTGAGCAAGCAGTGGGATCAAAGAGGAGAGGTGGAGGCAAATCAGTTGACTTTTCCCCCCGGACGGGATGACTGCTGACAGCGGCTCACGGCCTCGACACAAACACAAGCAGCACCAGCCACACAGTCAAACACACGGCGGCACACACACACACACACACGCACACACACACACACACACACGCCATGCGCACATCTGCCGTTGCTCGCACACATGCATTTCTTACTATCTAGTCCTTCACCATACATGCAGCTAATTGGGGCCTGATGAGGAAGTCCACTTCATTCAGAGAAACAATGAAGCAGGCAGCAGAGGATATCGCCAGCCAACACAAGCCGAGTCACAGAATGGCCCTACAGATAAAATCTCCACCAGCGCCTCTGAAAACCCCCGCAGGAGCCTTTTCTTCCGTGCCTTTTCTTCAGGTGCTGGCACGGATGAAATCGAAGCGGCCTAATTAAGGGTCGTTTCCCACGGGGAGTGAGTTGGACTCGGCTGTATTATTTGCCCAGTCCGATATGCAGCCAAGCTGCTGTTTTCCATTTCTTTCGGCGCCTCAGGCCCATGTGCTTGTCCTACTTCAGTCCACAAGGTGCTCTCAGTCGGGTAGAAGTGTGATGGGCGAGACTGGAGGACACGTGGGACAGACTCTCGCTTCTTGTATGACATTGGGAACATGTTCGATTTGAGCCGTTTGGAAATTGGGAATTGATTTAATCAAGGTGCAATTGATTACATTAGCACTACAGTGTCTCTTTATCAGCGCAGAGTCTCAATGAGTCCTGATGTCTTGATACTCAGACCACAAATGTCAAATTCATTGACGACTTCGTTGTCAGATTCCTTCAGTACGACGACGCCCTTAGCACCTCAGTGCGGCCACAGAATCATTTCAAATGAACTAATTAAATATTACTGAACACCGTGAAGGGGGGTAAGCGCCGTTATCTTTGGGTGCGTAGCCTCCACAGCTCGAGCAGTGATATCCAAGCAGCCCTGAATTTATCCCTCCTATTCTCTCCACACTCGCCATTCTTCCAAACACAAAGCTAATATGCGGCGGGCCTGACAGTCACTACTGCGTGAGGAGGCATTTACATAAGCTTGTGTATACTGCCATTGTGATGATAATAGGCGTGTGATCTCCTGTGTCAGCGAATGAGAAAAACATCTCATCCATTCAAATAGATATGTCAGCCAAAGCATTAGCCTCCCCTATAATTGGCCACAGAGGTCACCCTGGCAAAGCACAGAGGCGACATTTAATGTGGCACAAGAATTTGTCGCGCTCATTCGCAACCCTCTCCACCCGACGCAACTGCATGTGCCCGGCTAGAATCGTGTCGCCCGGCCCGCTCGGCGTCCAGTCGCAGCTGCCCATCCCAGGGTCCTGTTTCTGTGTACCATTTCTTTAATGGTTTCCATTAATATCACTCACGTCCGCTGTCCCTGTGGAGACACACAGCCCGCCTCATTCTCTAAATACGTTATTTGTGCACTCTGTGGCAAAAGGCTGTGACAGTCAGTTCAGGAGATTACGAACTAACATTGAAACCCGACCTTGCAGGGATGACACTGCCGTTAATCTCGGTGTTCTGGCTTTATAATTTTTCTTTTTTTCTTCTCTTTAGAAAAGCATGAGGCCTATCCTCCTCACACATATTTCCTGTCTCTGAAAGAGACAACAGGGTGACAGGAAGAGAACAGACGGTGAGTTGTTGTTGACAGAATGAACCGAGACTCAAATCAAAAAAGACTGTAAGTACAAAATGTACCAGAAACGTCGGCAACGGTTCATGTAACGCTGACGTACTGCTTGTGCATATTGACAGCATTCAAAAGTTCACTGTACTTTCGACTTCGATGTTGCCTTTCTGTAGATCAATCAGTAAAAGTAAAGCTTGAGAACTCGACTCTGTAAGTTGTATACTTTCAACCCTGTGCCCAACAAAATGACGTTCGCATACAACTAAACTGCACTCTCAGTTAGGTATCAAGGGAAACAGAGTTTCTGCAGTTTGAAAGAGTTTGAAATAGGTGGTTAAAGTGGTTAAATTTAAACTAAACTAAACTAAAAAGCTACAAAACTACTTCGGTCAGGTTTAAGCAACAAAATTGGATTTGTTTAGTAAAATACATCATGGTTTGGCTAAAAAAGAAACTGAACAAAAGTACTTTTATTCACGCAGGACATGAACAGCAGTCTCCTGGGTGAAAACCCTGTGTGTTTTGACCCATCCACCACCTTCTACAGACCCTACACCGACAGAAGTTCTTTTGTTGCCTAAACCTAAACTTCCTGAGAAGACGTAAGTTTGTTTAGAAAAGACACCATGCATGTTACAAGTGTTTATTGACACGCTGTCCCTGACACGTCCAAAACTGACGCCAGAGAATCATAGCTTAGCACTGACCAAGCAAATATTTGACGCATTGGGGTACAATCAGATTAAACTGGATATACAATCTGATGTATAAGGAACAGTAACAATGGATTACGTACAGCATCATATGCTGTGAGTCCTTCTTTTGTAGGTGGACAACTTCAATGTAACGCGGAAATAGCGGACTCCGCCACCAATAAAAAATACAAAAATACAAAAATAACTTACAAAGAGATGCTTTTATGAATGGATGAATCATAAACAGAGTTTATTTTCCCAAAAGTCTTGAGGATTATTATGTTTCATGTTTTACTTTGTTTTTCAAATAACTGATAAATAACCGATTTCTCGATTACGGGGATCCTGTTCTCTCTCCTGACTTCATGGACCTGCTTCTAATTGCACAAATATGCTCCATGTTAATGGAGTCTAACCATCTCGATTTCACTCCGTTGCCATCTCAATCTTCTATGAGTGTTTGTTATTCATTCCAATTGATCTCTCCTCATTGAATTATGTGTTTGGATCCTGTCCAGCATTTTTGCTGAGGTCTGGAATATGTGTGCATTTGTTCTTCTCAGTCTTTCTCCTTTATTTGTCCACCAGATGCAGTATCTTAGACCTAACTGACTAGAGTTTGACAAAACTTTGGGGGTTTAGAATTTCCAAAATTACAATGCTTGACCAACTGCAGGCGCTGCAATTACAGGTCAAAATAAAATGACTTGTTTACTGCCAAAGGCTTCAGAGAGGGAGTGTAAAAATTGCAGGGACAAATGTTCTAGTCGGCTGTTGCCTTGTCACTTTTTGTCATTCTTTTTCCGAAGTCATCCCACGGTGAAATGCACCCAACTGTCATCATCTGCTCTCACCACACAGCAAGCTAAAACACTGTGTACTGATGCATTGACACCAGGTCCATCTGAAAATGAATCGTGACACTTCCAAAAAAGGAATGAAATTCACAGTCAACTAAAGGAAATTAATTCATTTTGGTGCGACTTCAATATTAATGCTCAAAAGTTGTATTCATTATTATTAGTAGTAATAATAACTTAAACACAATAATAACAACAAAAAGCTCAACAGTGAGGCCCAACAAAGCAAGACAAACTAAGGTAAGAGTTAAACCTTGATAAAACAGTTCAATAGATGAAATGATAAAACCAATCGATACAATCAAAATAAACTAAGAAATAAATATAATAAAATAAAATAATTCAGTAAAATAAGTGAGTCAAATCAACAATAAAACAAAACAGTAAAGCCACGACATCACTTGAAAGACAGTCTGTAAAAATGGGTTCCAAGAAGTGACTTAAAAGAGATTACTGATTCTACGAGCCTTATCTACTCAGACAGGTCGTTCCAAAGACGAGGGCCCTGATGGCAAAAACACAGTCACCTTTAGTTTTCAGCCTCAACTTTGGAACAGCCAGAAGGGCCCCACCTGAAGATCTAAGGCTACAAGCTGGCTCTTAAGGTGTCAACATTTCTTCTATATATTTTGGGAGAGAGGAGGGAGTTACAGTAGTCAAGTCTTGAAAAGATGAATGTATGAATTACTTTTTCTAGGTCAGGGTGAGAGAGAATTGGTTTGATTTTGGAGATTCTAATTTGAAGGAAACAGGACTGGACAACTTTTGTGACTTGTGGTTTGAAGCTTAAATCTGAATCAAATAGTACTCCTAAGTTTCTGGCAGTGGACTTTATGTCAATAGACTGGGCCAAGGGCACTTTCAATGGGACTAAATAATATGATTTCTGATTCTGAATTATTGAGTTGAAGAAAATGTTGTGCCATCCAACAGTTGATATCATTAAGACAGCAGCTAGGCTTCTTGTGTCATAAAGGTCTCAAGGGAAGGTATATCAGTGTGTCGTCTGCGTAGCAATAAAAAGAGACATTGTGACATCGGATGATTTGACCTAGTGAGAGCATGTATATGGAAAATAAAATTGGACCTAAAATTTAACCTTGTGTTACACCACAGGTAATATGAGATGTAGAGGATAAGAAGGAAACAAAAAACACTTTGGATTTAATCCAATAAATGAACGATCAAAATGTACACAAACCCTGTATCTTCAACGTTATTAACAAGCCCTCGGAGCAGCTCTACTTCTTCATCCTAATGCTGCAATGAGGGCCGACTGGAACCCAACATTGACTCCCTTTCGCCTCCTCGTATTATAAGACAGGACGGGCCGGGGCTAGCTGGTTATCATGCTCATAGCTCTGCAACACAATACATAGACATCTTCGACATAACGTCAACACTGTAATCTTCACTGTTGATAACGTTTGTTAATTTCGTTAATATTTGAACTGAAATTGTGGTGAGATCTTACACATTTCACATTTAAGCAGTATCCCCTAAGAGAAGGGAAAGCCTGGCTCACTCACTCCTCCTTTCCCAGATATCGTCGGATCGTACCCAGTGACCATCTGATCTCACTTGGCATACAGAAGAACATTTAATTCACTCTGTAGGAGTTATAACAAGCTGTGCCAGGGAAAAACTAATCTTCAGATGGGATAGGAAAGGCAGGAGCCACAGGGTGCCATGGGCATTATATTGAATAAGATAAGGGATACTTGTTTTAGAATCATACAAAGAGAAATAATTACTACTTTTGAGTCCATTCCAATTCAAGTTCATATGCATTCATAAAATTCAAAGGCACCTCTGGGCCTTTGTGTTGTTTCATGCTCTTTATGTAGCAATCAAATTGCCTCTGAGTAATCTCTCACAGAATTAGTACGGGAGCACAAGGGACTGAGATTGGCCTCCTCATGCGTTAATGTTACACCTCATCTCTGGGCATGGCCGGTGGCTACAACATGTTCTTCGCACAAGATGATGAAAAGGGAAATCTGATTCTTATGAAGATGAGAGGAGCTCCGTACACAGACCCTTCCCTAACCCGGCTTACATTGTTTTTTTATCATTTCTGCCGAAGGCAGAGGTAATACTTAATAGAGTATTACATCAAGTTCTCCCTCTCCTCAACCATTATATACATACCACCCATCCATGACAACATTAATAACTGATTGCCCCCAGTACTTGCCAGTGTTGCATTGTTTGTTCACTTGGCTTGACTCCTGAAAGAAGTTATGGCCCTGTGGTCTGTGGTTTCACGTCTGTCCTCCAGGGCAGATGTTGGGATCAAACTATGCTTATTTAGTAGTAAAGGCTCTTGTAGATAAAAAAGGGGAAATAAAATATGGCATAACAATAATGTCAAACAATAATGTCACAATGTAAGTCAGAAAAAAACTATTTGCATGAAATAGGCAATCAAAGACTGAAATGTAGCACAGCAGTGGGCCAAGTGTGATTGCAAATGATGATTTCTTCATCATCAGGATGTTGTTAATATGCCCTTTAATTAACCAGGGTTTCTCAAATGAACTACTCAAAACTGTTTTAGAGGGTCAGCTCACTGTGAGTCTTTCCATCATAATTAAAGCTTTAGCAAATGCACGGTAAAGAAATGTGTTTACGTTCAAGTGGCAGAGTGTTTTTAGCTGTACCATCGTTCTTCCGATGGTCCGTTATTCCAAAACACTAATTGTCCGAAAAATGTTCTGTTGGACCGAAAGCCAATAGAACAATTTTCTGATTATTATGGTTTTGGAATGATGGGCTGTTTCACCTGAAAGTCAACATTGGTTTCTGTGTACCATGACCCTAACAAAGATGTTATTCTAACCTTAAATAAGTCCTGTTTGTGCTGAAGCATCTATTTTCATAATAATATGTATAGGGACTGGACTGGCTGTAGTTGGAGGACTTTTTCTTTTTGGCAGAAAGCCGAGTGATGTTGCTAACAAATGTTGCAGGTAAACTTCAAATTTGTTCAATGCTGTGTGGTGTACAAACACAATTCCATTCAGCTTCAATGAAATGAAACATTTCTGCATGGCCAGATACTACTAGAGGTAAATGTTAGCGTGCCTTTTTTTTTTGGTTGTAATTTTGGTGACTATTCTTGAAACCCATTGGAGGGATTTTTGTGTTGGCCTGAATTTGGCCTGCATGCCTTACATTAAGAATATGAGATTAAGCTGCTTGAGACAATATGCGAAAAAACACTCCACACTCACATCCAATAATATGTAGACAGCAACATAATTCAACTGTGGTAATGAGATTCCTGCAGCAACAGTGTGTGTCTGAATGACAGGCTGGAGTATGGGAGCGATATCCACTGAAGGTTACTGAATGCGCGACAAAATTTGCAATGCTCTGGATGGCTTATTCATCAAGCAATTATTGTCGTTCAGCTACGAATGCGGCTGATCCCGACAGTCCATCCGATGTGGTTGTCAGGGAGACCGGTGTGTTTTCCTTTAGGCGCGGGATTAAGATGCATCTCATATCTGGATTGTGTCTGAATGGGATTTATCTGGATTATCTTTGAACCTGACATTAAAATCTGACTCCAGCATTCACACTAAAATCAGATCACTCACTCACTCTTCACATCATATTTAAATCCTTTATAAAGGTGGCCAGTCTTGTCTCGTATACACTCCACAAAAGGTTTTCCAAGATTCAAGATGTGTATATATATATATACACATACATACATCTTCACCCACTAATAGGTTTTACAATTAAAAGACAACTTCATTTAGTGTTTCACAGCCACACGTTAAGGCCGTTAGTTTCCCCAACCTGAATACAATAACTGCATTTCTGTATGTACATATTCTGATATATATATATATACACACACACACAGGAAGTTTAGGTTGAGGCAACAAAACCACTTTGAGGTTCAGGAAAAGAGCGTTGTTGACTGACTAACGACTCATGAGACAAACGAGTCACGTCACTAGTGACTCACGTGAGTCATGTGACTAACAACATAACGACTCGCATGACCTGCGAAAAGCCTAAAATGCTTTATCACGACTATATATATACTCTATATATTCCCATGAGATCAGGTTGTTTCTGAAACCAATCTGAACACCCTATACTTACTAAATGTGGACAGCAGCTCCAAAGGAGATCACTGTCAATTTCTACATTAGTCACTTCATATAAAAAGGAGTTTCCTGCATCTTAGCAGTGAATTTGTTTTACTTCGCCAAGCAAGGGCCTCCCTGCCTTCCACTGAGCGAAAAGAAACTCCCACACACTCTGTTTCCCTTGCAGTGCAAATATTTGAGAGAAAGGACAACTTTTTTAACCCTGAAATGTTTGTCAGTTTTATGGTTTTAACAGTGGACACCATGTTATGTGGACATTTCTACAGCTTCGGCGAATCAAAACAAGAAGGAACAGCCTTTCTTTATGGTCAAATGTTGCTTTCCATCTGGTGTGACACAAATCGCAGCGACAGCGAGACAGAGGACTGAATTCTCTCTGGCATAAAGAGAGGTGATAGGAATACAGCATGTGACTTGGTTGATATTCTGTTAAGTGTCAATTAAATTCAATTAAATTCAAATCATTTCAATGCATTTTGTACAGCCCAAAAATCACAAATCACAAATTTGCCTCAGTGGGCTTAACAATCTGTACACATACGACATCCTCCGTCCCGGGTCCCTCACGTCGGTACAGGAACAACTCCCCCCCAAAAAAAACTTTAATGGGAAAAAAAGAAGAAGGAATAAACCTTAGGGAGAGCAACAGAGGAAGGATCCCTCTCGCAGGATGAACAGAAGTGCAATAGATGTCATGTGTACAGACTGAAATGTCCATAGTCTCTGTTTGGGTCTATATGGAATTTCCATTTAAACAGCATCATTAAAAACGATAGAGGGGGATAGAGAGAGAGAGAGGCAGGGCACATTGAGAAAAACTGACACATACACTTTCTTTAATGCTGTGCTCCAAGTCCTTCCCTCTAGTGCAGAGTGTATGCATGACTGAAATACAGACTAAAATGCAACTTGATTATTTAATTGGATATTCTAGTAGTCGAGGATCACTCCGTGTGGATACAATATATGGAGCGGCTTCTTTTGATAACACAAAACTATTCAGAGGCTAATGAGTTGAACTAAGTGAATGAATCTCTCTGAAGATGCAACAACACACTCGACCATGTAAGTGCACAAAGCACACTGTGGTGGCGGGGGCGTGGTTGGGCTCAGCTGCAGAGGGGATGGAGTGTGGGAGTGGTTCAGGGAACGGTCCGGAAGAGGTTTAATTAGCCTCAGCTGGTCTGGGTTTGGCTGATTGAGGTTGCTCCCCTAGATAAACCCCAGTAGGGACTGAGGGAGGGAAAGAGAGCAGAGATACGAACTGCCTGAGCGAGCAGTCGAGAGCAACCAAATAAAGGACATTGTGAAACGCTATCCTGCCTACAGAGTGTCTTTGTGCTGGGGGAAACTCACGGGTAACAAGGTCTTGTTACACGCACATAATTTTAATTTTTATTAGTTAATGTGAGTGAATATCCACATCATACATGATGGGACTTCTGTAGTATATTTCTTCCAAAAGGGGGCCAGTGTTAAAACCAAAGGCAGCCCACTGCTTGCACAGAGCAAGAATTGCTATTGCTTGAGATGCATATGAGCAAACAGAAGTGCATACGGAGCCAAAGATGAACAGAAGGGTGGCAGTAATCTAACATGCAGTTACACTATGCAAGGCGTTCTGAGCTCTGCGCTCCTCCTCAGGCATAATTATGCCTGCCTGCAGCATGGGATTATTTTCATAAAAAGTTGACAGCGGGAAAACACTGCAAATGAACCAGTTTTTTTTCAAATTCGCTCCCCATTAGCACATATAGAATGTCTGTATGCATATTTGTTATTGGAAATGCGTCAGTGGGAAACAGCTTGGATCCACATGTATCTCCCTTCGGCTGCTGATATTAGAAATGAATGCAACTTGGACTCGCTTAAAATGGGTATGTTTGAAAGTGTTTATGCAAATACATTTGTGTAGAGGAATTAGACATCAAGGTTGGAAGAGACCCCTCCGTCACCCTCAATATTTTCAAACAATTCCAAAAAAATAAATGGATTTATTTTATCTACAAAATGATCGTGACCGCTGATCCTGGATCTGTCCGGGGGGTTTTCTGTTGTGACTAGGCCTGTGGTTTGTCATTTACCACCCCTGTTTACCTCTCTGTAGATGTTGTGCATGTACCAGGTCCAATTTGCAGAGCCTCAATTAAAACCTTTTTCCTGTGTAGTTATTACAAAAAACTGACTCAATTTATGTTTAGTTGTCACACACTTGCTGTCATTGTGTTTGAACAACAGCTCTTTTTCAAAGTGAATCAACACACAAACACAGCAAATAGTAGAAACTCAATTAGTGGTGCTATTCTGCAACAACAGATTTCGGGTTCGGGTCATTTTGGATGCCAGAAAGTGGCGACTAGTAGCAGCAAACAAAAAGGGGAACTCATCAAACCTCCAAACTTTGCACCAGTGTTTGTGGATTTGGCTGTGGCTGCCCACGACCCCCTGATGTTTTTCCATCACAGATGCATTGTTGCCTTCAAAAAGAGGCTGCACTGAAAGAGCTCTGTTTGAAACTGTACAGCAGAGGTCGTATGGTCAGTAACCTCCTGATAGCCCCCATTTTTTTTGGTCTTCCGCCATTTTGTCCGGTGAGACATTTGGGCTTGCACCTGCTGAGTGCCGTCAGAGGACTGACATTCTGCCTCACCTCAAGGCCAATGTTGTTAAAACAAATTGTCGTGGTGAATGTCACCCGCAACCCTCTAAGGATAAACGATTGCAGACAGATGGGTACAGATGGATGGATGCATAATAATATACAGTTTTGAGAGGTATTCATTTTTGTAAATTGTGTGTATTGATTGACCGTTTTGTTGCAGATAGTGCCATGCTCAAAAGAAGAAAAAAAAAGGCTAAATATGGAAAAGAAGTCGGTGCAAGTTGTGCGACTCAGTTAACCGATAACTCTGCGGTCGCCAGTGCTAATGTTAGCATGGTGCCTTATCATCGCAAAAATCGAATTGTGAAGAACAGCATGTCCTGGCTCTGCTCGGGCTGGACATTTTAACAACTCAAACTTAAACAAGTATGTTTGAACGATTTTGAAACCGCCATTTTTTTTTTACTTTGTTTTACTTATGTCCGTAATTGCAACAATTGTTTGTCTGAGTGAAAATGTGGAATCCTTGCGCTTAGTACATTTATGTTTACAGTACCTTGATGCTTGAGTTGTTGTGTTCATTTGGGTCAGTTGTAGCATAGCCAGATATTTGCTTCACATGTATTTAATTGAGTGTATGGCGATAATACATGGTATGTATTTTCTGTTTGGATAAAACCAGGTTTGATTGTGCAACCTCAGCTGCCAGCTGTTGTCTTCAATAAATCACAATTGAAGTGGACTCTTTCTATGTCTCATTGACTCACTGACCGCACACCTATAGTGTTAATCACAGTACCTGACGGACAATAATTGAGTTTTGCTTGTGTATTGAAGATGTTCTACTACTTGCTTTAAAAAAAATATATATATGACCCTGTTTTTCTTTTTAATAAAATTTTAATTACAAGACCTGAAGGAGATTTATTCTTGCCCCACTCTTCCCTCTAGAGATCTTCAAAGTATGAGTACCTTCAACTGCATTATTTAATTGCGTGATGTGTTGAGGTCACAGCGGCTTTCCATTCAAAGGCTGTGGAATAAAAAATGCATCACAAGTGAAAACGAGTGACGACTATGTTTACTCCAGAGAAAAACCTGCAGACCTTCAGGTAACAAACCTTATTAACAGCAACAGTGAGCGCATTGGCAACATTTCCCATGTCGAGTTGCCTATCTGTCTTCAGCCGGATCTCATGGTTCAAAGTTGTCATTTCTGTGAAAATATTGCAATATGTATCTACGTGATTCAAACAAGAATAGAAATGGGAACAGTAGCCTGCTCAAGGATGGAAAATGGCAGCTTGGCCTGATTCATTTGTGTTCTTTTTAAAAAATGTATTTATCCTTCAAATTAAAGTACAGTATAAAGAGGGACAGAAGTCTCTCAAGGCCAAAATGGAACCTGTCTTCCAAATTGTATTATTATGAATGATATTAGTTTTTAATACATATGTTTCACTTTGACCTTGTAAGAATGCTCTGCCTCTTTTTTTTGTATCAGAAAGTACAGTATGATCCATCCAAAGAACACATTGTACAGACACGATGACAAGAAATGTTATAATACTCATGTCACAGGACATGAGAGAGTATTAGAAACAGACATCGTAGCTGTTTGGTTTCATGGTCTGAACAACATCGATTTAAAGGCAACTCAAGCTATGTTGTCTAAATCTGCGTGATATTCCTTTGGACTATGTGTCATATTAAAGTACCTCACATAGGGTACATGGCCTCATTTCTGCAACAGGACTTAAAAATGAGAAAATCTCCTATGAAAAGTCACTTGCTTCTAATACCCTGCAGCCAGCCACTGTTGACTCTGTGGAGTCCAGTTGGTGTTGGAGGCGCTCCGTATCCGTATACCGACCTCCCCAGGAGGACTGCGCCTATCATCTCAGCTGCATGTCACTCCAAGTCAATTAAAACTGGACTGGAAGGCCGGTCCGAAGAGACCGGAGACCGGAGACGGGAGTGACAGCTGGAGTAAGAGAGGGGGAGAGGAATGTGGGAAGGAGAGGTGGATGAGAAAAAGAGCACGGAGAAGAGTTGCAGGATGAGAAGGAGACTGTGGAGAGGGGAGGAAAGGACCCAGAGAGGTCTCTGTGAAAGGAGACAGCGGGTGTGAATTCATGGGGATTTTAGAGACTCAGTTCGTAGTTTGAACACACACTGATGTCTCAGTCTACGCCATGAGAGAGGTCTTTCTCTGCTGGGGTGAAAACCAGACAGCTGCTTGGGGGGGAAAGGGGAGGAGGAGGGGGATGGGGGGAGGGGGTCGACAGGATGGAGGGAGAGGATGAGGGGAAAGGCTCTGAGATGGACACTGGAGGCGGAGCTGGCACTCATCCTTTCCTGGCCCTCTCTTTGCCCCCGATCTCTCCCTTCTCTCCCTTTAAGCCCGCTCTCCCTCCCTCCGCCGCTCCCTCTCTGTGCCTCAGTAATAAGCGTTGCCCTGATCCAAAACACAGCACTTTGTGTTTGTGGGACTCAGCCGGACGGATAACTGTGGGAAGGAGGAAGACGTTCCGGAGTCGCCAAATCCCTCTGCTGAGCAGTCTCACCAGCTGTCATTTTTTTTCTCTCTCTATGCACACACATAACTCAAAATGTGATGGTTATTGATAGAATATTCTGGCAGTACTTAGCACTTGCTTGCAACCCAATTCTTTCTGCAGATGATTTGTTCAGGGTTTAGTATTGAATTTGTTAAACTTTGTCTCTGGCGTATTAACTGTGTTGTACCACTTTATAATTAACCACACGTCATAAAAGCTTTTGCAAGTAATGGCTGTATTATGGGTTAATAAGTCATTTTTTAATGGTTTATAGATCATCAACAAGCCATTAATAAGGACAACACTGGGGTTGTATAATTAGATAGTGAGGAAGTCATTAAAGGGACATTTTCAGTTTCAAATTGTATAATAAGCCATAGTGTCCGCAGTTAATAAAGGGATATTCACAACAGTAGTTATTTATTCATGTTTTAAGGTGAATAGGGTAAATATTTAAACTAATAGATATCACTATATCACTTCATCTTAATACTCACATTAAGACAATTATTTTTTGTATTACAAGTTCTCTGAAATTCTATTGTTGTTTAAATATGCAAATGAAGTATTATTTGATGCTAACCTTTGGTGAATTTAGGAGACATCTACAGACGCAAATAGAGAAAGTGAAAAAAACACTTAAATGTGTTTTTGGATGTTATCTGTCCACTTGTCTGGAAGGAGACGTGGTATGGAAGCAAAAGAGCCTATATTCTCAAAATTGACTCGTGCATGAAAACAATATTTTTGACTGGGGTGTCACGCCTTAAACCTCAGTAATAAACTATACATATCAACAACCTTGAGTGTGGTTAATTGGAAAGTGTATAAGCTATTAGTAGGGTTATGGATTTCTAACTTTATAAGCACTCGGGTTGGTCGTTATTTGTGGGAATTAGTTCATAAGGGGTAAATCCACTACAATAATCATTTATTAGTTATTTATAGATCAGTGGTGAGCTATTTATTTATAAATCAATACTACAATTCACTTTAATTAAGTGAGTAAGTCATTATTAAAGGAAGACACATTTGTCCTTAACAATCTGGTCTGTAGATATTAGCTTAGTGTCCATAAGGTGTTAATAAAGGATATTTTCCCGACAATAAGCATGTATTAATACTTTTTAAATCTGTATTAAGCCATTTATAAGGACAACTTCCAGTTTGGCCTACATAGACTTCATCATCATGAAAGGGTCACGAGTTTCTCATTTTTAAGTCTGTAGTTTTAATTGTTTACTAGATATTAATAATAGGTTCTTCCACTTTTTACAAATCAAGATTAGCTAGAGATGGATATACATTAGCCATTTGGCATTTTATATATCCTGCCATTGCAAACATGATTAATGGCTTATAATAAATAATAAATGTATTATAAAGCCAATAGTCACGACTCATAAGCTTCCTTTTCAAACTATGCTGTATTAGAAAGTGGTAACCTGTATGTATACATGTGTAAATACTTGCTCTCTCCATCTGCATGTACCAAACACCTGACAACACATGGATTGATGTCAAGCTTTAAAAAGAACATTGTTGTGCTGCAAAGATTTCTAGCCACCTACTGTGCTGAAAATATCAATTTTGTCAATGCGTAACTCCTGGGCAGCAGGGGCAGCATTACGGTGTCAGCTTTGACGAAATGCAGATCTCCTCGAGGCCTGACCCTGTTGTCACTGTGTAATGACTGAACCTCACTAGCCATTGTTTGTGTATGTGTTGTGTGACTTTTTCTACACAACAAAAACAAACTAGTATATAGGAGCATGTTTTCAGCTGTGAATGATTGTGGGAGTGTGTATATCCCACCAAAAGACAGACAAATACCTAGAAGGCAGTATGCTGTCTCTGTGTGTGTGTGTGTGTGTGTGTGTGTGTGTGTGTGAGAAATGACAGAACAGTGGTCCCTCGGGGGAGACAGACACCAGTAGCCATCACTGCAGAGGAATCCTGGGGGACGGCGAGCTTTCATTGCCATGGTCCACGCCAGCATCTCTCTCCCTGACAATCTGGCCACACACACACACACACACACACACACACACACACACACACACACACACACACACACACACACACACATAAACCTGTCTCACGCTCTGCCACCTTCTCTCCGTCTGTCTCTCTCACCCAGGCAAAATCTTGCAACAGTCTTTCCGCTTCACACTCACTCATTTCCAATTACCGGGCAGGTAGCTGCCGTTCCAAGACAATAGCTCACCAAACTTGATTACCTGTTCCCATGGAGCCGGTGGGACAACAGATGAAGTCTGAGGTATTGAACGTAGCGAGAGCGTCGGCTCATGTTGCTCAGAGACTGCCTCATTTACCAAGACGGGCACTGACAAGTTTGTGTGGAGAACATTTTCAATATCATGCAATTTGAATCCTTTCTATTTCAAATTATTTTGTGAGCATATCTGGTTTGCTTCAGAGAAACAACATATGAAAAACATCTAACATTTAACTGGTTTTGGTCTCAAATTATTCCTGGAGCCTGTATATGACTTACATAAGTAAACGAGAAGAAGATTTTTTTTTTTTAATGCTTGTCATTGGTGCCTTTGGGCCGGATTGGTGAGCTCTGCACCCGGCAGCAGTGGCTCCACTTCCAGTGGTCTACTCCGCCAGTCCATGCTAGCTTCTTCCCCGGAGTCTTTGTGCTTTCTCGCCTCACTGGTTTTCACGGATCGTGGTTATATCTGGACCCTGGTCCTGTCTCCTGCCATGGTCCTGCTGACACCCACTATTCTCTATCCCCTTCTGTATGAATTCATATCCCATTGATGCACATTACAAACTTTGCTTCTTCCCCGGAGTCTTTGTGTTTTCTCGCCTCACAGGTTTCTATGGATCATGTTTATATCTGGACCCTGGTCCTGCCTCCTGCCATGGCCCTGCTGACACCCTCTGCTACTATCATTATTATTATTATTATTATTATTATTATTATTATTAATCACATTACTGTTACCATTACCAATACCATTAGTGCTTTTATTATCATTATTATTCTACTTTATCCACTGCTGCTGTTATTATTAGTAGTCGTAATTTTTCCAGCATTATTATGCTTATTACTCTCCTTACATGAATAATTTATGTCATATGCATTGAATGTGTTGTAACTCTGTTATGTTGTTCATTCCGTACACATATATTGCACTTCTGTCCATCCCGGGAGAGGGATCCCTCCACTGTTGCTCTCCCGAAGGTTTCTTCCTTTTTTCTCCCCATTAAATGTTTTTTTTGGGGGAGTTTTTCCTGTTCCGATGTGACAGAGGATGTTGTATGTGTACAGATTGTAAAGCCCTCTGAGGCACATTTTTGATTTTGGGCTATACAATATGAATTGAATTGAATTGGACACAATACCATGCTACTGGAGGCCCAGGCTCTATTGCATGGGAGAACCAGAACCAGGACTTCATGGGGCAGACTGTCAGACCCTGCTGCAGTAAAAAGGGGGTTTCTAAAGGGAATCTGGTGCCAGGAAACACTTCCACCTTTGTCCACAGACCGCCAAAATAAACACAAAATTAATGATTTTCTTTCTGGTTCAAATGAACAAAAAGACAAAGATTTGCAGAGAAAATTGAGCATTGTTTGGAGATTTTTCCTTTCTTTATTCGAGAGCATGGCTATTGAATTTGAGAGCTTGACTCATTAATTTCACGTTCAGATTTTGTAATGATTCCCTCAAAACCCTGTCCTCATACTCAAATAGCCCCGACTTGCACTCGGATTTGCTCTGCTTCTGCTCAAACTACATGCCTGTATGCTAAGAAGTAAAGCGAACACACCCGCAACAAGGCAGGGATCAACTCATTGATCAACACTACACCTGTCATTTTATTGGATGGGGAATCTTCACAGGGTTATTGCACAAAAAAATCCAAAAGCAGAGGAGAAATCTGAGAGCAGATGTTTCACAAGCACACAGAAGCAGCCTGAGAGTAAGGAGAAGGGCTGAAGCTGGAGCGCGGGAAATCTGTGCAAGCAACAACATATCTTGAGTGCAAGCATACAGTTTGAGCAGCCAGAAAGCAAATCAATGCGCCAGCAGGGGCTCAAATTTAAAGAACACGCTCTTGAATAAAGATAGCTCCATATGGTTTGCGTCTTGGCTGCATGCACATGCTAGTTGAACTGTTCACACATCTGCCCGCTGTTTGTGACCTTCTGAAATTAGTTTAAATATCACGTGTGATTGCTTGTATTTCCTTTGAGGGGAAAGCATCTTCATTTTATTTTCCAGTTGATCGCCTTTGTTTATGTTTTTGAGCAGACAAACTGTGTGTGAAACATTTTTCGATTTCTGGCAAGTTCACCTTCAATGTAAGAATGTTGCCACCGTGATCCTGCAGTGCCACCAGGTAATCCCAATTTAGAGAATCTCAACGGTACATCTTGGAAAGGATTCTACCTGAAGTTTAAATGCCCTTTCAAAGTTGCAAACATATTCATGTAAAGATTAAATGTAACTTAGTGTCAGTAATCATGTGGCTGAGGGAAAGCGTTTCTATAGCAACCTTCAGCGCTATGATGGATTGCAAAACCCCTATGTGCCGACGCATACAGAGACACAAACACTTACACCTTTCCACACACACACATTTCAGACTTAGCAGGAATACCAGACTGTATTTGATGACCTGGAGCACTCTTGTTCATCTATCTTTGATGCAAAGAAACAGCTTTTAGCTCGAGACAAAAACAATAACAACAGAGTCTCTTTCTATAGGAAGATGTGGGGTACAGAAAGATTGTCAGTGGGTGGGAAGAGAGATAGACAGAAGGTGTGCGTTCTCTCTCTCGTGATTTAACAACGGTATGATATGAGCCAACAGCTGAGATTAGGACAGAAGCAAAAAAAACACCATCTGCATCTGAGAAACACGTGTTTCCGTTCTACTGCCTGATATTAATCCGCTCACTGATAAGAACACCAAGGAGCCTAAGTTATGACCAATAAACACAGATTGTAGATTCATATGATAAAAATGTGCATTTGTGGTCAGATGCCGACACACCGGCGACTGATCCGGTTCATTAATATTGATGCCAGCGTTTCCACACAGGTTCTCTGGGAGCAGGAGCTCAAGGATATTCAGCTTTTACCTTTCCTAAGAAGTCAATTGCACTTTGCATGCATGTCAAAGCATGCACACACATATAAACAGGGACAAGCAAAAAAAAAATTAAAAATCCCCAAAACAAACAGCCTTATCTCTTGAATGTTGCACAAATCCCATAATTACAATGCTCATCACAGTTTCTCTGTGTTCCTCCCTGTTAATCATATGAATTATAATTGCTTCATTAATATTTTGAGGGGAGAAGGAGCCCATTCTCACCTGAGATGATGTCTGCCTCTATTTCAAGGCCAATTGACCTGAACAACCACCCCCCTCGCTCCTACTTCCTGTTCCCTCTTATTGCACCAGCAGTTTGAGCTGAAAATAGTCTGTGACTATAAGAGCAATAAAGTACCAGCTACTTTATCTACAAGATAAATTATGAACTAATATTGACACGTAGCTATAAACAGAGTGTCTTAATATGTATGCATCTATACATGGGTTCATGTATAAATACTGTATATATTACATATATGCTTTTATGTATGCAAGTATGGGTCCACATAACACATTATATACACCATATATAAGGAAACTATGTATTTATCTATATGTATATAGATATAATTCTGTAGTGCAACACAATATAATGTATTTATGTTGTTATTGAAGCATATTTATTCCTTGAGATATTTAGTCTTAAATTCCTGCTGGGTCTCATCAATATGTAAGACTTTCTTTGCCCCTAACAATGTTGAATTAGCTTTCGACCAATATATTCACACTTCACGCTCTGCCTTCCGTCAGTCAAGAGTAAAAGCAATAATGCCATCCCTGGTTGGATATTTGTTTTGCTTTTTTGTATGAGGTCCTGCTGAAGCAACAGTATGCACCTCTCATTATTTCAGCGCACACGTTTTCAAACCTCGGATGGATTCACATGATGCTAAACTGAACAGCATGAGCTGAAGACACATCATTCTGTGTGAAGGGCATGGGAGGTAGAGATGAATCACACTCTCCTGATTATCTTAAGTAACATTTTCTAGATGAAGGAAATGAATGTGCATTAATGGAGCACTACAGATCCCTTCCTCCTGTGGATGGTGGGTGGGTGAGTGGGTGGAGGTGCTTTGAGCATTCAACACACCTGCTGACAACCAGTCAGCCACGCAGCTCTTAAACAATGTTGCACCTAAGTTCTTTCATCCCTGCCATCATTCCTCTCCATTCTGCTTCCTCCTTTCTTCGCCATAAAGACCATTCTCACTGGTCTTCGTGAGGACTGCTGGAAACTGCACTTTTCTAAAGGACACCTCACTCTTTTGTCTCCGTTGCCGTCGCGAACTGCACTAAACTATTTCTTCTTTGCTCTACAAAGAAACGTATATCACTCTCGCTCATCTGAGTTTCGGGAGAGACGCGAGCATGCTCTGATTATATTTCGACATTGGCTTTGATAGTTTCTGCCATGGTCCTGCCTATGCCATGCAATGCAATGACAGGCCACCAACGAATGCCAGAAGGCACACAACCTGACAGCTCCTCTCACTAGCTTTGCACCTCATCTTGTGTGAAGCAGCAGTGAGCCCAACGTGGGAGGTTAAAAGCAAGCATTTTTGTAACCGTTTGGCACCCAGAAGCAAACCATCTGCAAGCACCTATACATATTGATGCAAACTCATGTATTGTGTCGCAAAACTGGTCAAATAAATGTTAAATAACGGTTAATTTCTCTGAATAAACCATCACAAACTGTCATATCAATGTATTACTACTCCTTCTTACAAATATTTTACATCACACACGGTTTTGACAAAGAGAAATTGTAAAACCACCCAGTCACATGGAAGTTAATTCATTGTTGGTCATATATGTTGATTGGAAGATAAGAAGTAAACTTTTTCAAATGACTTGAAGTGAAGTATTGTAAATAACCAGGAAAACCCAGACTATTTAGTCCGAGTGCTTGACTGCAAAAAAACCCATCAGGTTGTTTACTTGCAGTGTGACAAGCGCCCTGTAATAATCACACATAACACCGCTCTGCCTCTGACTAAAATCACAGAATTATGCCGGTGAAAATTACATTATTCAACATCGAGTAAAATTAATCTCAGAGGACAAGGCTTCAGACCAAAGAGGCAGCCACGATGCCTTCCATATGGCTGTGGGGTGTGATGCTAATACAGGCAGGAGTCAAACTCCAGGCTTTGCAGGTCACGGTGTCAGATATTCTAGGTTTTCACACATGCACTTTTCAACAATGCCCTCTTCACATTCACGCTATGATAAATTTGAAGCTGTCCGGCAGAACAAAGGTTTTGACTGCAAAGTTACAGAGAGTCAGTCAGGGTTCCACTGTAGTTTTTACACTGCCTTGCACTGGACAGTATTCATTTAAGCTGGTACTGGTTTTGGGCCTTAATGACACACTGCAGAGGTTAGAGAGTAATCTTTCATCAGTAATTAGTCAGAAAGTCCAGATGCTACCGAGACTGCAGGACGGCCTCTAAAACAGTGATTCTCAACTTTTCACGGGGTTTTGCCTGGGCAAAAGAATTTGATTGAAATCTCTTTTTCTTTTTTTTTTTTTTTTATCCTGTGGTTTTATTTTGAAGGGGATTTTTTTTATGCAGCGGAGTGTGGTCTATTCACACTTTTTTGCTGGCTCCGGTTTCGACTTGTCCCTCCATGTTTTCAGCAGCATTGCTGCTACGTTTCAGCCACTCATTGTTTGAGTTTTTCAAGGCGGCAGTGATTGAAAGGTGATGACAGGGGGCGCGTGCCAGGTTGGGTCAAACCTCATATGAGGGAGACTCTGGGTTTTTAGGATAATGAAATTGAATAGCCTACTGAATATAAAATTCAGCTTGTGAACTTACACTTATATTTTATTGAAAATGTATTAAATAAATATTTTTAAAGGATTTTTGAATCGATGCAATTTTAAATATATATATTTTTTAAATCTTCACGTACCCTCGCCATTTTACAGCATAGAAGAACACCGTGACCTGTGAAATTAGTTTTCTAATTGTTATGTATATGTACCTCGTGTCCTGAAGATGCACTTTTTGGTTTTTAATTAAAATGCAGCTAATTGAGTGTAAAATGGAATAGTTCCCTCTCTAGCATCGCCACCAGCTGGTCGTTTTGGTTTATCATTAAACTTGTTTTTGTGTGTTACATATTCTGTACTATCTCAGGTTCAAACTGCACCATCTTTTCATTAAATAAATTTGAGAAGTTGAAAATGTTCCTCGATTTGGGTCGCGGCTTGTCATTAAGGGGTGATGGTGGGTCCCACAGCCAGACCAGTGGAGAACCACTGCTCTAAAAGGCTTATTGAATTGACTTATTGAATGACCGTAACAATGGCTTTGCATGCTATTGCCCATTTACCATGAATCATATTATTTATTATCTATTTTGCAAAACATGCTGTCGTGTTTTTATGTTTATATTTCAAGCCACTACTTTGCGTTATTATCCATATGCAAATCAACCTATTGACAGACCTCTAAAATGTGCTTGAGTTGTGCTATTGTGTGTGCATATTTCTTTCTCAGAGTAAAGGACTGATCACACCGGGGGCATGACAAATAATATTTGGCAATTAACACTATCCCTATAGCAGCGAAGCAAATTCGCAACAGTCGAAAAAATTTTAAACTAGAAAGGTGCCGTCAGAAGAATGCAGATCTCCACCAGATGATTCTGAAACTACCACTGTTGTATTTTGTGATTGAATGAATACATCCCACAATTGGCTGACCTGCTGTCTAGACACCGATGGCCTGAAGGCATCTTAAAACACATTTAAACTTCAAAGCAAGCGGCAGCGTATGCAGGCAATCTGTTCAAGGTCGTCATATAAGACACGTCATACAATCTTGCCAAAAAACTAAATTAAACTCACCAAGCTGTCTGCCTACTTAGCAGCAGCTGAGTTGCGTGGAGGTACAGAAGTGTGTGTACTGGTAGTTACGTTAGCGGTTAACCAAATACAGTACACAACAATAAAAGCGAGCGGGTACAGCGGTTTGTGGACTGCTAGTTCCGTTAGCTGTCCAACACATCGTCAAACCAACACAGGACTTATGCGTAGGAGGCCTCGGTTCATGTCCCTTATGAAACTAAAAGTAAACGTTGACATTTTGTCACGTCGAGTCTCTTTCTCTCTCTTATATTGTTTTTTTCCTCACAAAAAATATGTATTCAAGGAGTATGGTTATTGACAGTGTGTGCTCCATAGTAGCTTTGGCACGGGGGCGGTAGGGCAAAGGGGTTAATCGGTACAACGATGCAGAAACGATCTTCTGCACAAGCTTACGTGGTATTGATAAGAATCTCACTTCTCGTTGTTCTGCTCAACAAGAGCAACTGTCTCTCTGCTGAGTGTTTGTCTCTTTGCTCCCTCTGATTTTTCTTCTCAGTAAATTCATCAGTAACACCCTTTGTCTAAACTTTTCTTTTTTTTCTCTCGTCTCATTTGTTCTTCAGCGGCTCAGTCTTGGTCTCATTGCCTCTTTTTCATCAGCTCTTTGGTCAAGTCTCTGATAGTCTGTCTCTCAGAATATTTTACATTGTTATTTCATCAGCAGTACTAGTGGCTCTCTCACTGACTGCAGAGGGGAAAAAAAGAAGCTGAATATTTCTTTGGAGACTGAGCAAAACTAAGGCATTATGCTGGTCCGTGGTTAATAATCGCTTCCATCGAAACAATTTGTTTGTTTCAAGAGATGTGAGAGAAAACCAGTCGAACTAGTTTGGCAAATTGGTCCTTGATTCTGGCCCTGCTCTAGTCCAGATCACCATCACTGTTTTAAATTATGACAAATGAGCTTAAAAGGGGGACCTGGTTGAACCTGGATGCATGGACGCACACATAGACACGCACACAAAGACTCCTCCAACCCCTCTGCTTCTGGCACAGTTAGTTGTTCACAGTGGAGAAGCTAGAGGGAGCTGTGGGTGTTTAATATCCACACTCAGTCTCTCTCTCTCTCTCTCTCTCTCTCTCTCTCTCTCTCTCTCTCTCTCTCTCTCTCTCTCTCTCTCTCTCTCTCTCTCTCTCTCTGACAACACAAACACACACAGATGTACAAACACACACGGCTACACAGGGACATGGACAGGTGAGTTATTAATATCTCATGTGCGGCTCACAGATCGGCATCAACCCAGGTTCCTCTGACATGTAAAATGCAGTGTCTGCAGTCAGCTGTTGGGACAAAGAACAGAACTAAAAGGAAGCTTTTAAGTGCACCCTTCAGTTGCATCAAACCCATGGAACGAGACATTATACCCACAGCCCAAAGCAGGGAGTGGGTTGCTCACTCAGGAGTGATGCATTAAGGTTGTACGCATGCAGCGGCCTTACCCAAGGTGGTGAAGAAAAACCCTCAAAGCTCTCGTTTCAGAAGGTGACTGACAGTTCGGCTTAGTTTAGAAGTAACACACCGGTATTCTGATTTCATGCTCATGGAATTTCATTCTGTAGACAAATCATCAAGGCAGAGCAAATAGACTTTGCATTATCCAACATTCGCATATGTATATGTATCTCTTTTTTGGGATTTCACAGGAGTCTCCAAGCAGCATGACAGACGCTGGAAAAGTCTGTTTGGTCAGGTTTTATTGGTTTCTTTGTTATCTCTTGCGGCAGGTTGCAGCATGATATGTAAACATCTAAAATGCAAATCCATTCAGTAGAATTTCCATAGGTACAGCCGCTATTCAGCGTGCTGAAATGGATGTCTCTTTTCATTCTCAGTTATCACCGCTGCAAAGACAAAATGGAGTGAACCTCCCTGGGAGGTAATCGCTCTCCAAGGAAGTGCAACAGAGGTTCTTCATATACAGATAAAAATAAACGATGAACCAAACGGCCACGGGCTTTGGCCATTGTCCTAATGGTACACGCCTACTCACCAACTGTCATTGCTGATTGAAACCACAGAATGTTCCTGGTAATCTTCTTCCCCAGAATTGTGAAAAAAAGGACAAGAGACTGATTTGAGATCAACCCTGCCTTTGTAAGATTACACATTCTTTTTTTTTTTACCAAACAAGTTGTTCTCTGTAAGTACTGCATGTACCTGCGAACAATCAACCTTACCTCAACCATTACCGTGTCCTAAATCATATCATTTTGGTGTCAACCGTCACACATTCGACGTTTTTAAAAAAATTTTTTTTATCCTTTCACTGCTGTGTCTCTTGTAAACAAAACTTATGTAACCACCAAAGTTGGACTGAATGAGAACCTTATTTCATCCTTTTATTGGAGCACAATGGAACATTCTGCTTGTTGGATCACTGCATTCAAAACATAAAAACTGTTTGAGAAAAAGACATTGATAGCCATTATGCCATGTGAATTACAGGGTAACAAATAGCATCTAAAGCAAACAAAGGATTTTGACAAGACTAATTTTGCCACAAGTAAACAGAAAATAATACAGAATAACTGAGTGGTGTTATCGATTGCATTTTTGATAGCTAAATGTAACACTGTCCACTCTTTCTTGATTTTAATAGCAGCCTTTATTTCGTCAGAGTGGACGGTTGTAGTTTGAATTATTATGGCCCGTCACATACTTTGAATTTATTTTTAAATCTGGGCCACAAATTTAGCAAAATTAAATAAATGTTTGTATTTTTTTTCCCCATTTTAGAGTAAACTTGAGAGCATAAAAACTCTTTATATTCCCTAAATGTTGATCTGGAGCACAGACTGGCTCAACACATATGGAAAGCTGAATATTATTCTATGACTACCCATCTCATGTGACTTTCTCCAGGAATACAGTCTCAAGTGGCATTACTCTACTAAACATGTGGAGCAGTATAACTCCGCCTCGGATTGCATATGGTTGACATTTCGTATTTTATTTATCAGAATACGCTTGAGCTGTATCTTGACTTGTAATTTGCATATCCTGTATATTCATCTGAAGGTTGCTTGAATTGGGTCATTTTAGCTCATGTGGGGTAATGTAAACAGTTCTGCATAATTTGGTAATGTTGGCTGAATGATAAATGTTTCTTTTGGTTTAAACCTACTATTTGTGATTTTTATTTTGGTAAATATATTGTAAGTATGTGTACTGCCCCACTATGTGAGACAAGCTTCTTTTTTTTCATTTGTGTGGGCAGGTATGGATTTAGCAATGGGAAGGAATCATCAGGTCAGGCCTTTGGCAGGTTGATAACAGTGAAGTCAGAGGCGAGCTTACAGCTTATTGATCAGTCACACGCAAAAAAACGTCCAAATATTTCAGCACATGGAATTTTCATACCCATGTGTGACGGTTGATACCGTGCGATGACTTGATTTTGGATGTTACAGAACTTTTATTCAAACAGAGAGCCTGTTTGGTTTACGCGTTATCTCTTGTCGCAGGTTGCTGCATCAGGCGGTAAAATATGACATACCTTGCAAATGAAATGACTGTGACTGTAAATCCATTGAATTAAGTTTCCACAGGTACAGCACATATCCAGGGCATTGAAATCTCTACCACACTTGTGCTCTTACCGTGTCCAACCATGACCACTGCAAAGACTGGAAGCAGTTTCAACCTGTTTGTGAGAAAACCCAAGGCTTCAACGCTCTCACAGAAAATGCCGCAAAGGTCCAGACATCGTTCATCACCCTGAGATCTCAAAATCTCCCCGCTCTTTGAAAATGAACAAATGGACAACAAGATAAGTTTGTGTGCTGCACCATGTACCGAAAGAGCAGAATACTTATTGTTTGTTCGGGCTGTAAGGAGCTAAAGGCAGCTCGCTTTTGAAGCACCATCAGATGGCGGACCATAGTTAGAGCAGGGAGAGCTATTTATTTTATCTGTCCACACAGCTCACGGTCATTTATCATGGAGAGAAAGGGCTGAGCAACTATCAATGCACTTTCAATAACACAGAGGACTGGATTGCCCCAACAACCACACAGGCGGCACAGTTCCACGTGAGCTATATAGGAACAACACTCTACAGCAGCAATGCTGTACACACACGCAGGCACAGACACACTTTTCCTCACCAAAGGCCGATCACCTTGACTCCGACCTCTCCACCTCCCACTCCTTTCTCCAGCTCTATTTACCTCAGACCTGAGGGTTCACGGGGTCAGAACGATTGAACAAACTGAAAGGAACATGTTGTGCCGCTATTTAACAGTGATGTCAAGTCATGGACCAAGGTAATAGAAAAACTTGAGGGCTGCTAACAGCCAATAATATAATGTTAGTGCCCTGCTGAGGGCTGCAAAGGCAAACTCAGAAATTCATTTCTTTCAGCTCAAGCTGCTCACTGCAGCACCGACGTGCCTTGTTTGCCATGACACAAAATCTTGTGTGTTTTCTCTCCAGCGTAACCTGGACCTGTCCCTGCCTTCCCAGGCTCATTTCAGAGCCTTTGAGGCAACACGAGAGAGGAAATTGTTGTGGAGTAAATAAGTCACGTCGCATCAGCGGTGCAGTAATGTGTTTCTAATGACCGTCTAAAATGAGAAATCCTCTTGTATTAAGCTGAGGTAATTAATAATAGAAAAAACGAACTGACAACGAGCAGCAAAACAATATGGGGTGTGCTCGACTAACGAGCCTGCAATATGGATTTATGCTGATATATTCCTATGACTGAGACACTGAACTACGGTCAGAGGACTCCACGTTGCATATTATGTGTTCTTTTACACCAAAACATGTCATTAAAATGTATGCGTTTTACTGTAAACATTATTTTTGTTTACGTTTCCTGACAACTGAAACTTAACCAGGTAATTGGATGTGTGTGAAACATTAATACTGGCAATCACTGGAAGTGAATTAAAGAAAAAGTGGGTGGATCATATTGTGTCAGTGGAGCAATACAGTATTGTAAAAAAAATCATCTCACGCTTATTGAACTGCACATTTTGATAAAAATATTTCTTTGATATTGTCAATGTTGTACTCTCATACAGCAACATTCGAGAGGACTGCTGAAATGTACGAGGCAATAAAGCTTTCATCTTGATCCAAGGGTCAAATTAACCCAAATGAGGTTCAGCTGACTTTGATCTGGTCTGAAATCTTTGTATGAATAAATTCCTGTAAGAAATATTTATTTTGTTTGCACTGAATGTGTTTTTTTTTTTTTTTTTTTAGATCAAGAATTAGTTTGACAATGATGTTGGCTTTGATGTCGCCTTTGCATGGTTTGGCTTTATACCTACTGTATTTCATGCACAGTTTGCATTCATTCCCTGCCTCTAGCTGCTCCTTCATGGTGTCTGGATCTATGCCAACAATAATCCTTTCAAAACCGTTTGGCCACAACTTTGACACACATCTTATTCAGAACCATTATTTTAGCCCACGGAACATACATGTACAACATACATATATGTGAGATGTCATTTTTGACTTGACAACACACTTAAACACATCCAAACCCTAAATATGATTAGGTGAGTGAAATAGCACCAGTTTACAATGAAGTTGAAGAATTGAGAATAATATAAAGTTACATATCAAGATATGAAATGCAAAATATGTGGAACAGCTGTCTGCTCAATATGGAACTTTCCTTCACTTTTTCCAACCTCAGCTATGCATAAAATCACCCGTTCTGATAATCAAGACACGAATAGGGAAATCAATTTTTGGACTAAAAACTTCCCAAGTGATTGTATATTGTAGAAAAGCTGAGGTTAATTTTCTTAGTTTTTAATTGTACTGAAAGTAAACATACAGACTGATAGACTTCTAGTGTATCTATCATATCAATGGATTCCCAGATGCGCTGTGAACATGACTGTCACTGCAACAATAAAATCGGTGTGATATGATGCTGCTGATACCTCGACCAATATCATGACCATACATATCAAACAACACATCTGCCTGAGGCCCACCATGTCGGCACATGCAGCAGCATGAGCCTGACAGCTGACATCGGCGGGTGGAGTCACTGACAGCTTATGCCATCACTAATGTCACCACACAGAACACAAACCAAAACCTAGTCATTGACAGCAATCTGGAAGCTGCTCCTCTTCAGCACCAGCCTATACACAGCTATGAACACACACACACGATACCAATTCAAGCTATGGCCTTCAATTGATTGCCGCTGGAGCAACTGAGGGCATTTTGGTGAAAGACATTGTCCATCCAGGAAGGAAACAGTAAACTTGAGGTTTCCGGTTTCACTAACCTTTCTATTAACATTTAGAGAGTTGTCAGAAAATGTGTTGACGTTCCCATTGAGTAATTGTTAACTTTTTTGAGAAATTCCAATCTTGTACGCTGTTATGCATCATGTATCTGCAAAGCAAATTCCACGTTTTATTTTGTGATAAAGTCTTGTCAATTACCTTTCTCTTGTGCGCAGTTTAAATATGCCTATACAGCCTCTTCAGTAAGTGTTTTTACTGTGTTTCTTTGAAAAACTTTGGAAAATCCCTAAATTTGGATATGTTGCCCTTTTCTTAAAGCAACAGCAGTAAGAGTCTACAGCCATGTCAGTGGCTCTGTGAGGCTCGACCTAGGGTGCTTTCACACCAAACCACTTTGGTCAGGTTAACAAACTAAGGTCCGTTTGCCCAGGAAGTATGTTTCGATTGGGCTGGAATGAAAGCACTAAATCGAATCCTGGTGCAGACTAAACAACCAAACCAAGACTGGTTGGTTGAAAACGTGGGTCTCAGGCCGCTTCCAAGCGGACTCTGGCGCAAATCGTTTATGGTGTGAAAGCAAACAAACCAACTACTAATAAATCCATCTGATGATCGTGATATCGGTTCAGGAAGTGATCTATTGATATATACGAGGCCATGTATAATGCTTAAAATCATTAATTTCTTCGCAAGCTACGCAACACTGATTTTAAATGGAATTCGATATCCCCACGTAGATGATGCAGGATGACAATCGCCAAAATTGTCCAATAAACGAGTTACCTGTTAGTCTGTCAGTCAACAGGAACGGGACTGGAACTAAAATGCAACAATGTATCATTACTTTCCTTGGTCCGGACGAAATGAACCCAACTACAGGTGTGAAAGCACCGTAAGGCACTTTAAACTGAATGCAAGTGGCAGCATGCTTACGCTCATTCATTAGCACGAAACTCAAAGCTGAGGGAATGTCATTAGTTTTGCAGATATGTTAATAAAGAAAAGTATGGGAGAGATTCAAATTTAGACCTGATGATGGATGAAACATCAATGGATCACAAAACCTGGTGTTCACAAGTAATGTTTAACATTTATACTATTCAACTCTATTGCAACTGTGCTAGAAATATCTTAACATTATAATAAACTAACAGAGAGAATGGCACAAACAAGAAAATATATATTTTGTTAAGTGCCTTACTGTGGCTTTTTCCTTTAATACCCTGCAATCAAAATGTTCCTTATTTAATCTATAAAGTGCTTACTGAATACAGTAATTCATAACTTTATTCACTTCTTATCATTGACAAGCGCGAAAGGCTTCCATCTGGGGCTCAGATTACACTTCATGTGAGCCTTCAAATGGCTAATTTCACATCACAAAAGAAATCCATTTTGATCAAGCCGAAAATCAGACTCCAAGATGGAGTGGACGACTGCATCAATGTCACAAAACAAATTTGGAGACTTGTAAGATAAGTCGGTGAGCAGAGCACTGCAAATGCAAACACTGTGTCAGGCTGATTAGAATCAGGCCTCTTTAAACTGAGAAAATTGTTTTTGTCCTCTTTAGCAGTTCTACTTCTTAAAACAACATTGAAGTGCTGAAGTCTGTGTGCCTCTGTAGAGATGGGTTTCCCATTGACTAACAGCAGATGATGTCAATACCACTTTGTCACAATGTCATATTACCTTATATTTTGACGTTTTCACTGCGCAATATGCTTGAAACCAATGAAATTGCTGTTTAGACGTAACTACGGCTCACTTAGCTAACAGTGTTTACCTGAGGGGGAACGGGAGGTTGGGCGCTACCCTTTCGCAACGATGTCGTCGGTCAGGATCGTGTAACCGCCGTATGAGCGCAGTGCTGCTCAGGTGGCCATTAGTTTAGCCTCTATGTTTACATTGCAAATAGTTGCTGCTATACTAATGCTCTAAATCCTGTCTATAAAACATTTTAAAAAAGGGCTAAAGCTCATATTAGGTGACTGCAGCGTATGAAGACAAAACTTTACTCATAAGAAATGGTATATTAATGGTAAATACAAGTATTATTTATCAGCCACACGGGGTCATGAAAGGAGAATGGACAACCATCTGTATACTGGAGATATATTTGTTCCATCTAAATACACAAAAAAACATTATCAGTCAGATTTGTGATTGCTTATATCTGTTCTCGTTCCATTTCCAAACATTATACCCAATACGTATTTGCTAATTGAACTTTTTCGTCATTTAGTTTGAATGCTGATATATTTTAGCAACCATCAGACCTACGACTCTCAGAAGTACCAAAGTGCAGTAAATTCATCCCTCCTAAATATAGCGGATAATCGCAAAACAATTATGACCAAATTACCTGATAGCCTGCCAAATAGTTCACACAGACATCAGGACACACTGTACTCACTGCGACACATCAAGAGCAGACTCTTTTGAAGGGGAACTATGACCATTTAAAAAAATTCAGTTATTCCTATAAAAATAAAGCAAACTCTCCTCCAAATAACAAAACTACAGTGCTAAAACTTAAATTTGTGATGTCATCAAGTACAGAGTGTGTAATTGCTCCTTAGACAATGATTTGGGTGCGATGGTATATATATGACACTGGGGGTAGCCAAGAGGAATGTTTTTAGTAGATGGGTACATTTTCTGTTTCAGAACGGAGAAAACAACTAAATCTGTCCAACATTCATTGTCTATGGAGCAGCTCCAGACTTCATACTTGATTACATCACACGCTTGAGACTCACTCCTCCGGTTTTTGGGCTCTGAGAGAGACTAGCTCGTCAAAAAACAGCGATTGAACTTTCCTAAGCCATGGGAATAACCCGTTGGAATTTTCAATTTAGGTGACGTTCCCCTTTTAAAGTCAGGCTGCGCTCCGCTCACTCTTCCTCTGATGAAACACTTCTGCAAACACCTGCTGCTGCTGCTCATGTAGGATTTTGTGCTGTTTAAGTTAGCTCACCTGTCACAATTTTTTTAAATGCTGCTTTATACGACGGATTTGTAGAGGAATATTCACTGGTGGTGCTTCTCTTCGCAAAAGGTAAGTGCTCATTTTTTTTCTGTTTGCTGCTCACTGTCAAATTGCTGGTTGTGAGTGCAGGCTTTTGGTCAGGCCTTGCTCGTGTGTTATATGTATTTTTAAGGGCATCAATTAGTAATCAGTTTTGTTGTAGTGGCTGAGCATTTTTTTCTTTTTTAGTTTATTGTACAATAATACTTTCGAAATAATCTTAACACATTTCACACAAGCAGTTTGCCGTACTATTGTTGCATTCCCACTTTTGAACTGAACTTGTCATGTGCTTGACAATATGGCTCCCAATGCAATGCTGATGTTTTTATGCTTGTCTGCTGCGTTGTTGTTTTTCTGTCTTGCGTTCAATATTCACGTGTGAGTGTTACATATTTCTGTTGTGGTTATTTTTACAGCCGTGAGGTGGCCTATTGCTTTCTAGTAGAGAGTAATATTGTTTTTTGGCTTCAAGGATGTAAACATGACTGTAATCTTTCTCGTAGCTCATTCACTTAATCAGATCCCTGTAATATTGGCTTCATGTAATCTCAAGGTCGTTTTTGTTACACAAAAGGTTGTCATGTTTTTTAATTTTGCCCGCATTCGACTACATATTAATCAAATCATTAGAAATATAAAACTCAAAGCAATGTGATAGGTTGCTTTACTGCTCCTTCGTTGTCACTTTTAAGGTTGAATCTAGACACTGATGGTCGTCTTTGCTTCATTTAGTGTTTGTGTGCTTGAAAATACAACATCCGACCCTGCTTCAGTGTTTTATCATTGCTTTATAGTTCTATGTTGGCTACTGCTGTTGTCACCTATGTGCAAAGATATTTATTTGTTGTTGTCTGACTGCTTTCATGGCGCTGATTTATGTGGTTGTGAAATATGACTACTCATGTTTTAGTATTATGGGCGACAACATCTTTGCCTGGTTGTTGCCATAACTGCATTCTTGTGAACATCCCATTCAAATAATTTCCCTTTGATATCTACTTCATGAGGAACTAAACATGGCCTTTGTCACACACAAGGTAGGTGGTCGCGTTTGCTTTTTCTCACTGGAGGAACAATCGTCAGGCATTTGCCTCAAAGGCCGCTACAAGCTGGAAGAGTTTTCATCTCTGCGGCTCGGGATCTCCAGCATTTCCTCTCAAAGAGATTACTTTGGTATCAGCGCTCCACTTTTAACAAAGGTAAGTACCAATTCACTGCTTTTGCTAACATGCATATCATGAGATGATATCTTGGCACCGGTCATTTACTGATCGTACTTGACAGAATGGCTGCTGATACTGCTTAGATGTTGAATGGCTGTTTAGTACTTGTTTTTTTGGCTGCTAATCTCCTCTGTTGTCAGGTATGTGTAGTTAGTGGAATGGTAATGAGTATTTTATTTATATGGGGGTTGTTATGGTTGCCTTTTTTTTTTGCAAGTGGAGATGGTGAATATTTTCACTTTTTAAACGTTTTGTCTCTTGAAGAGTGAAACATTGTATATAGGCTTTATGGATGTAAACATGAGAAACGCAGTGTGGCTTTTGTCACACAAAGGATAGCTTGTCATGTTCACATTTTTTCCACACACTTCATATCCAGCTAAGCAGGAAGTGCAAACAACTTGCTTTGCTTTATTATTTTTATTCTCACTCTTGGTCACCTTGGCTTTGTTCAATCAGTGTTTTGTGCTTCACAGTATGGGTGCTGGGCCTGCTATACGGCTCTTCTGCTGTGCAATGTGCAATTGTATGTAATTATCTGCATCAGCTTTTGTCTGACTTGGTTTTCATGCACCTGGTGATGGTGAAATATTGAGCTCAAAAAGGGTGTTTCGGCATTTTCTTATTTCTCTCTTATACTTACTTGTTGGTCTCTCACATAGAGTTGTGACTGCAATCTTACAGGCAACATAATTTGTGGCTTTTATAACACACGAGAGCAAGTCAGCCAACCATTAAAGACATAAATAACTCATTGTGGTAACTCTGGCATTATATGACAACTATCTTTGCATCTCACCCTATACTGTATATACCAGCTCTGCACTGATACAAGATATGTAGTGGGCCTTTGATGATCCCTACCATTGTAACACTGTTGTACTGCATGACACTTCAGGTTGCTAATGTTGTACAATAATTTATTTCTTGTCTTTTAAGTCATTCGGATGAACCCACAGCTGGAAGTCGCATGATAACGAGCATGTGACCATTGTGTCTTGGGGCGCTGCAGGGGTGACATTGAGCAGATTCTGTGGAGCTCTAAGGCGATACGGACTTACAACCTCAGTGAAGTGCCCGAGCAAGGGGAAAGCAGAAGAAATCCTCTTTCTTCTTTCCCCTAACACGGGACTGAGCTGGCAGTAGTACAAGGCTAGGATAAATGGAAGTACTTCAGAGTGGAGGGATGAGATTATCCTGGTTGGGATTTGGATTGGGACTTTGAGGAAATGCTGAAGGTGGGAGTACAGACGAAGTTCTCACCTAAGCTACTGCAGGCTGGTAGAGAGCGGTCGACTGAAAGATGAGAGAAAAGCCTGAGATATAGAAATTTCCCATCGTTTTTTTTCTTCTCCAGACTGTGCTGAGAAAATGGACAAAAGCTGTAAGTGTGGATGTGTGTGGATGTTATGTCTGTGTGTTTAGAAATTGTAAGATATTGGGCCAGCCTCATGCAGCTAAGTCCAAACTGGTACAGAAAGTGCTACATATACACGGTATGAATACTCGTGTGGTAATAAAAGCAATTATTTGTGCACAATTAGACATTTTGTTGGTTCAATTAATTAGAATTCCCATGCTAATGCATGCAATAACAAGCCCAAACAAACAGTTTAGTGCGCGCGCATCTTAGAATATTTCAAGGACCAATTAAGCCGTCCTCTTAACTTTCTAGGGTTTGCGTAAGCGGAGTTCTCCAGGGCTCATTGGTACAGCAGGAGCATGTAAACCTCATGTCTCTGACCTCGTGGCATTGCTGTCGGTGCAGTGGAGATTAGCAACTGGCAAGCATTACATTATTAAGAAAAGTCGTAGCTACTGCTGAACTGTGCTGAGTGCTAACACAGAGTCCTCTGCTACATCAGCAGCCTCTCAAAAAGTGCATTATTACATTTTCATAACTAATCCCAGCTTTTGTCTTTGCCGTGCCATATCCATTCAAGTTATTGTCACTTGAGGTAACAAAATACATGGTAGGGCAGGATTTAGTTTTCACTTTTTGTTTTCTGTAAGCCAGTTGTTTAAACCACATAGAGAGATCTGCTCAAGCAGCAAATTTGCGAATAACACCGCATATTTTCAAGTTTATGTGATGACTTGATTTATGTATTATCCTCTTGACCCTCCTGATACGCTGCAAAACATCGTTCAGCAAGATTCCTAACACTGGCGGCTTTTGTGACAGGGACCACATAAAATAAGCATACATTTCAACACCTGAAATCGAATGAGTTGTACAGAGATATAGCTCCGTCCCCGGGCAAGGGAACAGTAATACAAACAATAAATTACACACAACAAGCATTATTAAATGCTTTTCACGATGTACAAAGTCACAGGATGCGTATGGTAGTTACTGAACAGTTGTTTAGTAAATAACTTCATAAAATTAAAAAACAACGATTGAATTCTTGATTCTACTTTTTATTAGCATGATGGAAAAATAATAACAATCTTGGAAGTTTTGATATGGAATGGAGGGAAGTTCCATTTTGTTATGGCTTTAATGGTGAAGAAGTCTGACAGTAAATCTTGTTGATCTTGAGGGGAGGGCACAATCACTCCTCGTTAAGGTCCTTCTTTAAAATGCTTTTACACACTGGCGGCATGTATTACATGACTGTCAGATATCACCAACAATATGAATTATTTAATTAGCAGAAACACCAAAAATCTATTGGTTGGTAAATGTGTAAGTCCTATCGTTTCATTAAAACATAAATACATTTTGAAAGAAAAGCATGTATGTCATGGATCAGTACCACATACCACACAGCATGTATAGCTGAAGCTAGTTTTCAAGCCCAATATGGGCCTTGAAAATACACAAAACTCAACTAAATGGATACAACCCCCCCCCAAATAATAGTACCACAATGGTACAATAAAGTTATTCTATGTAAAACTGGCATTAATTCACATTTTATTGAAGTACCTCGAGTACTACAATGCAAATGTAAATTGTTATTGAAAAGACACCCACCTAAAAATCAAAGAAAAACTAGAAATGAGTCTACTTTTGGAACAATCGTTCCATTTAGAATTTTGCGCAGCAGTACATGATTTTACAATTCAACTGCTGAATGTTTTTAATGCTGTAGTTGCATAATTCTCAAACATCGACAGATTCCTTAATGGCTATGGATGAACAGTCCAGGCTGTAGTTTGTTTGAATAAACTGAGGTTGGCTGCTGTCGTGTAATTTGCAGAAGTCCACCAACTTTTATTAATTCACTTGCTCTCTCATTTGCTCATTCAGAATCTTAATTGGTGGTGATGACATTTCTAAAGGGACACAATTGTTACAAATGTCTGTAGCCAGCCAAATATTGGTGCTTTTATCTTTAACGTGGACCAATCACAGCTGGTCCCTCTCACCACCAATCCAATTGCTATAGAAATTTGCAGCCGGAGACAAAAAGGCAGTGGAAGTTGAGTAGAGGTGGCCTCCTAATTAGCAGGGGGGAATGGTTATTTCATGGCTATCTTTAAACATTTATATGCTCGGAGTCCTGCTGTCAGTGTGGGAACAAGGAAGCTACATTATGTAACAGCCTCAAAATGGACCAAGGTTTCTTTTTCCTTTTCCCTCTCGGTAGTTCATGGAAGCAATCAAATAAACATGTCTGCTTGGACTGAAACTTCCAGGAAAACCCTAATTAGACTTTGAGGAAGATATTGCAAGTGCATCATGAGCCCCTATAGTGAAGTGTGTATATAAATGGCTGCTTCCCCTTGGCCATTACAAACTCTCTATGAACCTAAAGTGGGGAGTAAAAAAAGTAAATGACTGCATTTGAATTGTAGATACTTTGAATAAAGCAAAAAAGTCTGCATGAATTATTTATTCATGACAACATTATAATTAAATGCATTAACACAAAATAGTCCCCTCTAATTATTCAACTCCTGTGTTTTCGTGAAGGAATGTCATGTAGTTTGATGAAAACGGGGAGGTTGCATGCATAACTGAGCAGCGACATTTCCATAATGGGACCTAAACTGTATTCAAAGGGGTAGAAGGTTATAAAAAAAACATTACAGAAGAGAGACAGTGACTTATGTGGAGACTCCAAACACATAACATCTGCAGCATATCTGAATTATTTTTGCTACCAAAAATGTCAAACTGAAATAATAATAATTCCAGGCTAAAGGCGACTGTGTCCGCTTTTGTAACACGATAATTGCATTGTTCACTTGAGGGTCTAAATCTGATTTTTATTTGAGGAAATATTCATGTAGACAGAGACTGTTAGTGGTTGTCTTTTTCACTTTTACTCATCCTGGGAATTATGCAGGAGGTGATACTTCCAGTGCTGACATATCTTTTAAATGATAACTCGATTGACATTATCAAACCTACATTAAAGAGTAACTGCACACTTAAACATGTTTTTTTTAGCTAAAACTAAGTGATATGACTGTACTGTCATTAAAGACTTCAACAATGGTGTTAAAAATGGGAATTTCTTACCAAATTCGGCATTCCATGGTTTAAAATGGCTTAAAATGTCATCTTCGGTTTTAAATTGGCCCAAATCTTGCCAGGCCAATTCTAAAAAAGTCTGTTTGTAATACAAATGTAACCCCCAATCAGACCTCCTTCTTGCCTCTCTCCACCACGTCTATCGTAGCTGCAGCTTTACAGAACGACGCAATGTCGGCTAAATAACGTTACGGCCACCTTCCTGATATGTTGGCCAAACTAGCTAGCATTACTAGCTAACTTCATGGCATTTCTCAATGCCGTTACCAGTTTCATCTCTTAGCATCTTTGTTGACTTTTTTGCATTTTTGAAAATCATGCACTGGGTGGAGGCGCAGCTACACTTAAAAGATGTTCAATGTCAGACCCTGTAAGACCAGAATGGCAGAAGTCGTTGTTTCTCATGCCCTCGCAGAAGATTTTGGGTTACATTCATGGACAATAAAATGTATTGCCTAGATCAGAACAGGACACTCAATCAATAGCTTAATTACAGGTAATTTAATGGCTCAGCTGGAATTGATTCTATGTATTATGCAGCTGTGAATTAATCAAATGTAAGTGGTGTGAAGGAACAAGCCACATGAGACGTGTTTGGGGTAAAAAATAGCAAGTTCTCTCCACAGCACGCGGGCCATTAAAGTTGGAGAGGTTCTGGCGAACATCTCAAACAGCTTCCTTGGGGCTGCCAGCAAGACTCAACTCTTCTCAGAAAGGCTTTCCCAACAAACCTGCTTTTACTTTAAATGTATTCCAGCCAGCTGTTGTTTTGGTCGTGGTCAAAGATTCAAGACTTGAACCTTTCGACCTACAGAAATGTGTGCAGCCATGTCTTCCTCCTCCAAAATATAGTGTGTCTTTCACTCATTATTTGAATTGCTTAAACTACCAACATGGCATATATTCTTCCTCATAATTAGAACATAAATATGCAATGCATTATAGAGAACTTTCTATTGCAGCCAGGACTCACTCTAACTTCTCTAAAACGCTCTGTCAGTGTAAATACTGTGGTAGTGCTACGTTTTGTCCTATCAATATTGCAACAAAGCCATCCACTGAGCCAACGCCACCACCGCTGCACTCTAACAAAGTTTGAAAGTTCTGACTGTCCGTGAGCGAGCGCTATCTCCAGGTAAGATCACAGATTGCATTGATCTCGCATTCACACAGAGGAACTAATGATAAAACAGCCATGCCTATTTTGTTTCCATCTATAATGCAGCACCGTCAGCGAGAGTGTTTGCCTGACTCTTGCAGGCTTTCAACTTAGATTGCAGAAGCTTTCACAAAATCTGTACCCTCCAGCATCTGTCTCATTGTTAGTCTGCCTCTATTTTAAGTGTTTTATGACACCTAGCAGTTGGCAGAGATGGAAGAGGGGTAGAAATATCCTCCTGCTGAATTAATGCAGAAGATGGAAGAGCACCGCTGGCTATTGTCCACACAGAAACAGAATTTACACGGGTGTCAACGACAAAGAAACAAATGTCACTGTTCAGACCTGCAAAGTAGTCGCTTTTCGGCAAAAATCCGACGCTTTGAATTCGAAATATGTCCTCCGTGTGAATGGTGTAGATCTAAAGAGTTTGAAAAGAGTGACTCCTTAGCAAATGTCAATCTAAACTTGTGCTTAAGTACAAATTTGAGGTGTACTTTCCTTGAATATATATTATATATATATATATATATATACAAAAATAAAATAAAATCTAACATATTTATACTTAAAAATATGCTCCACATTTACCAGCTGCAAGTGATAAACACATAAATGCAGCAATAATTATAATCCCACAATATGTATTATTATGGAATAAAACATTTTTTATAATCTTGTTGTATTCTAATAACAAAATGCTCCAAAAGGCTTCATTTACGTATTAAAATCTCTCAAATTTACTTTCGGACCCCCTTACCTATTTATAATTTTGTATCTTGTCACCTTTTTCACTACTCTAGAGTTTGCAGGTCTGACTTTCAAGACTACAACTACTACTAGTATACTCACATTTAGTAAATAATGTACACCATATTTGTTGCTATCTGGCTTTTAAGGTGAGATGTAAAGCTTCCCAGTCTCTTTTTTTGTTGTTGTTTTCCAAATGTTAAAAGTGTGAGCAGTATTTCAGGGAGTCTCTTCAATTTTGTCAGCGAAGAACAAGAATTTCTTGCAATTTTACGGCTGAAGACTGTTTTGTTTTTCCTCTAATTTCTGTGACACTCGATCTACAGACATCTTCTGGTGTACCACTTTACCTAGTCTGAAGTCACACGTACTTACTCAAACCCTTTCAACGCCCATAAAACTGTGTGATGGTTGTTGTGATTATGAATATTCTTATACAAGTATTGTTAGCCATTATTCATACATTTTCTGAATTGTGAAATGATGCACTTTCATACCTAAATGTACTTTACAATTGGCATCTCATTCAAACCGCCTACGGAGCTGCCATGCAAACTACTGGCCTTGGGTTTTAGTGATTTGTCGAAGGAGATGTGAGCAACAGCTGCTCAGACACATAAAAGTATGTTATTTTAAAACAAACAATGAGTGCCCAAAAATGGCAAAAGACCACTTAATTGAGAAATCATCTGTGCAACTAGATGCAGGTATATTTTATGATCCTTCTGCAATTCAATACCATTGCCACTCTACTATGCTCTGTAACATACGGCAGTTAAGTGCTGGACAGCGTACCGGTTTTAATTTCCTGTGTGATATGAATTTGGCATACACCGCTACATCACTGCAAAAATCACTGTGTTCATTGCAAGTTGTGTACTAAACGGTGTGTTGAGAGGGGACCCCCATGAACTGTATACCCTTCTCACTCATGGTCAAAACTTAATAACACAACAATTAATAACCCACAACTAACTCTCTTCAACAGGGTATAACCCCATAGCACTCAACAATTTGTAACACTAATAATCAAAATTACTCCGCCGAACAGCATGCTGGGTAACGTTATAGCTGCTAGCTAGTAGCATAACGGTCTGTTCTTCGTCGCTAACAAGAACAGAAAAGGGAGGTGAAGGATGAAGACAGAGAGACCGGAGATGCACCAGAAGAAGTTGTGCCCAAGAGAGGAGCTTTCTGCTGTTAGGAAGGTTTTTTTGGTTTTAAAAGACTCCCTACTCAGCCACTATTGTTGCCAGTGGCGCTAACCCGAGTAAATTCCTCCTTCTCCTCAGCAGAAAACGTGTTGGAATACAGAGAGTACGATTACGGTCGTCTGATCTGAGGTCATCTCGTAGCGCCAGTGAAAACGGTGAAGCCAAAGAGACAGATGTATCTTGAAGAGGCAAATACCTCATGGAATTCAATGTGACATTACAAATGCGACAACAATCCACCTATGTAGGGACATGGTTGCGCTACAGATGGTAGAGAGAGAGACTCGTTTAGAGCTATGATTGATGCACTGGATTCGAGATCTGTCTTTCCAGGGCGAAAATACTGAAGTGAAATTGCTATCCCAACATTCTTACAACAGAGAAGCAAGCTGGAAGCGGAGCTACATACAGTCGCCCACTTTTCTAAAACAATAGACCTATGTTCAAAGTCAATACATTTTTTATTAATCTGACACCTTTTCTCTTTGTAATGTTTTACTTAAACACTTTGAGATCTTGAGTGCAAGCATCGACACACACGCAGAACTACATGCCACAAAGAAGTATAAGTGCACGAATGTCGCCACAGGCACAATTGTAACTTTACACTTATACGTGATGCATTTATGATAGCGGATGGAATCCCAGGAGTAGTGGTAGCGAGTTGACACCATAGATGCTGTCATTGTATTGCATCTCTCATGAGATGTTTCAATTAGACTGAAAGGACAAATAGCAGCAGTTTTATGAGTGTTGTTTGGATAAAGATGTCTGCAATTTTCAATGGAGAGCAGTAAGGATAAAATGGTTGAAAAAAAAAAATCACGGCAAACAAAAATGCGATGATTAAAACATCTTTTTTTTTTTTCTACATTTTGGGGCTAAACTTGAAGCAATAGGGGTCTGAGTGCGATCCCTCAGGAAATTTTGAGTGTCAAACACGTAATTTCTTTCATTTTTATCCACCAATTTATGGTGGAAATGTCTTTGTTCATGTAAAGGAAAACATTAAATTCAGGCGCCAGGTGACAATTGAAAATATAAAAAGATAATGGAATACAATGCAGTAAGGCATTCCGTATTTATTTTCCTGTGGATCAACTTTTCTCATTTGTTGTTATCCCTGCTGAGTCAACACACATGTCGACATCATTTTCTCTTTTGTCCTCTTTTTGTTTGGAGAATTAATCTCTTTCAATGTGCAAGTGGCACCTATTCACCTCAAAAATCCATTGATTCATTCAAAAACCCCAGGACTTTTAATAGCCCCTTTTGTGTTTCAGCAAGATTTCTGCTCATGTTCAAAACATTTTGCAGATATCTGTGTTCTCTGAGAAGTCAAGAACAAATAGCCGTAACACTTTGAGGAAAAGTCATATTACAAAAATGAAATGAGAATAAAGTCATAATATTTTAAGGAAAAATCCACCTGCCCGTGAACAATGTTTCCATTCAGATTGTCTTACAGACACATAGTCCTGTTTCTTTCAGCTCTTCAGTGGGAAGTATCCTGGAGTAGGGAGACGGTCCTAAATTGTTCTCTTGCTAATTCTCTTGCTAAGCTTTTTTAAATAAAATTATGACTTTTTGGATCTCCAGAACTAAGCAAGAAAAGGATATTCTGCCAGTGATGTACTAAAATCCACCTGAAGCAGTTCGTCAGATAATTTGAGCTCTCGCCAAAGCAACTACAGAACTTCCTCTGAGAACCATGCTGCTGAGGTGTGCCTCCCCCGGACACCTGTGACACAAAACTCCTCTCAGAGGCGTGATGAAGTTGTGCGCAATACAACAAGGGGACTGAAGTGACGTCACTGACAAATGTGGGCCAACATCACAACAGGTCAACAGAAATAGGCTTCAGCTGGGGAATCGTGAGAGGGTTGCCTACATCTGGGTGGGCCGGCGGTGTTCATACCGAGTGCCTCTGCTTCGAATCCGTGACGTGAGGGTTGTCTCTGTCTGCAGAGGCTGAGGCAGCCATCATGGCGGTGCCGTGGGTGCCAGATGGCGCGGTCTCATGGATTGCGTGGATGAGTGAGTAACGAAGGAAACTGGAGGTGTGACATGATTAAATAAAACAGACTTTGAGAAAGGAAACTATATTGCATTGCTGTCATAACTGGAGCTAAGTCAGTTGCTCCTGTTACTTTTACAATATTATTTTGTACCATGAAGTGTATGTCATCCATAGATTATACAAAATGTTTACCTGTATCTGTAAATTTATACCAAAATAGTTGGAGTATATACTGCACATCTTCCTTAGAGTTTACCCTTAAAAGGGTAACGTACCTTAACCCTGAATAAAGTATAGCATAAAGGCCTATTCACACCAACATTTATAGCAGCAGGATTTCACACATTTGCTTTATTTGAAAGAAATCCCAGTAATATGTGATGCTGAACGCAATGAAATTAATCTACGTCAAACAATAAACTATTTCTAAGATGCTGATTGCTTAAGTAGTGGCAAAGAGTACCAAATGGAGAAAACTTTAGTTTTATTGAGTCCCAAGGTTCACTCTTGAAATAGTTATTTGGCAAGGATTAACTCGGAGTTCCCTCTTTAGCTTTTTTTCAACTTTGACAACTGGCCGACTTCCTGTATCCCACTGCTTTAAAAGCTTTACCACTTTAGCTTTTGAATCAACCAATTATAATTAGACCATTATTTAAGATTTTATTTTTGTCTACCTAGTGTTTGATTCTTGTACCTAACACTTTTTCGCACAAAAAAAAAATAGCCTGCGAAGAGCAACCACGGATGCATTCGGCTGAAGGTCACCAGTTAACACGGCCACACATTAAACCCAAACACCGGCTACGTATCTGGCTGCAAGCTATTAAACATGTTGACTACCACTGGTTTGATCAAAAATGCTTCCTATTGCAGCGCCCATTTTACAACTCAATTAACTCAAAACTCTTAAATCTATGTTATGGTATTTGTCGTTCCGTACATGACGACAGATAATGTGGGTTTCTCCACCAAACATGTATCAGGCCACTAGATATTGGGCCACCTGCTAATGTATTTTACCCTCTCAGTTAACAGCACATGGATCTGGAAAGTCAATTTGTTTACGATGAATTTACAATCTTTGGTGGTTTAAGCCCCTTGCATATATTACATTAATTATATACGTAATTATTGTTTACACACTCTAAAAGGGTCTATATTGATTCAGATTATTAGTGTTGCAGTTGCTGACTCTTTTAAATCGGTCAAAAGCATGTTTGTAATCAAACCCACTGATTATAATGCCACTTAACCAATACCTATTGGATTCTGTACATGAGGCAGTACATTGAAACTACTATCTTTTTATCTTCTTATTTTTAAAAAGAACTGTATTTGTTTTTTAATGGTTTATAATATTAGTTTGAACTGTCAAGCCTATACTTAGCATATTGAGCAATGTGAGGATACTTGTTTTAACAGTTTAAACAGTAGCAGGAGTAGCAACATCTTTGTTACACATATTACAATATTATTAATACTTGTGAGAGCGTTTCAAAAAGAGGCAAAGCTATAATATACAAGAGGGTGAATCTGTTTAGCGAAATACATGTGTTCCTTTTCAATGTTGAACAGCGATGACCATGTTTAATGGGAAGGATGTTTAGTTTTGCACAAGTGGTCTTAAATTCTTCTTTTGATATGCACAACAATCGAATACAATGCAATGTGCAGCACTCCGGATGATTTGTGCAGCCCAGAGTTAAACAATCCTCCTCTGCCTCAGAGTTTGACTTTGATAGAAAAACCTTTTTGAAGTGACGGTGCAGTAGAATGCAGAAGTCACTGGAGATTGTAGTTAAAAGTAAGTGAACCACATCATGACTTCGGTGTGCTACTTTTGTAAAACCACCCAGGACACAGAAGGCCCTGTGCCAAAAGTGGGGGCATGTAGAGGCGGTGGTGGATGGGGATTGGAAGGGGGAATAGTTTGAAGCATTGATGGAAAGAGCAGCAAAGACAAAAATCAATATTTGCAGGGTGGATGAAAATTCCCCCAGCTTCCAAAGTGGTTGTCTGGAGGAGTTTGGCTGCTTTTCCTCCCTGCTGTTTTCTACGCTGGCTGCCCTTCATCTCTTGCCAGAATCCCTCATTCAATGTGCTTACTCCGGAGCTCTTTATCATACAGATTGAAACGGAGGGAATCATCGAGGACTGAATCACATACGGTTAGGAATCCGGGTGTCCCCCACATGGTCGTCCGCCTACTTCACACCATGTGACCTTTTCTATTGTACCTCATTAGCACCATTGTGCATGTGGGTATCAGTCTGTGTGTGTGCCTCTAGCTTATTGATGCATTGGCGTCCCAGTCACTGCTGCTACCTATGGAGCTGATAAATGAAGGCCAACTTCCCCTTCCCCCACCCAGGATCTTTTTGCTGCCTCTGGCTGGTTCATCTGCTGTGTATTGATGTAGAGACCTAGAGACCAGTGTCGCTTGTGCCCTTTAACCCCAACTTCCAATTTGCCTTCAGTGTATAGTATGCAGTATTGAGAATTTGCTGGCTTGCACTACTGCATGAAGTATAACCTTCCCGAGTCCTTAGAAATTAGCCTATTAATCGCACAATGAATAGGGGGGGGGGGGGGGGGCATTACTTAACCCTTTGGTTACACTCAAACTATTAAACCATAAATCCGTAGTGTTGCCAACATGTCAAAGGCCCACTAGCAAGCGAATGCTACACATCAGTCATGTATCTCATTCTTCACTGGTCATGTTGTCACAGTGGGCATGTGTCAACTGGTGGCCATGATGGAGGGTGGGCGACTGAGGCTCAGTGGTAGAGCAGGGTCGTCCTTCAATCAGAGGATTGGCGGTTCGATCTGCTAGTCCATGCCGATGTGTCCTTGGGCAAGACACTTAACCCCAAATTGCTCCCGCATGCTGTGCCTGTGGTGTGTGAATGTTAGTTAGAGTCCTGATAGGCACCTTGTATGGTAGCCCTGTCATCAGTGTATGAGTGTGGGTGTGGATGGGTGAATGAACATGTAGTGTAAAAAGCACTTTGAGTGGTCGGAAGACTAGAAAGGCGCTATACAAGTACAGTCCATTTTCCATTTACCATATGGGCTAGTGGGGCTGCCTTCTGGATTTTTGGCTGGATAAATCTTCAACGGCAGCTCCTGATAGCTTCTGCCAAAACACTCAACAACAAGCCAGCAACTGCATCCATGTAGGAGCCTCCTTATTGGTCGAGTCCATAGCCCCGGGCGCGGAAAAGTTCCCCACATCTCAATTTCACATTGACAAGAGCGCTGCTGTGGGGATAATTGTGGATTTGCTGCCCTGTGCATAGAAACAGAGAGGAGAGGAGAGAGAGCGAGAGCGTCGGAGTATTGCATATGATAAAACAATCGCATAACCACTGAAAAGCAACATTGACTTCGATTGTAATTGCCATTTTATAATAAATGTTAAGTCACAAAAAATCTGCTTCTCCGAACCGCATATTTTGATTGCATTACATTCTGCCAGAGCATGTAACTGCACTTCCAATCTACATTATGCTATTAGTAATTCTCATTATGTTATACACTCCCATGAAATCCTGTCAATGTAAGTAATAATAGAATACATTTAGTCACATTCAGCATGAATGAACTAGAATCCTGATGGGGTGTAATGCAAGTCTGTGAACTGTTGAGTCCTCCTTTCCAATGTCTGCAAAAAACAATTCCTCAATTAATTCTTGTTTATTTGGTCATGTTCGGTTTTTTAAAAGAAACTAAAACTACAGATTCCTTCTTTGAAGAAAATAACTGGAATGTAGTAATGCCATTTTTATCAAATCTTTCTAAAGTTAGACAATGCAACTTTCACCAAAGACTTGCCACAAGTGGAAATCAGAGGATGTTTATCTTTTCCTATGATTATATCGAGTCAATTGCTTTAAAGACAGCTTGGTCTCGACATTACAATGAGTTGAAGCTTGAAAAAACAAACATGTCTACAGGTGAAGTTCGGTGTGCTTACTTCCTAAACACGCTAAAACCAAGCGGAACAGCAACATAAGTAGATTAAACACAAGTAGTGAAGAATAAACACGAGCAGTGAAGAGTAAAGTCAGCAGTGACTCGTTAATGTCAGTTACACGACTTGACATATTATTAAAAATAGTGTCCATTGTAAAAGTTTCCATACCTACACATTGCCTTTCACCATATGATGATGAATTTCATGGAACTACCTTCAACCCTATTGGTTATAGTACTTAGTAAAAACAAAACAATAAGTCAGAATTTGATTCGTGTGTACAGTCACCCTACTCCCAATTCCAACTCCTGATTTGGAGCGTCAGCAGGTGCTGTCCACTACAGCAGTGAATCACCGGACCTCTCGCCCTGCGCGTGAAACGTCACCTGATTCAGAGCACTCACCCTCTCACTCCTGCCGCTTTCTCGCAGGCCCATTGAACCCGTCTCCATGCCTCCCTCCAGCTGGTGTCTCCACCACACACCAGATGGCTCCGCTCGCCTGAAAAACGTTTACCCTTTCAGTGTGAACGTGACAGATTCTTTGCTAAGCGTTCGCATCCTTTACCACCAGTATGGAGGTGGCATTGTGGCTCAGTGGTTAGCACTGTCATTTCACAGCAACAAGGTTCAGTCCTTGTTTCTGTGTGGACAGTTTAATGTTCGCCAGGTTTCCACACACCATGAAAAGACCAGCAATTGATTTTCCTACATAGCTGAGTGTCTCTGGCTCTCCATGTTTGCCCTGTAAGGATATGCTGCCATGTCCCTGGTTCCTTGATTCCTACCCAAAGTATTCTGGAATGAGTTCCTTGAATAAAAATAACAGGTAAAAATGTGCGGTCACAAGGGAAAGTTTGAGTAAAGTGGATATTCGTGATGTCCCACTGACACTGAACATGGCAAGCATCCCCAAAAACCCACAAATCCATTGGCAGTTGACAAAGTTTCTTTAATCATATTTAAAAATAATAATACTAAAATTAAAATTAAAAAAGGTGTGTGTGTATATATATATATATAAATATGGTATCATTTACTTATGCAGAGATCTCATAACTAGAAATGATATTGTTTTCTATGCCTTTATTACCTCAAAAATGCATTCTAGACAGGCATGAATGGCTTGGCCTTTGGACATGCTGCATTGATATAACCTTGAATCTGAGGGAGAGCTTATTAGATTTTAGACAAACGGACGTGCATTTCAAAGATAGTGAAATCTCTCATTGAGTAAAATTACTCATGTAGGCCTTTGTTCCAATTCGATATTCAAAATGACTTTGTATTGAGCACCCACAGTCGCGTAATGATAAAAATGTGTAATGACTAAATCAATAATACGCTAGAGAAGTTGAACTTGTATTGGCGGAGTATAAAATGAACTAGATAAATCAATGAGAGAAGATTAGACAGACATGCTTTACAGTGCTTGAGAAATGAATTAGAAGCTCATAAGGAGATATTACAAAACCCCCGTTACACATTTTCACAGACTATATTGTTAGATTGTCGGTTAATAATTACAATATTAAAACATCACTATACATATGGACGATTTAAGCAACATTCTCATCTTTGTTTTGTGTCCCTGAACTTATTCTGTAAAAATGTGGCATCTTTACTGCCTATTGAACTACTAACTACACTGCAGGCAATACAACAAATAGCAGCAGGCTACTTTGTTTAACACCCAAAGATACTTTTAAGGCTTAATTTCCCCAAATGTAGAAATGACAGTACCTCTACTGATATAAGTTCCCTTGTGCCAAATGCACATATAATAAGACATAATGGACATGATGACCAGCCACAACCTAAAGTTACATGATGGCGCAGTTGATCCGAAGCGGACACAGCAATGGACAGGACAGGATGTGAGATCACATAATGGTGTAAGACCTTTTTACTTTAACAGCCTTCTGACCTTTTCTCACTGTCAGACCAGTGGCTGAAACACAGAAGGTTTATTAGCAATGTGATGTCAAGGACCTAATCTGTGTCAGGACTGTGAGCAGTAAAGTTCATATCTCATGCTTTTAATTACACATGCAAGCAATGTGAACATAATTATATTCTGTTCTTCGCCTTCCTTTTACTTCCCCAACTCTGAGGCAGTTACATTTCAGTAGAGTTGATTCTTTCTTAAATGTTATACAGATATTTATTTAGGTATTCAAGAGAAATACATGTATTTATATATGGCTACTTTATGATATACATTTTCAATTCTAATAAAATAATTTTGACGAACAAATTGTGATTGGCTAAGCATATACATTTTACGACATATTGCCTCCGCTTCAAAACAATATGAATATGACGATAGAGAAACTTGCCTGTCTGTCCGTGTTATATGCTCATATGAGTGTGTGTGCTCAGCTGAGAGGTTTTGGCCTACAGAGTAGAAAGCGGAGAGCTGTCTTTAGTGTTGGACAAATATTAGCAAAATAATTGATGACATAACGCATTAAGATTTGCATTGATTGCACAGACGGGGGACGTCCTAATTTGACCGACTACTTCGGAAAACGCACGTGGCATGATCATGATTTAAAATGTAATTCATTTTATTAATTTAATTTCAAACCAATACGTGGGCTAGATAAGACATGAAATTAAAAATATCTTCCCCATTAAAGTAACCTTGTTTATTTTCATTGTGCATTTATTTTTATAATAAAACATTTAATTAACCATCATTACAGAAAGTCTTGATAAACCTCAAAGTGAATAAATTAGTAATAACAAATAAGGTGTAAGGATTCTTAATTACAAAAGTACCGAATAGGTGTGGTTTTCATAGCTATTTAAAGAGTTTGGGCTAAAACGCTTAAAAAGCCCATATCCTCGTTTAGTGTAATTCTTTACAATTTTACAATCTGACTGGCAAAATAATTACAATTTGCAATAGTTAAGATCAGTGTTTATGATGGAATAGTGGTGTTAGAATGTGCAAGAACCCACCAAATTTGGGCTTTCACAACATTTTCTCAATTTTATGAACTTATTTTGCCCACTGGCTGGCTTCACAATATCCTTGTGGAAAGCCCTGCACATGGGCTATCTTTTCCTGTTATGCTCAGCTCAGCCAGTTGGGTTTCAGGGGTGATCACCTGGCTCCCAGTGATAGGGTTGAGGGTATTTGAGATTTTGTTTGTCCAAAAAGAAATGACCAGGTCCTCTGAGAGAGCCATTATAGAATGTCAAGAATGATTTCCTATCAGCTTTCGCAACTCTACAGCAGCCAGGAGTAGATGGGATAAATTGAAGTACCAAAGTTTCCTTCTTACAAAAAAACACATCCTGGACCTGATAAACCACAAGGCTGAAGGATGTCTGAAGGCTATGCAAACACCCAGGGATAGAGTAAAAGCAGTAGAAACTTCCGAATTGGTAAAAAAAAAGCTATAATACTTTACTTTGCTTCATATTGCGGTCTATCCCGCTTTGCAATCCCCAAGAAGGATTGAGAGGAAGCATGAAAATGATATCCGTGGTCTCTCTGGAGTTCAGCAGATGTCGCGCCTGTGGTCCAGAATTTCTAGTAGAACTTAAGCAGAAGTACTGGAATGTGTGGGGCCAAAAATAAAAAAAAGGTACTGAATGTGTCCTATAAAAAGTGCAAGTCCTCGCCCTAATATGTAACGATTTACATAATGGGGACATGATGATCCCATTTCATCCCCATAGGCGAGTCCCAACAATGTGTAATTAGTTTTTAGTCCCCACAAGACTGTGGGGACAAGATTTTTTTATTTTATTTCATATATATTGATATAACAATTAAATTATCCAAAACAAATATCCAAAACTTGTCTGATTTTTTTTTTTTTTAGAAACGTGCAAATGTAAGCGATAATATACATTATTTATCAGATGCCTGATCAGAAAAATACTAAACCTCAAATTCAAAAGGATTGCTGTGACACAGATTAATCTAATCACTGTATCAATTACATAAACTTGAGAATCTGAATTTTTTATTGAGTACTTAAAATGAAGATGACATGATGGAGTCCATCACTGGACTATTATGCAAGTAAGATAATCACTGGCACATGTATTTTTCATCAGTTTGGGGCAAGGAAATTAATTGAAACACTTGTTACAACAGTCACATACTATCCTAAAGGAGAATGAAGGGGAGAGGGGATGACACCCAGCAAAGGCAAAGCTGCAAAAGTGAATTAATACTTTTTTAATAATGCACCGGGTTGGAGGGTTTCTTCTTTTCTACAATTTACAGCATTAGTTCTCAAAGAATCATCCCTCATTGAATCAAACTTGAAATCAAATTATATTGGGACCTTGTTAATCAGAATCGATCAGTGCCAACATCCCTCCCTAATAGTAATGCTCATGGGTTAGAAATAAAATGTTCAACAGTCACAAAGGTCTAACGTTCTTACATCTACATACTGTCTTTATTGTTATGTTTTTGAAAAGATAAAAGTTGGTAAAACTTTTATCTTTTCAATAAAAACTCTGCAGTCCAAACATCAATTCAATTCCCATGCTTTCACATACTCATTTTATCAGGTACACCTGGCTAAAACGAATGCGTTTTAATACAACAGTCCTGCGAAAAAAATCCGACCTTCATGGAGGTTATTAATGTTTTGATGACAAATTGTATTCAGGAAACTGAAGTTTGTTTTTCTGCTGAACTGTACTTTATTATACAGAGAGTTGTTTCTGTTATTTAGCCTATCCTCTTTTATGTAAATGGTATGGACAAAAGAATGTTAACACCTGCCGTTAATGATGCAACACTTTTCAAGACAAACTAACAGCATCCAATCTCGCAAATTGCGATGTGACCAGTAGTGTGGTAACATTGTTTCAATGTTAGGGTGGAATCATACCAACGATCGATTTTGGCCTTCAGCCTTTTGTGGAAAAACAACGCTGAATGACAGACTTGTTTCCTAATGACGCGCTGTTCTGCATGCTGTGCGCCATACATTGCCCATACCAGCCAATGTCCCTATAACAATGAGCGGGAGGAGACAGGTGGCCAGCGACCTGTGAGAGCAGGTCTCTCCGGATGCTGGCTGATGACGACGAAAACATGGACGGGCATTGTATTAATCCAATTCCATGGCAGTAATGTGGAAAATCCAGCAGCTGTCTGAGCTTTATATAGAAGAGCCTAGGGCATGAGAAACCTGCAGTGATTCAAATGGCACAAAGGCACTGGGCCTGAAATACAGCACTCTTCCCCATGGCATATAGATCTCTGCGGCTGCCTTTTTGCCATTCTCTGCCCCTCTCAGCATCACTCTGCTTAATTTTACTTTCCCTCCAATTTCTTCATTTGCTGTCTCTTTATACTCTGATGGCCTTTCTGCTTATTTCTCTGCCTGCAGTTCCTGTCTTTCATCTTCCCCTTACAACCCAATTGCCAGGGCAGTTACAGCCCAAATCCATCCTTTTTTCCTCCCCTCATTCCCTCTCGTGCTCACCTCGTCCTTCTCCCGTGTCTTTGCTCTCAACAGGGACTCTCAGGAGTCTTTAGGGATGCTGCATAACTCTCAGTGGGTTGTGAAGGTGCAGTTAAAAGAATATTGATGAGTACTTTTTTTTTAATGAAGATGCTGTATTATATCTGCAGGGTTTTATAAGGATTTTTATCAGGACCAGAAACCTAATAATTTCTTTGCGATATGCTAAGATTTCAAGATTGAAATCCCCCAACACACACACACACACACACATGTGTTTTCATGACTTTTGAGGATATTACATTGACTTACATTCATTTCCTGGAGACTTAACCTGAAACATAACCACTACCAGCCTAATCCTTACGCTTACCCTAACCTTAAACCAAGTCCTCGCCCTAATATGTAATCATTTACATAATGGGGACATGTTGATCCCATTTCGTCCCCATAGGCGAGTCCCAACAATGTGTAATTAGTTTTTAGTCCCCACAAGACCGGTAAAACATGCGCATACACACACACTTTTTCTGCTGCTCAACAATGGAGGGTAGTGACAACCACAAGATATTTCAGTCATAAAGGCTAATGAGCCTCATTCTTACGCCAAGAAAGCAAATGACCATAATAGTGACCATAATTACAGTAGTTTGCATCACAGTACTGCATATTACCTCTTCACAAAGCAGCTAAGAGCTGGTTATTGGAGCCGTCGGGAAAGTGGCAGAGGGGACATTTCATGCATCGCCGTCTAGTGGCTGCGTTCAAAATAGCTTCCATGCAAGATTTTGGGAAAGCAGCTTCTCACTAAAGGTAAATCAATTGTTTTCTACAATGTGCTTTGGTGTCAGTAGCTAATTTGACTTCTTTTATTGCAACTGCTCATGGTGATTTGTTCCAAAATGACTGCGTCATTAAGACATTATTGAAAAGAAAATGTGAAGGCAGATCCACACTCACTGTATTGACGGCTCACGGTAAACTTAATAAAGCAATGTTCTGATCTCACAGAAATCTTTATCAGGCTTTGTCAGAGCAGAGCATGCAGTACTCTAGATATACACAAAGAAACTCATTACTGAAATGGATGTAACCTGTAAAATTGAAAATTATTCTGGTACCAGATTTAACTTAACTTAATCAGCGCTGTGTTTTCATATAAAAAAGATTACAAATGAAAACGTGTCTTTGTCAGCACATATTTCGTCTGGTTTTTGCTCATATATGTGTTTTTGATCTAGCAATTGTAAATGTCCTTTGGTTGTGGATTCTCTCCACGTCAGTTTTCTTTAAGTGAACATGACATTTAATCCCCTGGTTATTTTCCTATGAATAAAAAAGAAACAATTTCCTCTCAGGTTTCACCCATTATTTTTTTTTATATCTTGGATCAGCTTCTGTCTTCTCAGTGCTCTGGCTCCAAAAGCGGAAATGTTGGCAATACTAAATATCTTGGCGTCAATGAGTAACATTGCAGTCACGTCATCCACCAGAGTCTGTCCTCTTTATAAAACTATAATAAAACATGAAGGTTTGCGAAATTTAGTAGAGATCTCTTTTATAATGGTGATCAAGGGGGAATATGCTGTTCCGCATGCAGCAGATTTCTGTTGCAGTACTGTAGTTGACCAATAGGACAAATTAGCTGGTATGTTGTTTGCTAGTGAACTGTTAATGTTGGTAAAAGGCCGCTGTCATTGCTTGAAACTGCAATATAAATGGGTTGCAGTGGTACTTCTACCGGAAACCCACCACTGGGTAAAATTGATCACAATAAATGGATGATTATTATATCTATTTAATTTTCTTTATTTCTCATACAGATTACAATTGAAATGTGTATATTCACATGAATACAAATTTTATGAATCGGACAACTTTGCCATTGTGGTGACTGCAAAATGGTGCCTGCAGAACGACGCCTCTTTGCCGGGACTCCTCGTTACCTGGTGACTGGCATGGACAGAGGCGTGTGCTGTTCGTCTGCAGGTGCTTTCCCGCGAGCGCATTCGTTTTTTCATTTAGAGCAAATAATTTTCCTTTTCCAGTCATTATTTTCATGTGCAAAACTAAAACAACATTTAAAGGAATGATTCGATCCCAAACTTTTTCATCCATATTAGCAATTAATCACGGGGGAATTAATGGCGGGGGGACCGGGGAGGCAGTGATTTATCACGGCTGGCCCCGGGTCCCTCGCCCCTGGGGGGGGATTGAGAAGACACCGCTTAGTCGGGACTGGTCTTGTCCCTTTCGGGGGGGGGCACTCTTAGGTATCTCCAATATAGCTTATGTCAGGAGCTCTCCAGGGGGAGCGGGGGAGGCAGTGATCCATCACTGCTGGCCCTCGCACCCTCGTTCCGAGGGGTTACTGGGGAGGCACCGTTTAATCGGGGCTGGCCCCAATCATCCCCCCGGGATTGAGCCTGTAACTCCATATCCCTTTTTCAGCCGCTCAGACCGTCTTTGGATGGCTACGTCTCCTTAGTCTTAGTTGACCTGACCAGAGCAACCTTACGGTGTCAACAACTGGTTGGGTGGTAAGTATGCGGCCCCCTCGGGTTCCTACTTTTGGAACAGCACGCGAGGTGTGGTGGTCCAGGGCATCAGGACCTTGATCGTTGCCTAGTCTTCTAAGAGGCTTAGCCTCACTCACTCAGCAGTCCATCCTACACCACACACGTATAATTCAATACCCGCTCTATCCCTCCACTGCTTTTTTTAGTAATCCCTTACTCCTCATCCCCTAGTCCGTCGTAGGTGACTAGGCCGAGGATGCACTGGGACCTAGTTTCCATGAGCTTCTTTCACCTTTAGAACCCCTTCATTCCTATCCCCTAGTCCAGCTTAGGTGACTGGGCCCAGGATGCATCGGGACCTAGTTTATATCTACTACCCTCCTTCCCCTGTTACCCTTCTAACACCCAACTCTGGACGTACCAGGACCAGCAATGCTTACTTTGGCTTCAACCACGTACCTATAAGATATCACTTCTTCAGGCTTATTACTACGCCCACTTCACGGACAACCCAATTGGCTATACTACACATCCTGGGGACTTGATCAACCCCAGGGGGCCTTCCTCAGAAAAGGGTGTCTAGTGATAATGGCCGAAACGCCTGTAAAATAAATAACTTAAAATATGTTTTTGACTGAATGGTTAGTTTTGGGCAGCATCTAAGGGAAAAGGTCAGGATCTATCCCTTTGCATTGTCAATAAGCAGGACTTTTGACACCCATTATCACGTTAATTTCCTACTCTATTGCTGACCACTTTGTAAAGTTAGAATGTCCTCACTCCTCATTCTGTCAATTCCTTCTCCTCTGCTAACAGTTGTGCCCTTTCATCTCTCCCGTACCAATAATTGCAGGGCCTGAGGTGCTGAGCTTTAACGTCCAGAGACGGAGAGCAAGAGAATGAAAAGAAAGACAGAATGAGCGAGGGGAGACAAAGGATAGCTGTTACCCAAACCCAGAACAGATCGTTGTTGCCGGCCCAACCCCCCTCCTCCCCTCCATCTCCTGTCCTTTATTTTGCCCCCTCTCTCCTCATCTTTTCTCATTTCGATTGAAGGCTAATGTTCAGGTGTCACATGCCTCTGCCTCGTGAGCCCCATGCGAGCTCAGATTCTGCCCTGTAGCAGCACAGGCTTCTCATTTCACGGTGGAGCAAAGGGTGCACACACAAAACAAATGAGGAAAAGGTTAATGTATTCCAAACACCTTATCTACATTGAAAGACGACATGCCATCTCTTCGACACCGCTCCTCCATAAGACTGAACTTCGACAAGCAGACAACATCCCGGCTTCCCCTCGCTTACTTAGATTATGCACTCAGAGGGAACTAATGCAATGACTGTTGTCCCTTGCCAGTGGACCATAGTGAGCCTATTAAAATCACATCGCTACTTGCCTTTCTCTACAATATGCCCCTCATTAAAAGCCCATGGCGCCATTAAATGAACAGGCCTGAAGACAATGCTGAGAACCCATGGATTTGATGCGACTCGATTGTAATATCTAAAATGACCCCCTAAACACCATGACCGGTTATATCAACAGACGCTGAAGGGATTCATCAGCGCCAATCGTACTTGAGCTCATTTCAGAGAGGGGCTTGGAGGAAAATCATGAGCCAGTCTCGGTCGGGCTGCATTAAAGGCCACGCACAATTGCTGTCGTGATCGGAGAAAAGACGACCACGTCTTGCAGGGAATGATTACTCACTCCGGCGTGTGTGGGTGCTCGCAGTAAACGCTGCAAGCACAAATGTGTGGAATGCCAGGGTCCTCGTGCGGCAGCTGGTTGCCAGGTGGGCACAGTGCTTTTTAATGGCATTGACCTGTAAGATGGAGGAGCACCGGTTTCTTTTTAATGTTGCACAATGAGGAAGTGGGAGACTCGAGTTGCATAACTCGAGGGTTCATGGGAATGCAGAAACAGAAATGTCACCCAACTGAAAGTAGAGCCTGTTTTTGATATGGGGTTAATTTCATCCTATTCATCTCAATCCCTCAAGAATTTAAGCGACAGCCCTGCACAAATCTGTCAAGGTTTCCTTAAACTTTACACAGGTAATTTATTCAGGTCTCAAAGAATAAAGGCGAAGGCAACACGACTTATTTTAACATTTTTAATCTGTGCCAATTTAAAACCCTCCGTGCAAGTTATTGTGAGGCCCTTAAAGAAGATATATGAGCCCGCGTATTACCACCCACACAGTGGCTTTACAGGACAGGAATAACTTTAATTGTGGAGATCAGTTTTTTTACTAATACATTGTCTTGATCTGAATTAAAAAAATTACACATCAACCTGACTTTTCCTACGGCGCAATACACTCCTTGTGTTTGTTCAGCAGCTTTCAGTTGCTCAACTTATAATGCGCCAAACTGAGATCTGTTTAAAAATGTGAAGACGTCAAGCATGAAATTAGTGAGGAGCATCAACTTTACTTTTATTATTTTATTGATATCCTATTTCGAGCTTCCATCCCACCTTCATTTTAGACCACTTAAAAATATTGATGAACTGTCATTTAACGCAGTGCAGTATTCCTTTTTTCCCCCTGAAGATGCAGCCAGGACAGGTTTCTGATTAGGGGTTTAGACAAGTCAAAGCAAGCAGAACTTATTGACAGCTTGCCGTGTTTCCATAGAGCTTCACTAACAGTGTTCAGGATCCACAGGAAGGAAATTACCACCATCTGTATGCAAGAGGAAATGGGATTTAACAAGGAATACATTATTGGACTATTGCACTTCCAAAACACAATATAGGGGCTTTTTTTATTTTATTTTTTTACTATTACCTGCGTTAAAGTCAAAACAGTCAGGGGTGAAATGAAAAGTAAAAATTCCTCCCATTCAATAGTTACAAATTAAAGGATTATAGTTGCAGGGTAACCCTTTATGTATGTAGATATAAATGTTGAGCATGAAGAATATATTTCAGTATAACAATCTTAGTTCAAGAATTTTTGTTTACAACACTAAAAAAAATTGATCAACAGAATGTAAAGAGCTTACAGTGTTGATGATAGGTCAAAGACCTGTTGCTGAGATATCTACTGAAATGAGGACGCTAACTTCTTCACTTCTACAACTTTCTTGTAATACCACTCGTTCCTCAAGAGGCGATAAGGAGTCACTGTAGCTACAGTGTGCCCACAGTCAAGAGAACAAAGAAGTAGAGCTGCCCCAAGGGGTTGTCGATAATGCGTCCATGGTCCGTGTGCATTTTACAGTTTGCTTATTTGATTAAGTTTAAAGTGCTCATCGCCACAAGGAGAATGCTTTGCGGCTGCCGCTATACAGCTTATATACCTTGTTACGGACCCAGTAGTAGAGGTAAAATGCTGCCTCCTATTTCTTTGGAGCAGGTGGCTCCTTGTTAAATGTCATGACAACATGGGTTGTAGTCAAAGTGGTGATGTCAAGAATCATATATTGTCCGTGCACTGACATCAGGAGAATTACTGAGTGTTTCGCTGGAAGGTACCTGTGAAGGACTATCACCTCTGTTAATAGCATTTAACCTGCTGTGTCATTTTTCATTGTTGTGCTGAACCTCTTTAATTGATTTTAAATAATGTCCAATTGGGTGAATACCACAACAAATGAGTAATGAAGTGAATAGTAGACCAATGACTCTCTGCACTCCGACCTGCGGGAGTACTCACCCAACCACAATGAGAAAAACATAAAATTGTTTATTGAATCAACAATAGAAGAAGAAGCTAAAATGACCACAGTCCAGGACATAAAGCTTTCGGCAGTCACGATGGATTCTGCCAACAAAAATCTCCTCTGGTACAATTGAATGACACGTGTTGACCCAGAGGGGGATTGAAAGGTCATGAAGTGGTTTTCATCTTCGAGGAGGCAATTCTTTTTCCAGCTGTGTGTCAAGCAAACTATATTGTCCTTTCCTCAACTGTCAAATTTAAATTAGTGATCATTTATAAGTGGATCTTATGGGAACATGGGATAAGGCGTATTGAGGATCAGGAACTGATAAAAAAAAACATTTTGTTTTTAAATAATATTCATTTTAAAAAGGGTGTGATCCAAGCCGTTTAGGTGGGTGGAAGTTGAAATACAGCATCAATATAATTATTATTTATCATAGGTGTAATTTTCTATTTATGCTATATCATGAATGCCACTTAGGATTTATAGATCGAATCATTAGCATGAAGCATTTAACCTAGCAAATAATTTCTTCCAAATAACTATTGATCAGAGTAATTAAACCACATCAATCTCCTCTCAATACAGTTATTCTCTGCAGATTACTGTGTGTACATTTGCTCATGATTGATCCAGTAGCTTTATGTGTAGCTGGATAAAATAAAAAATCTTAAATGTGCATGGTAATGAACTCATTACCATTTGTATTCAAATGCACTTAACAGATGAGTTTTCAAAAGGAAACTTGTTTGTTACAATGAGAAAACGGAGAAATAGTTTGACAGGAATGATCCTGAACTGGATGGAGGAGAATTTTTTCTTTTTTTTTAGAAATTTCAGAGACTGCCTCTGGAAAAAGACTCATCGACAGACAATACATAAGATCCCAATTGGGCTTTATTTCTGCAGCTCACAAAATACATAGTCTCCTCTGCTTGTTCCCTGTCGGCCATTCTCTGGATTCTCTCTCCAGTGGCCCTCAGGTCAAAGAAATGACTGTGATAAAATGTCATGATGAGAACAAAAAAATGTCACTCTTGTTAGTATTGAAACGTGACTTGAAGTTTAATTCTTGTTTGCGCGGCACTCTGCTCCCCAGACAGACCAACACGCACGCACACACGCAGATCTCTCTGACCTATCTCAATGTTAAAAAGAAATCCCCTCTTTGACATGACTGTGCATGTACACACAGACACACTCTGGCAGATATCAAAATAGATGCATGCAATAGTTCATGCAAGCGCACACACATACGCCACGGAGATTAATCTGAGATAAAATGTCTGGCTTTTTGTCAGCGAAGTCAACAGCGGCGACGGCAAAAGAGCAAAGAGGCCCACAAATGCACACAGCACACGCTCTCCAGTTCAGTTGGTCATGTGACGGAGTGCTTGTCAAGTGGCAGCAACTACCTAATGAATTCTACTTCAATACAAGCAGGCAAAAGCAGGCAGAAGCAGGGTGGAGAGAGACATGTTGAGGATGAACATGGTATCTGGAGACTGGAGCCAGCTGGCAGAGACTGTATTGAACATAGGCCGAGCAAAGAGTTCCAACGAGCTCTGTAATGCACATCTCGAATGTTCAGGGGTTACATGGCTGTAGCAGCATGGCTCTAATGACGGTAGGCCAGTTCACCACTTCTTTCCAGGCTAAAATATCTCAACAATTATCTCATTATTGCTTAATGACTTTCCTCCAGCGCCATTATGAGGTTACATTTGTGGTCTTTAGAGAAATGCGTTATTACAATTATTGGATGGATTGTCATGGGATTTGGCACAGAAATCTTTGGCGACTGGAGAATAAGTATATTATTTTGATCTTCTGTTCTTTCAATTTTTAATTTTGTACCAGTAGGTCAAAATTGTATTTGATTTAGTTAAAGATTTCATTTCCCATAAGCCTCAGCTGTTTTTTTGTACATGAGCTCAAAATATAGGAGTACATTTTAATTGCCGTAGCTGTTGTATCAACAAGAATGGTGAACAGTATTAGGCTACAGTTGACACCTTTCTCATCTTCTTCTAGTGATTCAGCTGACTTGTTTGACATATTCCCATGAATCTAGACATTTCCCTCGCATTCACACTCTCCAATCTTATTAAATATGTGTGGTGCACATAACGCACACACACAAACTGAACAGACGGACCCTGAGCGCTAAGATAAATAGATTGAATAAATGCTGGTATTTGCCCGCTCATCCAGACAACTGCAGCCTGTACATCATGGTTCTGCCACATCATGATTCATGAATATACTAACGGATGCAAGAACAGCCTCTTCGACAATTACTAGTAATTTCGATGGAAAATTCAAAAGTTCTGTTTCTGTCGAGCAGCTGGGGGTGAGAAAGTTGTTGACACCGGGGAAACACTTGGCCTTTAAAAACAGCAAGCCTCTTACATGACAGCATGGTACAAAATGTGCATTTTTGGCAGTCCAAATTGTAGCTATCAAAGCTGTTTTCAAAGATTTGCTTCTCAAAGTGATGTCTGTCACTGCTTTGACACTGATGCACTTTTCATTGGGTGTCATTTGTGTTTCTCTTTTTTTTTTTTGCTCGACTAAATCACTATTTGTACAGATGCAGCCTAGGGAAAAACAAGTCATTTGCATACGCCTCAGCCCCCAAGACACACACAACATCCTTGTGGCTTTTCTGAGCTGAAAAATGATAAATGGAAGAAAAGATAGACACGGTTAATGAGGACTTGTTGTGACTGAAAAAAATTGCTTACAAACTCTTAATCATCTCAACCAAGTCAACCATCAGGGTAAAGGTTTCAAAATAAAACAAAATATATAATTTTTTTAAAGTAGCACTAAGCATCTAGATACAAGAGTTCCCAAAACGGCATTTTTTTCTGAGATACATACTATATAATGTTAAGCAATTAATGGAAAAACAACAAACTGATACTCAAAGAAATAACACCGATGACAAGCATATGCTTGAATCCATGGAGACGTCCCTCCACCAAAATGACTGCATTATATGCAAATTCTCTAGAAGGTATGTGTGTTATAACTCCCTCTCTCTTAGCAATTAATGTGCTTCTTGCAACCAAGAAATATACTTTGTTCCAATGATAAATAAAAGTGAAGCAAGTACCCCCCTTCAGAGGATTTACTATGTGATTATGATGGGACCAATGTTATTGACTGCCATGTGAGCTGCCAGTGTTGGTGCCAAATTTATGTGCTTAATACATAGATTAAAAAATCTCCAAGGCAAGGCGTCTCCGGCAACTCACAGCATGCAATTAGCAAAGAATAACAATGCCATGTGGCGTGTAATTAGCAACGGGGATCAACCTCTTCCCATCTTATTGCGGCTTCGTGACCTCAACAAGTACCAAGAAAGTCAATTTAAGACCGAATAAGGCGACAGTAGCACCAGAAAAGCTATGTAATTTTTAAAAGCTGTCTGACCTCATGAGGCCCTGACCAACGGAACTGCTAATAAAGTCAACTTGTGAAAAAATAGAAAAGTAAATGACAGAAATGCCTGCCATTTCCCTGGCTAATAATATGTTTACGTCGAGAGGCATTTGCCTCATAAAGCAGTTTTAATTGCGCCTTCCCTTATTGTTTGCTCTCCACTTAAATCCACTTTGGCTAATCCTAAAGAACCGTGGTCATATTTCCCCAGACAAAGTGCAGCTGTTGCTAGGAGCTCGTTTTCTACATTAACCTCTCATGGCCATTTTGTGAGTAGATTCACATTATAGCAAATAATGGCTGGGCTTTGTTGAACTTTCACAGCTTGGCAAATGAGAAGAGATGAAGGGGTCTCGGCATACAACCGCAGAGACCTAATCCTACACACACCGACCATTAGTCATCAGCTTCTCATATAGTATCAAGTGTACACTGCTCTCAGTCACATGATGACTGCTGGCAGCAGTGTCACAGTAAGTGTAACTCCTGTCCTCTCTGCTAGACGTGTACCATATAAAGATAAGAGTTTGCAGTCACAACTTAGCAATGGGGTGAAAAGGTCAAACCCAGTATAACTAAGTATTTATGTTTATTTTACACCCTTTCAATGTTCTGACTTGTTTGTACATGTATGCAACCACATTAAGGGTATGTTAAAATGGGTCCTTATTAGTCACACTCGGTAACAAAGAGGGTAAAATAAGGATGCTAATAAAATTTAGCCGCTTGAATAGGTAGAATTTGCCGGTAGAATCCTAGTACCATACTATAAGATTAATCATGATGGCTCATTATGTTTGGAAGCAAATGTACTGAGTCATTATGTTTTTCTCTCTAGTGTAAATCAGCCTTAATTTTCTTTTTGCAGTTTCAGTCTCTCACAGCCCTACATTGTATGTCACATGCCTGCAGCTGCTTCACAGTTAAGTGCTGAAATGCTTGTACTGTGAAGCAACCACTCCAGATGGATAACCTACAGAATTGTTGATTTAGCCACCATAAGTTTACTTGATTGTGTTACTCAGTTAATAAACAACTTGACTTAACTACGTCCCGCCCTGAAACACAGACTGGCCAATTATAGCGTAGCTTCGGCCAGCTCCGACCAGGTTGCGACAACTATACATTTCTGCTCCATAGACTCTCATGCAGTCATTTTGGATTTGATTAATTCCACAGACTGTTTGTTTGGCTTTCGAGCTAAACATTATGTAATTGTGACAGGATATAAAGGTTTCTAAAATGTTGCGTTTCTAGGTGAAAACCTGTGGCGCTAACATTAGCAGAGTTGGCACAACATTAATTAACGTTCTATTAATTAATTTTTTTTTGTCTCGACCGCCAGGTGATGTAGTGGTTCACTTTTACACTGATCTGTAGGCTTTAGCTTCTTTCTTTATATTTTTAACCTGTTTACACTGATGAATCAGTTTGACATTCTGGATACATCCTTAACACTCATATAGTAGACCCTTCTGTCTGCTTCTCTCTAAAATTGATACTCTAAAATATTTATTCAGTGAGTGCACTTAGTGACAGTTTGGGCTCCATGGTAGCTCTGACAGCTTGATGGAGTTTAGTGAAGGGTCAAGTAATACTTAAATATCACAACAACACAAGCTCGAGCTAGGACTTTGCAGTTGTATTTTTTTTTTCTACTACTTGCTGCTCATAATCCTCATAGTCGACCATAGTTGCCCCGACCTTTCAGAAAAGACAACTTGTCTATCGGACACGGTTGGATGAAAAGCACTTGATGATGGAAAGAGTGCAGAGGAAAATCAGGAGGGTTTTAGAAAGTGGAGAAGCCTACCCCTCTCTGACAAAATGTCATGCTTAAGCATCAACACTTTTTCCAAAAGTTTACTCATACACATTGGCAAAAAGCCACGCACAGCCTCAAAGACAATTAATAAACATATGCAGAAAAAGGCGATTGGTTGTTGACACTAAGTACTGTATGTATGTATGTATTTATGTATGGCTAATCACCCATGGAGAGGTTTTACAGACGGATTAAGCCGGGCATTATAGACAAAAAATATTTGTCTTTTTTTTTTAATAGATGAGTGTAGTGCAGAACCGGGTTCAGTTCATGTCCATCAGACTAACTTCTTCATTGAAAAGCTGGGTGTCCCACCTCATTGCCCCGCACACACGCGCAACCACACTGTTACCGATATTCTAAGGACACACAAGCTCACACAGCTGTATCAGTCATAATTAAATTGCCACCCTGACAGGGCCCCTGAGATTAAAAAGTCTGGAAATTTCACCCTCACCTTCAGCAAAGGGCACTTTTCAGACATTGGAGACATAGACAAAAGTCCTCTGTCGGATCCTTCTGGTTGCAGTCAGCTGGAGGATTAAGCAGCTAATGTCAATGGGGTAGAGGAATCCTGCAGAGCCTCTCTTTTCTTCAGCAACCATACAAAAATGCACAAGGACAGCTTTTGATTGCATGGCTGTGGGGCCAGGCTGTACCAGCGGGACTCACACTTGCACACAAGCGTTGGCACGGAAAAGGGCTCCGATGATCACAGGTTAACTGGATGTTCTTGAGGTGCAGAGGTTACAGGATGATAACACGGAAGCTGGTTGCTGCCGAAACGTGACTAAAATCTCGCAAAACACGAGCCCTAGTGTGAATATCACTTGGGATATTCTGGTGAGGAAGGAAGACGGCAGCATCAGAGCTGCTTACGTTGGCAAAGTGAGCTGCTGACATTTGCTGTCGGCTTTGACAAGAGCTCATATTGTCAGTGATTTTGAAATCCCCTAAAAATAGCCATATTATTTATTCTTATGTCAAAATTGATCAAGACATGATCTAATCACATCTCTGCTTATATCTTGCCACTCACAACCTCTTCAGTAAACCTTGTTTGACTGTATTTCCCATTTTCTTTACTTGGTTAATAATGCACATACAAATGTATAATCAAACCGTAATATTTGTACTGACATACCATTGTAAAATGAAACTAATACCTTTTCAACCCAACAAAGTTATGATACGCAGTCTCAAGTTTTTACTAAATCCTTACCCAACAAGATGCAAGCTTGAAATTGCCAAATAATTTAGAATTTTGATTTTATCTGTAAACTCAAGCATTGACTGTGTTCTTCGATACCAACTTCACTCTTTTTTTGTCTGAGTCATGTATGCAATACAATTCCCAAGACGGATGCCCAAGATTGTTTTGTGTCTTCGTAATGAGTCTGATGGTAGAGTTGAGTAGAGTATTTGGATTGTACAGTCATGCCACACTTTTTCAAATTCAGCGTATGTCTGTATGTATTTTAGGGTGATAGATGGTGCTACTTTACTGTGGGCTAAAATAGATTGCAATAAAAAAAGGACATTTTACAGTTGGCTGAAATTGTTTGGCATTCACCAGACTCAAATTATTTTGATGGCTTTACTGCTCTATGACTTATCTAGACAGGGAGAGAATCTGTTCTCAGCTGTCCAATACCATTCCACACCTGGAAAATGACTTGTTTTAATCTACCTAAACACCAGGTGGTGGGGAATAAAATGGAAGCTAATTTGAAATAAAACTCAATTGTTCTGATGTAGTAAATCTTCTACCTCTGATTGGAACAACTCAAAAAAATTATGTACAAACTCTGACGGCTGATGTCTACATCTCATTAAATCAATTCACAATGACAAAATCAATCAACCGTGTATTACTCATTAGCACATAAGACACTTTAAACGTTTTGTCAATAGCGCTACACAAATGAAATTTATATTTCATTAACAATGCTGATATCTCAAATGTTTCTACGCCATTTCCACAGAGAAACAATAGGACAAGCTTGATTTAATCAGACAGTATAGTGGAATATCACCTGTGTATAGAACAAGTTAATTGAAGAGCATTTATGTTTTTCAACCTTGCAAATGAGTAGTCTAGCTCAGACTAATTGATCTTGATTGCTGATTTGATTAAGTCTATTTCCAGGAAGTCAGTGGGAAATGATTTTTACTCGTATGCTTGTCAGCGACGAGCACACCATGAACGAACTAGAAGTAATGTAGCCAAGACAGTGTTATACTGTCTCGTCTCATTTGTCGCCCTCAGCCCTGCTGAGAGTCTGACACTTTCTCATTTTATAAGACCGTGTAGAACTTTCTGTGATGAAATCTAACTGGAACAACGGCTCCCTCACAGACCCCTCGGCTCTGACTCTGCTGTAGGACCAATAAACCCGAATGACAAGACACCGACCAAACTCTCTCCTCTGCCGAAACTTCCCTGCAATAAAAGAATAAGAGAACTTTTAGGCAATCAATATGAAGTGCTTTTACTTGATTAGGGCCTTGGAGTTCATGTAGAAGAGAGAGGAAGGTCTGTGTGGAAGGTCAGCAGCATAATTCAGAGTCATTCCAAGTTCTCTGGGAGATGGCACCACTTACAGAGCTGCATATCCATTCAAATAAAAGCCCACGGGGGCCAGCAGCTTCAGCAATACACAGCTAAAGACGTAGCGATGGAGAATGAGAAATCCGTGTGTGTTGTGGGGTGGCTTTCAAGCCAAGTTAGTTCAATCAGAGGCAAGTAACGCATGCAATCAGGCGTCATCAAAGTACATGACAGAAGATATTACTCGGAAACTTTGCCACTGATGTTTAACAGAGATGAGCGACTTGGGTTTCCTGCTGTCTGGCTTCGCTTGGGATGCTGCAGGGTCTGCATTGTGAGAGTTTTTCGGTCAAACTTCACCAGAAACCCCATTTAAATCGCTCCGCAGTTGGACCTGAGTGGGAAATGCAATATCACTCTGAGTTGAAAGGAAAGTTGCTTCCCTCGAGGTAAATAAGAATGCAAATCTAGAAGAGTAGTCGGGGAAGAGCCATTCACATCCGCCCCTGAGTGACTAGTGACATAACTTTCAGATTGAGGAAATTAATTAGTTCATCTCCATCGTGCGGAGTAGTAGTTTTTATTTTTTTCCCCTGCCATGTTGAATCATGTCTAGTACGTTGTTCTCAACAATGATAGGATAGGATGTCAATGTTGTTCCAGATGTCAGATAAAGATGTAGAACTACACAGCAGTTTATATGGCCAGGAGTGAATTTTGTTTCTACATTAGTGGGAACTAACTTTCCTCACTAAAACTTAAAACACTATTACACTAGCTTTGAGGAGGAGGCTATCTCTTGAAGAAATCTGTTCATGCAGAATCTCCACTTCTTTGACTTGCTCCTGTAGGCTTTGGAGAACTTCCCTCTGAGTATTTTCTGGCTCTTGTTGAGCCAAGAGATCTTCTTTGGCTTGCATATCCGCCTCAGTTTCATTCTTCAAACCATTGATTTCTGTTTCCAACATTTCTCTCTATAAATCAAAGAAGAGAACACAATTAGTAGCCATCTAATCCAAAATAGATGGATTATATTTGACTAACAAGCTTTTCTGAATTAAACATAGAATCACTTTACCTCTATTACAGGCCCCATGTTCTCTCCTACTTCCTCAGTGGCCCTGTTTATTTTATCCTTCAAACAGGAACTGAATTTTTTCCTGAGAAACAAAGGATCATATTGCATTAAAAAACCTTTTCAGTCAAAATGCAATTAATCAGTAATGGAAAAGTAGAATATTGATTCCAATCACGCCAAAGCTCGTATGATGGTTTAATTTAGTTCTAGTGGATACGACCTGAATCAGAGTCAAAGATTCAACAAATGAAAAGCAACATCTCTTGTGATGGTGGTACCTTTGAGTGGTGGCTTGGTTCAGTTCAGACTGTAGATGATCCGATTTGCTTCTCCACTCGTCGTCCTGTCATAAGTCGGAAATGAACTTTCAATAATCTGGAAAACTACGAATGTTACATTGCTGTTGCAATAAACTGCTGTAAACTGATCAAACTGACGTATTGATCTGCTCTCTCTGGTGTCGTACTGCAGCCTCAGCCCTCATTCTTTTATTTCACTTCAGTTACAGAAGCTTTGATAAAAGGTTAAACTGGATGAGCTCTGCAGTCTGAGTCATGTTTTTAATTATCATCTTTTCAATCAACATTACAATTTTAAAACACTCTCAAGTAAACACTTCTAGTTCACACTGAGTTTCATAAACTATTGTCTGCATATTCTTATCAGATTATAATCTGCATATAAACCATAACAACAAAGAGGGATATGAGACATCGTATTTATTGAAACTGAACAATGAGACAGTTTAGTAGCTTTGTACTCTGTGACAATCCCTTGGTTTCACTTTTATATTCATTCTTTCACTTATATTGCAACCTTGTAATAAAGTAATAATATGAACCGGGTTGTTTGTCGTTGTGACGCAACACACGGACGAAGGAATCTAAGATGCGCTTCTTTGTAATCCATCTTCTGAACGTTGTAGTTTCACGCTGCAGACTGATATCACTAACATGCGCCTGCCGTCGCATCATAACTACGTAGCTTAGTGAAAGTTGAGTCGGATTCTATAAACACCGCGGTTGTGTTTTCTTAACTCATGAATTCTCCTAACCATCTTTCCATGACCCAGTGACGTTCTCCACAGAGGTCAAGGAAAAGTGGTTAGGAGAAAAGTTTTTGGACTATTTGACCGCAGCCTGCATTTAACAGAAAACCTTTGCCTATTACCTGGGATAAGAGTACACCATTTTTATTCTGATAGCTCATCCACAAGTGAGGAGTTACTCTTGAGGTCTTTATTTTTGCTTTAACATCTCATGAAGACACATTTGTAACCTAAGACAGAAAAAAGTTTCTTCAATTACTTTCATAACAAATTCTTAATGTTGTGGACAGATCCTGACATAAAATAAATAAGAGAATAAGGTTTGATTGATCAATCAGGGCGGGGCTTGCAATCACACATGAGGAGGGAGGTGTCTGAAACGAGAGACAAGGTGAGTGACAGGAAACACAACAGACAACCTGACAGTGACAACAAAACTACACAGAAGGTCCGGACGTTACAGAAAACATTCAAACCTGTCCACAAACGTGATTTGTGTGCGGTGGAAGATGGCACTCGTCATCTGAAAATTAGATGGTCGAGGTGGTTGATCTCTCAAATATTTCACGGGCGACAGGGAAATCTGAAATTTATGGAGAAACACGATTTGAAAAATTTCACTTGCATGTTAAATCCTAACCAGAAAGCTAATGCTATACAGCAGCACTAGGTGTGTGACACTAATGTATCGTATTGTGGTATGGCCACAAAGAAATGAAAGATTCAACAAATATTTGACTTACGCTTCCTTATCAAATTAGCATAAAGTCCTTTGCTCAAATAAACGCAGCCGTCGCTCTCCATCACAAAGGAACCAGTTAGGTTTGATATCTCTCGCTAACAGATGAGTGGGAATATACATATAAATTGGCACAGAATTATAGATAGCACAACACGTGATGAATAAAATGGGATGCATCTAAGTGGTGGACACATGACAATTTATAACAAATCAGGGAATGCTTACCTCCGCTTTGCATTCCAACATGTCCAGACTGAAGCGGTCATTCATCATGTCTAATTTCAAGCTTTGCACAACAAAATGAACATTGCCATCAAGTCAATTGTCCTCTTGGCTGAAAGGTATTGAGTGTTAGTTAATCCTTAAATACCAACGGTAATACAACGTTGCTTTCCAGCAGTGACTCACCTTTGAAGACTTTGGCCTTTTTTCTCTCCAGTAGTTATTCATTTTCTGAAAAGAGATGCAGCCCCTATGTCTTTCTATTCGAAACTACGGCTACGAAATAAACAGTCGCATGCGAAACCAGACACAATTCAAAGTGAGTTGCTAAAGATTGAACCAGCCAATCCGTTTTCACTTGTTTCACTAATAATATTCTCTCAGGTTGATCGGAGGCAGTCTGTGATGTTCAGTATTGACAACATCCTTAAAAAGAGCAGCTACCTAAAAGGAAGGGCAGAACTTTTGCCTGGGTGGAGCTGCGTAGTTTGTTCAAAGAAGTCGCCTGCTCAGACATCTCGGCGCAAGTGTAAACATTCCTTCAGGAAATATCTGCGCTGGAGTGGCAACACCAAGGGTACATCCCAAGTCTCTTAATTGCATCCCCGTTTCCCTCACTTGCGTCTTTTCCTCACGTCTTAGTCCCTCCCACCAGGGATGCACGGAGAGATGCAAGGAAACATGTTTGAGGAGAAATGAGACATCCTTTCCTCTGAAGCGTCACGTGAAGTGACGTCTGTTTCTGATGATGGCGGATCAGCTGATCACATCTGGAGAGACTTTTGACGGTGATTGTGTCTATTAACAGATCAAGAAAAGACAAATCTTTTTATAAATGAAGAAAGCGGTTTGTGGTCCTTTTGTTGTTCAGACCTACAATGAACATATTTTAACCAGATGGTGAATCAGAAAACAAATCAAATACATAGAGAGTGTAATCTGTGATCCGTCTTGACTCTGGTATTAAACTCTAGCGATCAATCCGATCAGCTGCAGCGTCCGATGAAATAACTGATAAACAAGGAGGCTGCGTATCGGCCGCTAAAACACTTCCTGGAAGCCTGCTCTTGTTCATGGCTCCTCAGAGCAGAAATAAGAGCTTTGGGACGGCCTTCAGTATCGCGGCACAGAACAACTTCCGGTTCAAGCGAGGAGCGAGGAAATGCCAAATAAGAGACTTGGGCTGTACCCTTGTCTTATGTTTGCTGCTGCTGCAGCTGCTGCTTCCCAGCTCGGTGAACATATGCTTGCTCTAATCGCCTGATGGGCTGCAGGTGTGACCAATGCCACGTGCGTCGTGGCTGCAGCACCTGAACTGGATAGAAGACTTCCTTTATCACCTCCCCCAACCCGAGACCGGGGATCCGCCCCTTGTGCTGGATCCGCTCGGCTTTCCCCCCTGGTTTGCCAGACAGAACGGAAATATTCTTGGAAGTGGGTGCTCTCTAAATCTCTCTTCATTAACTTTAAATATCTTCAGCGCAGAGTAAATCAAGCAAGCATATAAAATTCAAACTGTAAAGTTAGTTTTACATCTATTGGCAATTTCCTTCATTTTGCAACAAATCTGTTTCCCCCCAGTAGGGACCTTAATCTGAATCAGCATCCAGTCTGTACACCGGGTAATGCATCCTGAATCTTCTGTATTACTCAGTATTTGTAACTTGTTGTTTGTTGGACCTGAGTGATGCTCAGTGTGACTTTAGTTTTATTCATCCTGAAGATAAAACCCTCAGGTCACTTTGCTCCTAATCACCTAATGCAAATTATGTGATTTATTTATTTTTTGCTTCAGATTACATCAAAGGCTCTAAGGTGAAGTGTAATTGCCACAGAGAGTAAGTGTAACTGAAGTCGTGTTGCGTGTCCTATCATCATTTATCAAACACTCTTGTAGTCATACATATTTATGCTGTCAGATGACATTCTTGCATTGTAAATACTTGTGATGCACTGGATGTCAAAGTAAATTAGTGTACAAACCCTTCCCCTTATAAGGCTGTGTGCACGGATATATTCTGTACAGAATTATAAGTACCTCATGCATTAAAATCTTACAGAACAACTTCAGCAGCTACTTTACTGCAGGGTTTCTGCTCCAATTGTACATAGTTTAGAGTACATGATTTTTCTATTCATGTTACACTTTAGAAAAAAAAGTCACGTTATTTTGACTGCTTGTCTTTCCTTTTAATATCGCTAACGGGAGATGGAGAGCTAAAAGTAGAGCAGCATGCATTTAGTGTCCATGTAGAACACGATGATGTGGTGGCTTGAGAACGGTCAATAAGATATGAGTTTGGGCATTTATTTTACAAAACAAGTCTATTTAAGGAGTCTTTGTAGGGCCGGTTTTATATGTGCACATAGATTGAAAATCTTATGACCAAGCACATGGAATCTTTGTTCTGTGTTAATAAATTATCTGGTTAAATATTTACGACTGTGGCTCAGTGGTAGAGCAGGGTCATCCTTCAATCAGAGGATCGGAGGCTCGATCCCTGGCACTCCGCTGGTCCATGTCGATGTGTCCTTTGGCAAGACACTTCACCCCAAATTAGCTGTGCCTACGGCATGTGAATGTTAATCGGTCCTGATGGGCAGGTGGCCCCTTTCCTGGTATCCCCCGCCATCAGGGTGTGAATGGGTGAACGATGACAAGTAGTGTTAAAGTGCTTTGAGTGGTTGGAAAACTAGAAAAGCACTATATAACCACAGTTCATCTACCATTTACCATTACATAGAGATCATATCTCTGCTTTGCATTTCAGTCTGATCGTAGTACCTGCTCATCTGGCTTGTTATCATACATTTCCAGAGTGATTATGTTTGAATTGCATCAGCTTTTAAACAAGCAATCACATATAGAATCTTATCTTCAGAGATTATCCTCTCACCTTTTTCCATTTTTGGATTAATATAAGGATTTCCCCTGCAGCCCCCTTTCTGATCCATCCTTACTAAATTGTAAGATCCTGACAGCTTAATGAGTAATGTCCCTGTGGATGAGATTTGTTTTTTGTTTGCAGTGAATCTTGGAGTTTATTTAGATGGCAACCTCCCCATTCAGTTCATTCTTATTTCCTGTTACCAGTAGTGGTAGATCCTGATATTAAATACAAGGGCACATAATGATCAATGTCAAGTCTTGAATATGAATATTGTCATCAGTGGAGTCACATTGCGTGAAGTGCCCAACATTGAACTTGAGTCTTTTCTCATTCCTAACTGACCTTGGCCACCTCCCACTGAGGCACCAGCTGTGCGGACTCCGTATACTCGAACACCTCTCCCCCGGCTAAACCTTTGCCATGTGACCTGGCCTTAAAACCAGCCGACCATGTACAGGCCACTCTGCACTCCTGAGTCACTCCTCTGATTTCGTGACTGTACAGTGGACTCACCGGCAGCTGAGGACTTACACCGACATGTTAATTGCTGGCCGAAGATTAAAGCATCTACATTTTCAGTTCAGTTCATATTGCACATCGTGTACCTCCGCTTTGATTTATTTTTGCAGAAATTAGGAAGCTGTGCTCATCCATTTAGGGATACACACAAGAACAAGAATAACACATCTGAAGCACCTGTGTGCTGTGTGACAACCAAAACTATCATTTACCTTCAGCGTTTATTTCATTCCTTCAGCTGTCTTTCTGAATTTCAGTCCCACAATGCACTTGGAGCTCTACTTCAGTTGGTGACAGAAGAGCTGATGCAGAGGTTGTGCACTACAGCACGGGGTAGAGGAGAGGAGGAGGGAGGGGGCGCGACAGACCACGCTCACAATGCACATGTGCTCCATTCCACAGAGAGGCCGACTCTCTTGCTCCCCTGGCCTGCTTTAACCCTCAGGCCAAAGTGTGACACTAGCAGTGTCAGATGGGAATGCATGTCAAGTGTGCAGCGGAATACCCTAGGTGCCGACAAGGATGAAAGTGCCCTCAAGCATAACAACTAGGTCTGTGAGGTGCATGAGAGGAAGCCTGTTTTATAGATAAAGCGACTTGGCCCATGTTGTTATTTAAAGCAACTTCCTCAATAAACTTTAACCCATTGAGGCACGCAATCATATATCATTGGAACCCTTTAACTCAAATGTAGGTCATTTTTACCCCCTGCCGCTGTAGCGTCAGAGCTCGCGCTGTAGAGGAGAGTTGTTCATTTTCATCTATTTTTTTTTTTTTTTCAAACTAATTAAGACTTAACACAAAATGATTTAAAATCCAGTTTATGAAGTTAATTTTACAAATGCTATGGGCTATTTCATTATAGATCGCAAAAGGTCAAATGCATTTTGAAATTAATGAATAAACTGTAGGCTCCAAGAGAAAAACAACAAAATGATTTACACATTTGAATAATTTAATTATTGAATAATCAAAAATGTTGGGATAACAAGGTGATGTTTTACACTGGGAATAAAGAAATGTCTCTATCTCACACACACCTTTTTCGGGATGTCAGCTCCTCCTCCTTCTCCTCCTAAAATGAAGATTCCTCATCTGAGATAAAAAACTATGGGTCACTGATCACTCCCATCCGATTCTCCCTCACTCTCATGTCCTGGAGCATTGCTGGTGCTTCTTGGACATCCATCCAGCTTCTGCTCCGAAGCTTCTGTTTAAAAATCCAAAATCTATCTATGAATCAAACAAATCTAGCTCGGGCGTGGTGCGAGTGATAATTAAAGCATTGCACAGTGGTTTCTATGAGGGGTAATAATGACCCCTCTGCAGTTTGAGGTAGCCTATAAATTATCATATTTTTTTTTGTCCCACACCCCCTGTGATTAAAAAGGTGATTAATAAACCTATTTTAGGAAAAGTAATGAACTGAGAAATGTAGGGGCTTTATTTTAACAGATTTACAAGCATTTGAAAATGCCAGGTGGGTTTAAATAACCCTTTTGACGCTACTAGTGTTGGAGCCAATTTTGACTTCCCACATCCAAGCAAACTGCCATCTATCCTGAACACAATTGTGCATTGCGAGTTCTGAGTGAGGGTGTTAATGAGCGGTGGTTACATAAACTATGGATTTACACACTAGTGCCACGACTGTGGCTCAGTGGTAGAGCAGGGTCGTCCTTCAATCAGAGGATTGGCGGTTCTATCCGCTAGTCCATGACGATGTGTCCTTGGGAAAGACGCTAAGCTCCAAATTGCTTCCTATTCATGGATATGAATGTTAGTTAACGTCTTCATGGACAAGTGGCACCTTGCATGGTAGCCCCTGCCATCAGTGTATGAATAGGTATGAATGGGTGAATGATGACAAGTAGTGTTAAAGCGCTATACAAGTACAGGTCCATTTACCAAGCCATTTATATTCCTTTATTAACCAGCTTCAGAGAGTCTGAACATTTAAAACCAGACTGCATAAACTCAAGAGTTGCTGATTTTGGTCTCAAAGCTCTCTTTTAGTTGAGACATGTTGAAATAGATGTAATATCTGTCCAATACATTGGTATGTTTAGAAATTGCAATCCAATGAAAACCTGGCAAATGAGATTCCCCTGGATGAGTTTACAATCTCATCTTTCACAGCTGCTTTGCATGATTATAACCAGGGTCACACTTTTCCGATGGATTACAGGAGTGAGAGTGTTATTTTGTCCTGCTTTTGTGTTCCCTAAAGAACATATGGGATTTATTCAAAGTGAGGACTGTGCATCTGATTTCAATGGCAGGACTCTTTTTAGGACTCCGATTTAGTACAGTATGAAGCATGAAGATTAGACTGACTTGCTAAAGTTGAATAATCTCCCAAATTATGCTGACTCAAACCTATAACTAATTGTATTATTTCATATAAAACTGCCAGATATCACAACTGCAGTACTAGAATTAGAAAATTAACATTATTATTATTTATTTAAACAAAATCGTGTGCTGCCATTCAAATTCAAAATCTTATTTTTAACATTTATTAACAAGTATAAAAAAACTCCATTTGATCAGAGAAAGTATTGTGTTCTTAAATGCAATAAAGTAAAGAGTAGCCACAATGTCCCTTCCCCCTGTGATTTAGCCAGCTTTTTGGGGGGACTCCAGTGTTCCATAGCCATCGGGGTGGGGGAGACATACGGTAATGTCCCAACATGTCCTGTGTCCATCACATAGTCTCCTCCCATGTGGGCCTGATACTTGAAGCCAGAATAAACTTCTGTGTACTGTATGCACAAGACATGGACATGCATCACTCTTTGTGTCCAATTTAGAAGGCAGATGTACGTTTAATTATGGAAAATGGCGTATGCATCTTTATCATTTTAACTGAAATCCATTGAACTTGCTCACGATAGACTGCGACAATGATCTCCCAAGACACAGTCAGGAGTGGAAAATGTCAAGTCTGTTGGTCCATGGTAGTATAACCTCTGTTTTATATGATCAGACTGTGAACCACTGTAGTAGTTTGCAGCTACTGTAAAATGTGTGATTCCCTTTGGGGATGAGGATTAGCGCATCCCCTCTGAGGCTACGGTTGTCTAATGGAGAAAGTTGGCCCGTCCCATACTGCTGCTTTGTGAGTCAATGAGTTTGAATTTCATTTCCCGAGATGTCATAAGGGGGCACTGAATCTGTGAGTGTATTGATTAAAACTCAGTTTGAATCCACACGCAGCACGAGTGTTTTTGATGGAAAAATACATTATTCAAGTTTTATTTGGTGTCATAAATGGGGCTGTAGGAATTCAAGGAAGAGTCAAACGTTCTGAGAATTACACTTGTTGGCCATCAAACCCCTTGCCAGGTGTGAAGATTGATATGGATTGCTTCTCTGTGTGTGCAGAACAGAAATCCGAATATCCAGTAGGGGGGTCTAATCACGACTCAAACACAATAACCAAAATGAATACTTCAAGTAAACCATATCCAAACCAAACTAAATCAGTCCACAGGGCAAGACGCAATTTGTTTCAGATCAGTTTCCTTCAAATACGTTCTTGGCTTGCTAGATAAATGGCATTTTCTCGAGACTAGACTTCTGCGAAACTCCACCACATGCACACTGCTGCCACACTTAACCTGTTCTGATATTAGAAAACAAAAGCAAAACCTTTCCTTCAGAAGAAGGCACACTGACACATTAATTATTGAAGCTCAACTTTTATCTTGGTTCCATTTTTGTAAAGCAGTATTACCTTCATGCTCAGAAACTGTGCTTTGCTGAACCACTGTCGAATTCATAATAATCCATTCAGGCACCATCAAATAAATGCCCCGTCACCTGTCACGGGTTAAGTGTTTTGTGACCCATCAGTCACTGGAACGCTTTGTTCTGACGGCAGGCAATTCTAAATTTGACTTCAAATCTGATCTTTTAAGGCTGGTCATCTTTGGTAGTATGTTGACGACAAAAGGTTCGAGGAGAGTCTTGATCTGTAAGAGCAGAATCTGATTTGAGCGTGCAATCCGCATTTAGTCGGGTTAGTTTCCACCTCTGCTCTCTTATTTTTCTCCAGCTTCTTTAGCAGCTCCTGAGTAAGAGGTTGCTTGCCAATCATTTTACATGTTTTATATGCCGTGTCGTTTAGCCGCCAATTTCAATTATTGTGGGCGTGTGGATCTGCACTGTAGATTGAAGTTCATATAGGGAAACTGTAAGACTTTTTTGTTTCAGTTAGACAAAGTTAGGATTTTTATTCGTGACTGGCATTTTTTACGACATTATGCTGTACCTGGGCTTTTTAGATTTGTCTATATTCAACTATGGCATCCAGCAATGTTTTCAGAGTGTCACTTGTGAAACTGATCTTGCATCTCTTCCTTTAGACTTACTGATTAAATAAAGAATTTATGAATACATGGATAATAATCAATAAATGGGTATATAAAACTGATCCTGTATGTGATGTCTTTTGCGCTGACTAGACCTAACTACAGTATGTGCTGTGACCTGTCTGTGTAGCCCAGTGGATATACAGTGCAGGAGCAGAGCAGAATAAAATACCATCTTTCAACAACAGGATTGTGTGCACCTCTTAGTGCACAATGTCTTTTAAAAAAAACATTTTCAATTATAGAGGTCCCTTAATCTGTTTGTGCCCTTTTGGGATAAAGACAAGTCTGACTTCATAGATGAGGGACTTATGTCCTTGTGTAAGTTTTCAGTTTAGTTTTCATCGGTCCATGAAAGACACTAGATTTTTCTAATCCTATTTCATCAGCAACAAAAGCATGAAGATGTCCGTGTAATTGCCTGACAAAAGGTATGTATTGCATTTTAATACAGCCGCCTGAGCAACACTATCAGTGGAGTGGCACAATACGCGGAGTCACCTGTCACTGACATTGCTAATCACAGGAGAAAATAATTGCAAATTTATTTTATCTTCTGTGTGAGGATATTGCCGCGCTGCTTAATGAGTCCGCAGTTCAACCAGAGGATAGCTATAACAAAATCTGACAGAAATGGTGGGCAGAATATGTGAGCTTTTTCTGCTTTTGTCACTTTCTAAGTCCCTGCTGTTTCCTGTGCTGAGTTGGTTAAAAAAAACTGGAATCTGTCGGGAACGGTCAAGTCATGGAAGCACAAAACGCGGATAAATGCACAGTTTATAGGCATATTTAAATATAATTGAGGCAACTGAATGAATCACTAAACCACTGTTACCAGCAAATTGACCCCCCAACAACTCCCCAAAAAAATAGAAAAAAGGAACTGCAGTTTCTGCTGAGTGTGTGAAAAGGGCTCGGGCTTGTCATCAGCCCCCTACACAACGGACAATCTCCAGTGAGACTGCTTGTATCATTTAGCAGGCTTTGGCTGCTATTGCTTTGTACTATTGCTTTTGACGCTATATCTTTAGAAGTCTCCCTCAATTATTATTCCACAATGTCACTATGAATGGAATTTGTTTACTAATTTGAGTTAGCGGTGGTATTTTTGCGAACATATAGCTTCAGCACCAAGGCTGAAGTAATTATTCAGCCGATTGGATCCCAAGCCTTCAATTTAACTTGTTCTGTTGTTCTGTTTACTATAAAGCTGCTTAGGAGCTTAAATATGTCACAAACATTCTTACTCAACCTTATGTAGTTGTTAAATTAGACCATAGTTTAACCTAAACAGACATCGTGAGCCAACTTAATTAAACATACACATTAAAATAACCCAAGGTGAATGTGTACTGTTTTTTTTCTTTTTCGGAAGCAGATTTTCTTTCACAAGAGTTTGATCTGTGCTTGGAATCCGGTTAGCATGTTCAGATTGCAGTTTCAGTAATGCAGGTTGAATAATATTTCAATCAAGTTTAGATCTTGTCCAATTGTATTATTTTACACATCAGACTTGTGAAAAAAATAATTAGCTGGAATTGGATATGCAAAAAAAAAAAAAAGGAGTAAGCTCTGATGATTCTCTATCTGAACGTTGCATAAGACAGTCGTGATCATTTTTGTAATATATTGCAAGAGATTGAATCAGGTCAGATCAGGGTCAGTGTGTTTGGCATGTGGTTTGAGTTTGTGCTCAATTCTGAGCCCAGGACACAGGAGCCACCTCAGTATTATTGACAAAATCCATATGACCTGGTCTTGGTTTCTGTATAATCTAGGGATGTGTTAGCACACTGAAATACAGCTTCTTGTGCTCATAATCCTTTAAAAAAAAAAAAAAAAGGTTCTGTTTGAGCTTTGCTTATTTCAAATTCTGCACTTTTCATTTTTAATTCACTTTAGACTGTTGTTTGTTGACTTCAATTATGTACATTTCCCAGAGGCTTATCGCTGTTGGGTTTCCAGCTTGACTTTTATGAATGGTGCAGACATTTAAATGTGACCTCAGCCTCTTCCCTTGAGGATGAGAGGTGTGGGTCACTTTGATCTCTCAGCCACTGTCTTTCAAGTTTCTCACCCTGTGTAAAAATGAGCCTTATCGAAAGTAGTGAAACCATGTACATTGCTTGGACAGCAAATTTCGGGCTAATCCCCTGAACCTGAAGGCCGCCAGTGCATCATTACTCTTTCATGTGTCGGGCAAGCGGCTGGGTTGTCATCACTGGCAGAGAAAGTGTCAAAGTGGATGTTTACATCAATAATTAAAACTGAGGGCTCAGAGTCCTAACAGCTGAGGTTTGGGTTGGTGTTACCCTTTAATATTTCCTACAGTTTGTACCTGAGTCGCCCATTACCGACACATTCCCCAAAGTGTTGGATTGTTGTGACAGGTACTCTATCTGCTTGTTTTTAGATTTTTTTATCGGCCTAAGAAAAGTTTATGGACCAGGTGTAAATGATGTTGTATTAGAAATGTCAATCTCACAACAAGGCGAAAGGGTTGACTGGGGCTTCACATTCATTTTTAAGAAAAGGTAAAGACATCCTGGTCTCCCAAAAATGACGTTCCCATACAACAAAACTGCAATGTTAATTGCGTTTCGAGAGAAATATATTTTCTGCAGCATTACGATTGTTTTTGACATATCGAAAATATGTTTCTTATCATAGTTCTCAGAAGTAAGAAAGTGGTTGGGGTTAACCGGTGGATCAACACAAGACTTTTAACCAGGAGGCAGCTGTTTGTGTCCCGTGTGAAACCAAAAGTCAACACAGATTAATTTAGATTCACAATCTTAAATTACGTAACATTTATACTTATTTTAAGTCAAACAGTGATTTTTTTTTTTTTACGAAAGCCAACCCAAGTAATTTTGTTTCCTCAACACAACCAAATACTTTTGTAGCAGTTTTTTTTCAACAACGTTAATCACGTCTTTAACACTGCAACCGTAATCTGAGAGAAAACTGTTTCCCTCAAAACGTAATTAAGAATACAATTAAGTTTGCATTGGAACAGAACTTTGGAGGAGACTGGGTTGGTTCAGGCTGTTCAACCGGTTTTTAGAGGTGATTGAATGAAATTAAATGCGTCGACACAAGTAGATTCGAGTGGACACAAACAGTTTTAGAAAAATAGCAGGAGTGGAAAATGTTTTGCCAGAATTTTGCTCTTTTCCAAGAGAGTATGGCTGTATTAAATAAACCTAGTAAGATGAGAGGAAAAGGACAGTGGCCTCAAAGGAAATCACAAAATAAACTAGAATTCCTGTTACCTATACACACATAGTTGGTGCTGTACAATGCTAGCTATCTCCAGCTAATGTCAATACAGTTAGGCTGTTTATTGGCTATTTGATGTGGAAAAAAATTTAAATACTGCAACGGCCAAATCAGCTCACATATTGGAATATTTATATTGCTAATTGTAAATTTGGCTTTGCATAATTTGCTTTAAGCGGTCAAGTTACTGTCTGATGTCCCTCGCGTAATTTCAATTTCTTTATCCCTGACGTTGCTTTGGAAGTGTACAGAAGCCATTTAATAGTAGGTCAAATGCACCATGGAGAACACAAAAACAAACGGTACCACATTGTTTCATTGCACCACATGGACCCATCCCACAAGGGTAATAATATCGTTGGAACATTTTTGTTACCACAACAACACCAGTTTAAATAAGCAGAATGGATGGAACTGGGTTGCTGTGAAAAGTTCATTAGTAAAACTTTTCCCGCCCTCAGCAGTTACAGTTCTGTGGTCGAGGAAGCCACTTCAATACCAGTGGACTTTAAGTAAAAAAAAAAAACAGTAGTTAAACTGTGAAGCAACCAAATGTGAATGTGTTAAACTATTCAAATGTTAAGCACGGCATGAATGTGAACAGCAAGTATGAGTGGTTGACTTTTCTTGGATGTGAAAAGGGTGCAACAGTGGGCCCATCAGGACATAAAGGTCCTCATTTGAATCCTTGGTGTCACGATCCTGTCTCCAGGCAGACAGCTGTCGCCAGACATCTTCAATAGAAAACCTCAGGAGTGTTAAGGCGTTGAATCTAGAAGTCCGCTTAAGAGCAAATCGCTTGTGATTGTGATATAAATGTCAGCAAAATGTACCATATACTACACTAAAAACACATGAATGGGATTCATGGGGCCATTCCTTTGCCATTTATTTTTTGCACTTTCCAGAGAGGACTAAGCCGCATTTACTAAAGGCCACGGGACAGAAATATGTTAGAGATTTACAGAGACCAGCTGTTAGTAGGCCTTAATAAAAGGGATTATTAATTGTAGAGCAAACCACAATCAAGCAAACAGCAGTCCAAACATAAACCTGGACAAAGACTATTAAAAATCAAAATGAACATTGTTTTTCCTTTTGTTTAAATGCTCCAAAAATAATCTCAGTGTTTCATTTCATTGTTGTGTAATAAGTTACAGTAAGAACCGGATACGTGTAATGATTTTAAAGCCTTTGTTAAAACGATATGTTGGCAAACGTTGCCTTTTTAATCATTTATTGATTTCAAGCTATGAGCTAATTAAAGCTATAAAGTTACAAAAAAGAAACCCTAAAATCACAGAAATAACAACTATGAAAAAGTTCTTATTAAAATTGTATTAAAACGGAAAATGCTTTTGGAGACCGATTTAGCTAGAGTAATTCCACCATTTATAGGGTTTATAAGAGAAATTGAGCAGGGTAAAAGGAATATAATGATACATTGCCAGAAATACTCCCAATTCATAATAAAACTCTAAAGCCAAACCAACCGGTAGATGACGGGTAAATTCTGCTCAGATTATGTTTACTTAGACAGGTTGTCAGCCAATCTAATTGTCATTGTTGGATCTCAGTAGTATGGGGTACTTCCAAAAACATATTTTCAATCTAAAAATGGACAGAAACTCAACCCAAAACGCAATTATCAATACACAAGTACCACCGTTACTGTTGAGTGCGTAGGGTCACAGAGGAGCTGCTTTCCTCACCGCTGGCAACGGGAGAAAACAGTGTAGTGTGATTTATGATGTTAATCATTAGCAGGAGAAGAGTGGAAGCATAGAGGGGAGTGGAGAGAAGCTGCAGCGCCTGATGGAGTGTGTCTCCTTTGCTTGAGCCAAGCCTACAGTTGGCTCCACGCAGAGAGGCTGAGCCCACTGCTGGCTGACGGAGCGAGATGGACGGCAACTAGCGAAACGCATGCATTTATTTGAGGATTGTAGTCTAGAAGACTGCCATAGCTGAGTCCAAATGAGATGAGATCATGATTCTATCCACACGCCGAACCCAAAGGGGGTTGAGACAAAACAAAGACCAAGGCCAGATCCAATCAAGCATAAGCAAAAAAAGTAAACATTGTTTTCAAGTGCAAAACTAATCAGGGATTGTTGAGTTTCTTTAACGGTAAATCCACAATGAATCATCTGCTTTGATAGCTGATTGAAAATATTCACTTTGACCCCACTGATTGGGATTTGTCCAAAACTCAATTAAAATGTATAGACAGCAGCTGTGTATTTCACAGGGAACTTACTTTTTAAAGATGTATCAGGTTATATTTTAAACCAGTCCAGGCAACACATCACAACAGTACAATGTAGCATACGGAACAAGGTTGGTGTGAAATCCCCAAAATGTATTTCAAATTATTTTAGAAAGTGATGGTATCTTCTGGCTTTTAAGATTCAACTTTTTGGTGTGTATGGTTTGTTGCTCTGTGAGGCTTAAACTTCAAATTAAGTTGTGTTACAGACATTTTTTAAATAATCAAGCTTCTTTTAAAGCTGCAGTATTTTATATTTTTGTGGCAAAACATTTTCAGTAAGACTTTCTATGACCCCCACGTCTATAATGCATTTATAATTATACAGTGCTATAATTATAAGCACAAATATTCATAACGCTTTGTAACAATAATAACACATCATTTTATAATAACTCCTAAAGTCCTAAGTATCATAATACTTTGTAATTGTTGATCACTCACTGACACATTTTTTTGCAGGTATCATAGTATATTATAGTTTACCAGACATTATAATCTTTGTATAATGTATTTTAATTACTGTTATAATGCATTATCTTACATCTCTGGGACTTATAATACAATTTGAAAGTGACCAGCAATTATGAAGTCTTATGATGTGTTATGATTGTTATAAAGCATTATGATTGAGTACTTATAACTATTATTACAGTGCTATAAGCGGAAAATTACACATTATTAGTATGTTTATAATGCGTTATAGACAAAAAGTGTTACAGAGCTTCCTAGTTATAAATTCAGTACAGAGCAACATTATTATTCACTTGGAGTCGTCTTTCTGGCCACCTGATGGATGGAAGTTTAATATTCACTATGCTTTTAGTTCATTTTTGATCTCCATCTCCTGAGGGAACTATCTGCCTCTTAAGCTTTTAAATGCTCCTATACAGCAGCTACTTGCTAACAGTAGTTGTCTGGGAATATCAGAGCTCTTTTTGCTGAAAAATACTGTATCTGTGAGAACAGCGAGACTGAATCAAGACATTAAAGTTGTTGGTCAGAAAACCAAAGAGTGGCCCCTTTGACATTACTCAGTTATTTAATCCATTGTTAATATAAGAAATGGATTTTGCCTCTATTATAACAGCATGAAGTAAACATTTGTGGCCATTAATTGTGATTATTGCTGGACATACACGGTGGTAGCGTTGATCGCGGTAACCACATCAATGCCCAGTGGGATACCACCGATACCTGAGACGTCTAACCAGCAGATCCCACTATCTCTCTGTCACATAGCGGAAAAGAACATGGTCTCCATCAGAAGCCGGCCGCTTTATGAAGCATGACAAAAGTTCTGGACGGGGGGGCAAGCCTTTCGTATCACACAAGCTGTCAGGGAAGTTCAAAGAGGGTTCAGAGAGAAGTCAGACTTCACCTTGACGTAAGCTGTTGGTTGCAAACAGAACCGAGACTCTACCCGATGTCTCACATTCTGCAGACGCTTCCCTGTCTCCCCGAATGGCAGGTCAGATTGCTGGAATCACCCATCTGATGACAAGTTTTTTGTTTTTCTTCCCGGATGCCTTTTGACTGCTTCAATGAAATGTAACAGGCCACCGCCGAGGCAGCCAACTCTGGGAGTTTAGGAAGATGGTTTTTTTTTTTGGATGGCGGAAAATTGAAGTATACAGTGTGTACAGCATAACAAATGCTCGACTATTTTCCAAAAATATTTGACAGGTACTTCAAGGTGGGATTTTCGATTCGTTTCACTGCTAATTCGTCAGTCAAAGTTTCTCAAACACACGTGAGAATCCCAATTTAATAAAGTCTACTCCTTGTCCTTGAATGAATAACACCGCGACTTGACATGGCTACGACTATGCTCGGACAAAAATAAAGTATGAATACCGTTCAAACTTAATGATATTGCTGACAGCTTTCACTTTGGTTATGCTCATCCTCAGAATTCTCTGCAGGCTTTTGTACCTGAAGCCTGAATTATGTGGATGACAAACTGCTCACAAATGATCCATGGGAGTGTGGGTGCATTTATGTTGCTTTCGCATTTTACTCGATGGATGATGGATGTGGGATTAGGCGGTATCATGAATCATATCAATGTTTTCCCAGTCACTGTCGAGACTCCTGCAACTAAGTCTGGTTCCTGAAATATTCTCATGTAAAGGCAACGGATAATGTTTCATCTTCTTAAGGATTAACTTGGAAAATTTTAAACCCCACGTATAAGCATGACAAAACACCCCATAATTCATAGAATGAGTCAACAAAATGCTCTTGCTACTTATTTGTGATTCAATCAGCATTAATACGAAATTATATTTGTTTTGCGGAGGAATGCAGTTTAGCAATAAAAAAAACAAAAAAAACATTTTAGTATCGTTGAGCTGTCATGAACTAATTACTGCTTATGAGAGTCCAAATCACCTTTATTGGCCCTGTCGATGTCCACATACAAAGAATTTTACTCCATTTTTATCTTTTTATTTTTCTGAATCTCTCGATGTACTTACACATAAATAGAAATAACAGCCAAGAATAGGGACAACAAAGCCAGACAAATAAAGGTAAAGACTAGACGGGGCTCTTACGTACACAATTAGTGAAGAAAGAAAGTGCAAAACATGATCCCTCTCAGCCAATTGTCAAGTTCATTAAAACTCCAGCGCGTCTCGCAGCATTTTTGATCGACAAAAACAACACATTTAAATGGCCAAGTAAATGTCATGCTTGTTGTCGCTGCTGACCGTTTTTGTCCTCCTGCTGTCAGTAGAAAGACACATACACACACATGCACTGCAGTCTTTTTTCTGCAGTCTACCATGTCAACAACCTTAAACATCATTAGGGGCTCAGAGAATTCGTCTTGACACTGACCATCAGCTGACAAGAATCGCTGTACTCTCCGCCCAGCGGTTCACTTCAACACTTAACTCACAGATGCTCGGATTGCATCAGCAAGGAGGACAGATCTGTGAGGAAACCGTCAGCTCATCGCTGCTGACATTCATCTTCTCATGTAAGACGGGACCTCGTCTGTGTGTGTGTGTGTGCGACCCACCTGATGTTTAGCTATAGTTAACATAGGCTCAGCCATGGATGCTGGTTACATGGGAACAGCTGCGATGCTCAACAAATGACCCGGGAAGGTCGGCGTGCCCTTGCTGCAGCAGAGCCACGTGGGTAAACAAGCGTATCAGGATTCAGTCTAGTGGGGCTCATCCTCTAGAGGAATGGACTGGATCTGGAGAGAAAAGTCCACTGAGTCTCTCATTATTTCGATATTTTGTAGCAATCTACTACGTGTGTGTAATATTTGGAGCTTTCGAATGTATTTGAAATAGTCAGAGGCAGCAGGCAACACAGTTACATGTTATCGCGTCTTTGGCTCCTGTGCTGTGACGTATTCACAGTGAAAGGGAATATTCGAGCAGTGTACAGTTACAAATCAGATCCTTCGCATTGGATTGGACAAAAAAAAGTGGGCAGGCTTAGAGTTCTTCACCATACGGAAATTTTAAAGTTTCCCCTTGAATGAGTCAAACATCAGTCACATTGGATATCAGTGGGTATAAAAACAAACATATCTCTTCCTGTCTTACCACATTGCTGTGAGGTTTTCTACAGTTTTATGACTGGTGTGGCTAGCTAGTCTCCCAAAGTCTCATTGGATTCATTTTCGTAAACGCCACCATTGCAGGAAAACATTATGTTGTGGAAAAAAATGCAGTCTTTATATTGTACATATCTTTATAGAAGGTGCTATAAACGAGATTGTGAACATTTCTTTTGCATCCCAGCGGCTCTCGGCATTGCGACGGCTGAGCCGGCGAATCGCAGCGAGTGGCGCTAACGGCTCTATTGGTGTTTACCGGAGAGAGAGCTGAAGGTCCGGTGCTACATTTCAGAGACGACGCTGACGGTCAGGGCGACTTCATCAGCTGTAACTGCCGTATGAGCGGAGTGCAGAGCGGAGTGCAGAGCGGTGGCCGTCAGCTAACCAGTGGGGATAGCGCACTTGCATGAAATGCACTAAAAAGGCACGCGCGGCCGACCCAGCTATGTAAACAAAGCAGGGAGAAGGGACTTTATTCTCTGCAGACATTACTCAACTATATCTTTACAAAGCAAATAGTTGTTTGATGCTACATTAATGCTCAGATTCCTGTATATTGCACCTTTTTAAATAAACCACAGTATATCTTTTTTTCCACTGACATGCAAATCAGTTCGGACCGAAAAACAAGCAGGGAACTTAAGTTCTATTTATTGTAACCGACTGCATGATATTGGAGCAGCTATCAATCAAAATGGAGACCAACCAACTCCAAAGAATATTATAAATCAATGTTTATTTGACGTAAAACTGGAACCATTGTTGTTGGTTTTTCGTTGGCTCTTGTTTGCAAATTTAACATGCGATGACCTCCAGCAATATAACCATTTCCAAAGTTGACTTTATCCGAATATAACCTTGTCGTAATGATCTGGCTCCATGTTCAACAAATTGGTCTGTTAAATACATAACAACAGAAAGAGTGCACCGCCTAAAGATGGGAAGCGCTTTTCTTGTCTTGATTACCTTGATTAACAAGGGAGATTGGAGGAGGTGTGCTCTGTGTGTGTCTGTAGTGTAATGCCAGCTTACGTGTGTACCCATTTAAGTAGATGCCAATGCCGTAATTAGCAGATGTGACACTCTCGGGCTCCTCTCGTAGTCAGATTGCTTAGTTTCCCGCATCAGAGTAGAACCCTGGTTGGCACAGTGGCTGGCAGCTTCCCAGAGGATGCAGAGGCTTTTCTGTGTTTACCGCTTAGTTCTCCCAGTGCAGAGGGGTGGGAGAGGGGGGGTCACATCCAGACATTTTGTGGCCTGTTCTGTCCGTCACTTCACTGCCATTGCTTGCCTGCTAAAAGTGGTGTGACAATGCAGCATAAAGGTTTGCATTGGGGGCGGGGGTTAACTCGCTGCCTACGCTGACCGAAAGAAACATCGCTGTGCTTGGTAGGAGCAGGGGTAAATGTTTTTGTAAAGTGTCAATACATGAACCCCCCCCCCACCCCCCCACACGCACAAGAGTAGGGCTTCAATAAACTTTCAGGTGGTTTGCTATTCCAGCAATTGGCCGATCCATAATTTGCTATTTTGTTTGAGCAGGAAGTGAAGGCCCATCATACTTCCTGTCCCTGGAGTCCTATTCTGATCATGTAGCCTCTCCAATGAGATAAGAGAACAAACAGCTCATATGCAAGTCAAGTGTCACTCAGGTTCCCTGTGTTGCACGGCAGCTGTTAATCATTGTGAATAAGAATGCAGGCCACCAGGTGTGAGACATCTAATCCATCACATCAGCCTCATTCTACGGAATGAATATGGAGATTAGCATTTAATTAATTTACATTGTGCTGCAATGTAGTAATCCCTAGGAAAATAGGTCTATTGGATTTTGACAAAAACAGCTGTATTGTGCTTGTCACAACTGCCAAACTTGTGTCAAACAAGCGACATCCTTGACTTTGTCGAGAAGTTGCATAGTTTGAGGGAAACAACAAAGTCAACTGAATGCACTCGAGCAGCTCAGTTACTCTGTGCATCATCTTGGGGCTAAAAGACGATGAATATCCTAAACAGTCATGACAGAGTGCCTCCATTCTTTGTCATGCTGTGAATAATGCGCCAGTGTTTGGTCCATCAGCTGTGGGAGAGCTAAATGCTGCTGCGAGCTTCAGTTTGATAATGATTGACTGTCAGACGTGTCTTAGAAACTTTGCTGACTGCTCATTACTTCAATCCCAATTAAACGGGAGAGCTGCGGTCATTGATAGTCTCAAACAATGTGGCAGACATGGTGCGTGCCTGTTGCCGTAGGAGAGTATATCAGGCCATTGTTATCACCACAATGCACATGTGTGGACATTGGCAAACCTGCAAATATTCAGTGCAGATTGCTGTTGGCTGAAATCAGAGAAGAAAATAAATGTTCTCCATCAACACAAACACTTTGCAAGCACAATGATATCATACATTTTGGTGCAGTCAAACACAAATACTGTCTCAAAAGCAGAAGCCTGTAGGGTAATGTCCCAATAATACAAAAACTAAATTACAAGTTAATTAAAGAAAACAAAAAGAATCCCTTCTGATGGGAAAAAAACAGTAACTCCGTGGTAACCAAAATTAACATTTAAAATGGATAAAAGCCATGAATTAGTCACTAACATTTTTATTTTTGTTTAATCTGTTGGTGAAAGGTATTGTCCATATTATCATTAATGTTGATCATTTGTAATATTTCAGACCCAAATTCTGAAGTTTGCTGCTATCTATTTACTGCTGGTAATGACCAAATGTCACCTTGTACAGGTAGCCCCGACATTCTCCCGGTGAATTGTAACGATCACAAAAACCCATTCTCATCTCCGACTTGTCCAATACCGCAGTCAGTGGCCCTCACTGTCTGATACCGATGCACAAAGGCCCCCTTACACATCTGAATGCAACGTACCGGGCTTTCAATTAACTCCAATCTAAACCCAACCATGTCATAGATGCTCTGGAGTGGTGGCAGATGGGTCAAACAAACACAGAACCTCCACCCAGGAGACTGCTGTTTATGTCTCGTGTAAAACTAAAAGACAAGTCTTGTGTTAACATTGTTAGGCACTCGCTAGTCACGCAAGTCGTAAATCAGTCAAGTTACTGTCAACTGCAGTCTTTTTCTGACCTTAGTGGTTTTGTTGCCTGAACTTAACTTCCTGTGAGGACGGAAGTTGATCTTGAAAAGACACTATGCATGAGTCAAGCATCTGTGGACACGCCGTACTTGACACGTCGAAAACTGACGCTAGAGGGGTACCTACAGCTTCATAGTTTGAAGTTTAGGACGACTGACCAAGCCTCGATATTTGACAATCCAACTTTATTTCAGACATATGGGTCCACATAAAATGTACACGTCATACAGACCAGCAGCCATATGTTAAGGCAACACGCAGAGCACCTACTCCAATTTAAAACAAAGGTTATTGAGGGAGGCAAAGTCTAAAGCTATTGTTTGTGTGCAAATGTGTTTAAACAAAGAGTTCCAAGATTCAGCCATGGCTGTTATTTCTTAATCAAAACAGCAGTTGGCTCAACTCTCAACCCCCGTGCCAAATGTTGAAAACTATGAGTAACTGTTTAGCAAAGAACACAAACAGTTTTATCGGCAGTTGTGCTTTTTCTATTAAACAAAGAAACTTAAACTGCAGCCAGGCAATTTAAAGCAACTCTAAGCAAATGCACTTGTTTTATTAAGATAACTGCCTCAAACAACAATAGAGAAGTCAATGTGTCAGGCACATACTGTTGTCAGGAAATCATGACTGAAATACAAATTTAAGCAGCTCTTCAACAACTAAGAAAGTTTGACATACCAACATAAGATATTTTGCCTCATTTGTCCTCTTGATAACATTTGGCATAAAGTACCAAAGAACTAGCCCAAAATGTGTGTCTTATGGACTGTATGCATAGCAAGTTCACTGACAAAACTGACAAATGTAACTCCTGGCAAAAAAAACTCCGGTGCATTAAGTAGAATGGAATATGGACAAATCGCAAGCATTGCACACCATACCGGCCGTGTGCATGGCTGTGCGACCGGTACAAGTCCACAGTTGTCCACGGATAGTGATCCCTTGCCTTTTTCTTTAGCGCCACCATGAGGTAGACATTTGTGGTTTTGACTGAATTGTCTTAACAACTAATGGGTGGACATTCATGTCTTCCCTAGGATGAATTGTATAAAGAGTGGTGTTCTCCTGATTCTTTCTAGCGCCATAATCAATGAAAAATTCAATTTGTCCAATACTTTGGACCAAATACCTTCAATACTAATGACATTCCCATCAGTCTCAGCTGTACTTTGTGTTTAGTGCTGATAAGCAAACACATTAAACTAAGATAGTGAACTTTATACCTGCTAAATGTCATTAGGTTAGCATTTAGCTTAAAGTAGACCTATAAATGCCTAACTACCTCATAAAGCTGCTAGTGTGCTTGTAGAGTCTTTGTCATATATAGTTGAATCTAGTTACAGCTGTGTCAAGATGCCCAGTATACATTTAAATCTGATTGGCTCTATAACATGTACACAACCTCTTTTCTGATATTCTAACTCGACTAAGAATTAATTAAGAAGAAAATTAATATTTAAAATTATAAAAGTACAGTCATTAAATGAATCATTTGGCAAAATTCACTATCAGAAAACCCTGCAGACTGAAGCCTTGCACAGATGTTAGGAGATCCTGTTGTTGAATTCAATTCAATTCAATTCATTTTTGTATAGCCCAAAATCACAAATTACAAATTTGCCTCAGAGGGCTTTACCTCCCCTCCTCTCCTCTTCAGCAGCCCACTGCTCCTACTTAGCACATAAGAGGTGGATAGTTGAAATATTGAATATACAACCTAAGAGGCAGCACAACACTGCATTGTTATTTATATCATCAATTTGAATTTCAAAGGAAGCTATACTCTCTTGTTAGAGTGATGATTCATAGACAACATTTAAAGGCTGTGCAGATCGGCACTGCCACCTTCCAACAGGAGTGCAAATTGACAAATGGGAAGAAATGACTTAGGAATGACTTGGGGACAAATGGATCAGAAAAAGAAAAATGTTGAAGGCTTTTGTGAGCAAGTTATGTTAAATCTTCTTGATGTTGACAGCATTTGATCAGGTTTTGGATAGTGTTGCAGACAAAGTAATACTAGAACTCCATTGTAAGATGAGAACAGAAATTATCAGATTTTGTTTCCCCCACTGATACTATTACACCAGACTGATGCCTTAAAAATAACTGGTATTACAACATCCCTCTGTTCGAGATACAGATACTTTTTCCCCAATGGAGATCACCTTGAGTACAGTAATCAGTGAAGTGTTCAGTTTTTACAATTTATATCTATGTCAATAAATACTGACTCGCTTGTTGGTGCCAAAGCCTATGAAAATCAAAGGTCTACTTAATCACAACCCTGCCATATTAGTCTTCCCCTAGCCTTAGCCCTGTCTCCGGTGAAGAATGGCTGGTCCTGCTTAGGGTCATCCTGCAAGGCCTCTCATAAATTCCACCAGTGTTACCTGTCTTCTGGCACTTTCTTGATAACACTCATTATTGCTCAATGACCTGGAGGCAAAGCTTCACTTTGGGCCCCATCACCTTCAGGCTACAGCTGAGGAAGCTCCCCCTTTTTTGCAGCTCACCTCAGCTTTTAAAAGCCATAAACTCATGCCCGACAAGTTAGCCAGGAGACAAGAATCACAAGCGGTGATTATTTGATATTGTAAAGTGAATCACACCCTCCACCGTACTCCAGAGGAAGAGAAGGTTTTTTCCGAAGGACCAAAGGGATGTAACCAAGATGTGTGCAGTTTATGAGGCTCCTCAATCACACAGAGGAATCTCAGCTCAACCCGGGGCAACAATGAAAGTTGAAGTCTCTGTCAGTGGCGAGATGAAATAATAAAAGGAAAGAGAAAAAAACACCCTTACATCATCTGATGTAATTTTTTTCAATCTGCGATGATCATTCCAATCCGAAATGATAAGTCAATATATAGACGACAGATGTAACGGTATTCATGATGAAGGGACGAACTGGAAACTGTAGACTTTAAATGGTGCTTCAATGTGTAGTGCTGGATGAAGCACCTTTCCTTAACATAAATACTCCTCTTAAAACACTCATACTGGAATATATAGATGCTCATCCGAGAAGAGAAGCCATTGCAATGGTTGAATAGAGCGAGAGGGCCCTAGGAGGCTATTCACACTAGTGCTGATAGTTGTTAAAACCCTGTGTGCTTCACTTCAAATGGGTTTCGAACAGCTTGCGGATGTGAACAGGGCAGTGGAGCAACACCATAATACACTCTGGGATGTTCACCTCAGGCAAACACACTGTGATGCTAAGCACCTCTCTCAAAGCTGCCAAAGAAAGTCCATTGATTTCTCTTTTTGTTTGTGGACTTGTTTCCATTGTGGGATTTGAGAGAGAAACCAAACTACTAAACCACTCCCGTGGTGGAGGCTTCCCAACAGCCAATAGTTCAAAAAAATCAATCAATTAACATGGTTCTCTTTCTCTGGCAACTAAAACAGGCCTCTAAAGACTTTTTGAAAACTAGGTCAAACTAAGAAGTTACATCCCAGAAACTGCGTTGACTGACATCCGTGACTTGTGAATGTACTGACAGCACTTGGTAAATTATGAGACATTTAAGACGTATAGCTCGTGTAAGATTCCATGACTGAAGACCAGTTTAAACTACTTTTTTTTCTCTTCTGTTTATTTAATGTCCCGACCAAAGTGCATCTTCAAGCACTTGTGTGTCCTTGTTGTGACAATGCTTTTAGTGCTCTATAATCTCACTGTCACAGTTTCCACTTTAACAAATTGAGAACACTTTTCTGCAGTCACATTGGTTGCCAGTCGTAAAAGACAGAGCTTCAACACTACCATGTGTGCTTGACATTCGTGACAGCCATTTAGCTTGCTGAAATAGACAATCACAGAAGAAGCACCACTAAATGCTTGGGATTGTTGCTCGTGTTAGTTTATGTTCAGCTTCTCTAGAGACTGTGTTGGAAGAGCAGTCCTAAAGTGAGTAAATAGAAGAAGTCGAGATCAATTCAAATTTGGGCTGTATCCTTCCCTTAGACACGAACCATCTGCCCAATGGCAGTAAAAAAAGATTAAATTTTGTCAGCTGGTAAGAATCCCACCTGGAAAAGGAGTGTTTTTCTCCATCTACAAGCTAAATGAACAATGCTGGCATGAAAGGCAATTCACTTTTTATTGCCAGTTTAGCTGGAAAAAGCCAGCATATTTGAGACGTTTATCTCACTCGCTTTCAAAGTTAGCATGGCAGAGAGGCTCTTCCGGTACAGACAAAAAGTCAAGAAATTATAGGCTACTTTGTTTTAATGCCACATCAAACCTAATCTTCATTGTCCATTATCTGGGATGGCTGCAAGGGAAAGTTGTGATCTATGTCATTATATACTTAGCACATTTAAAAAAAAATAAAAAATTTCAAACTTAGACTTACTGGCAATCACAATTTTTAATTTTTCCATCCCCCAAATGCCCTGGACAGGTTGGTGTCTATAACAGGATCAGACAGACTGTCAGAGTCACCTGTGGTGGTTTTCACTTCCTTGTCCCAGCTGAACTCAACCAGGGCTGACAAAGATGGTGGACACTGGTGAGTGGTAAATTTTAATCCAGGCGTACAAATGTCCCTCGAGAAACCTCTTGTGATATCACAGATGTCCATGTTTTTCTACAGAGAAAAAAATGCACCCAGGAATAACAGCACCAACTTCTGAACCAACACAAACCTAATTGCTCTGCGGGTATTAGTGTCAGGGTTATCTACCACTGATCCACCATGGCCTTGAAACCCCTTGAGACCATGTTGTATGAAAGTGTGTAGAATTCTCCTGCTTCTCCATGGCTATAAGTCCAGCCAGGCCAGTGTGTCGTGGGTCTTCTTCCAATTGGCTGCGTTCTGAATACCTCCAATGGGAGGCAGCCAGAGGGCAGCCGGTAACGGTTGTCAACCTTAGCCGGCTCCTGTCAGCGTGAAGACGCAGTGGCTCAATACAGAATGTTGTACATATCAACTTGCATGACAGAGTAAGTAATGCCAGTCATTCACACAATATGACAATATCTCATGATATTTACTTTTACTTTATTTATGATGGGAAAAATGTATACAAAATTGTCTAGCTACTCAAACTCCCATTGAGACTAACTTGCAGTCAAAATGTTTGGCCCTTGCCACCCACATAAGCTCCGCATCTGCCGAAAATGCATAATGATTTACAATTTCAGAGAAGTTGACCAAGGTCACTTGGATGCTTCATCTAAACACTAAAGCTGAGATTAACCGTCCTACACTGAAACAGATCAGACTAGCCCCATGAAAAAAAAGCCTTTTTACTTCACTTAGTAAATAAATGGCAATGCTCATGCTAGCTCGAGTCCTTTTCTGTCTATGTGACTTTTCCCTAGATACAGCTGATCTTTCAGAACCTCTCAAGCTGTTACGACACTGATTCATGAGGACCCCTGTGTGAGGCATCAAGGATTTTGATAGAAAGTGATATTCTTTTCAGGAAACACTGAAAGTAATGCATACAAATTCTTGTCTTGTTTTTGCTGGTTCTGCTTAGGATCAGTAGAAATCAAAATGCCATAACTGCTTATGTCGGGGGAAAAAAAGCTGATTTTGAGTCTAAGCTTCGCAGTGGATTTGCTATTCACAAAAAACTAGTTTTTCTCTGAAGATGAGGCCATGTTCAATTCACAGGGAGTCAGCTTAATGTGTTCGAGAGAAAGAGATTAAACTAGAAACAACACTGAATTTGGGGTTGCATGATTACAGGAAGCAAAGACATTTTCATGCACATAAACACAGAGTACATAATATAAATCACATGTGTAGGTTAGAGGTCAAATGAATCTGCTTAAATAGCACATACATCCCGCATGACTTCCAATAGAGGTCAGCCATATATCACACATGCCCCGCCACTTGTGCACACGCATTGTTTTTTTTAAAGCACATCAGAACAGCCGTCCCTGAACACAAGTCAATCAAAGTCATGCATTCATCTTACATTGTCCATATAGGGTCACATTTGGCCATCATTCAGGACGAGAACTCAAGCATGAAGCTTTGAGGACATTATCTCCACCTGTCCATTTTTCCATATGCCTAAACCTGCTTGCACACGCAGTGCAGCAGAGTTTATGCTTAGCCAGGCCCTGGGGAACAGTGCATACTGTACGTGGTCTGTGTAACCAGCCATATGTGACCCGGCTCATAATTCAGTCACATGTAAGGGGGGAAATACGGTTACCTGTCCGCACCCGGGGGCTTGCAAATCTGCAAGCTAGGCTGTATTTCATGTTCATCGTCATACATTTATAGGGAGCTGACCATGACAACCAGAAGATATTGATATCTCTCTCTCTCTCTGTGTGTGTGTGTGTGTGTGTGTGTGTGTGATTTGCGGTTCATGGCACATGTGCCGGTGTCTTTCTGTGTGTGAGTCAAATCTGTACTTTTATATATGTGACAAACAGATTTTGGATAATAAATTAATTTGGACTCATCCTCATTTTAATTTGCAAGTTAGAAAGCATAATTAAGCTAAACTTTTCTGCCTGCGTGCTGGCAACATTTATGAAATTATGGCCTTTTGGACAGACATAGATGTAAACTGCAACATGACCGGTTGGCAGAGGCGTACGCACGGGATGCGGTAATTCTAGTTTGTAGTAACATTTAATTAAATGACTGGCACAAACAGTACTTCAAAATCTAATGAGAAGCAACACCAAACTCCACTTTATAAATCCTTTAGTTTAATGTTTTGGTGTTGTGGCCCTCACATAGGATCTATGGCTGAATGTTAGTGGCCTTAACACTTCCATGAGGTGGAAAGAAACTTGAATGGGATGCTCATTTTGTGCTTTGTCTACTAGTTGTGCTAGTATAACACATTAGTCATAAAACTTGATATACCGAGACTGTTTTGGTAATTTGGTTTTTGAATCACCCTGTCCACTATTGATAAAAAAATGCAAAATTTGGCTTTCATGTTACCTGTGAACTAGGTCTGAGGTAAGGTTGAAGGCTCACTCGTTAAGAATGTATGAGTGGAGTTTAATAAGAGAGAATTAATAAATAAATTAACATAATGCCATATCCAGAAACGGCAGCACCACATGTGTCTGGGACCTCCATAAAGATAATCTCCATCTTGACGTCATATTCAAATAAAAATATGGCTTCAAAAGAGGTGTTATTGATGCATCCCAGTTGAAGTTAGATGCCGAGCCTCGCTCGCTCCCTCTAAGTCCTCGGTGCTCTGTGCATCACGGCAAATAAAATGTAAAGAGCCATCCACCACAGCTGAACGAGCTTTGAGATAGCTTGTGTTCAAGCAGGCAGAACCATTGGAATTGGTTTTGTGCCAAATGGACACAAGTTGGAATCTGAGTGACCTCAGTCAGGTTGCCTGTGGGAGGATGAATGTTGTTTAGAGACCTGAAACCCCATATGAACCAAGGTCAGATGTACATGCCAGATATAACAAGTATCGTATTAATATGTATATTACTTTTACTGTTTGTGCTGTCTTGGAATACATTTTTCTTTTCTCTGTATTATGAAAGCGGCCATTTCTCACCTGAAGAGGGATATTTACTGTTGAAGATTCCCTATGTTTTACCTAGTGCCCCTTTCTTGTCGTGGTCATTTTTGCTCTGGGAAAGTGAAGAAAGCGCGTGTTTAAGTTAATGAGGTCTGGTCGTGCACACACACTTTTAAAACATGTTTTCAAAAAAATTAGATACCAGTTATCTCGTTATTTTTCTTGAGCTGTGAATTCTCTTCATGTGGTTAGCTTCTTGTATATCCTTAACTACATGAACTTGGTTTCACCCTGAACGTACGACAAGGTAAAGATAGATCTTTAATTCAGCGCCGCACCCCAGACACTGTAGAAACGGGAAAACACACATTATCACCCTTATCTGTAATCTAATGAGTCAAATAGAATTATGTTACACATTCTCTGTACTAAAATGCGTCGACAATAAACGCAGAGCCTGCAGCTTTATTATCCCATTCCTGTGTTATTGAGCCAATTGCATGCTATCGAAATCCATTCCATGTGCCGGTGGCATCACAGTGCTGAAACTGGAAAAGACGTATTGAGTGCAAGGAAAATGGGCTCTCGGTTCGGAAAAAAGAATATCTAAGGAAGTAAGAGTGATGAAATGATTTCAGAACAACAGGGAAGTCAGCAGAACTGCAACCATCAGTGGGATATCCAAGTTTATTAAAGTTCCACAGCTCGCTTCCTGTCACTCAGATTCTTTGTAAAATACAAAGAATGTTGGTGCTGATACGGTAGAAAACAACAACAACGCAATACATTATTCAACAAAAAATTCAAATAATACAAATAATTCATCAAACAACGTTGGTCCCTCTTTCACTCTTGCCAGTTATTTTACATTTCTGCGCCTTGAGAAGCGTTCGCAATCAAAAGCCACTTTGTTCATAATAAACACGGGTAGAGGATTAAGTGCAGATGTCAACAAAGAGGCGCTTGTTAATGTAGTAACTGGCACTGAATATGCACATCCAGCCAAGCCTGTCCAATTCACTGCATGTACACTGATAGCAGTGGGTTGGTCAGAGGATTACAGACTGGGGGGCCTGTTCCTCTCTGCCCAGCTGGCGAACACAGGCTACCACTGTGTCGTTGGGGGAAAGCATTCCACTTAAACTAGTTGAAACTACTTTAATCTGCATTCATTTGCAAACAGAAGACTACACCCGAATAAAAAAACAACTACATATCTGTTTTTTGTTCCGTTGGACTACCAACAACACGTGGCAATATCATCAGTAACTCCTCAGGGCATCCTCAGGCGTTGCCTATGATGTGTGATTGACAGGTTCATTACTTGGTTGACTTGAGAGAATGGCAACTCGCCATTGGGCCTAAAGTGTTGAGCATGCAATGCGAGGACTATCTTGTTTCACTGGATGCCAGATGAAGTACATGCTAATGAGCAGGTCACTTTAATGTAGGATTCAAAGTCAAATTTACAGATGCATACTGACACGTTGCAAAATACAGGATTTTATGCCATATAGTTTGCTGTGGGGAATTCATTTGGTGCAATTATGGTAAAAGGTGCTCTAAAGTGCACCCATGCTATCACTTTACCAAAATGTAACACGTGTACATTTATTTTTTTGCCTTTTATATCATTTGCATTATACGAGAACCACCTCTATCATTTCAAGTGTTTGAAAACCAGAAAACTCTACAGTGATTTTCTTTTCAATGCTTCCGTTACATTAATTAGGTTTACATTTTGAAAGTAAGTGTAAGTGTCTTTGATTCATGCAAGCTACAGTGTGGCCTGATTTTAAGCATTTAGCCTCAGAAAAAAAAGAATTTGAATTGATAAAAACCTCCAAACTGAAATGTGGACTGGTATAAGATGACTACATCCTGCGCCTACTGACTATATTTAATTTTTAATGGTCTTTCTTTGAGATACTTTGCAAACTTAAGACAGTAATGAATACTTAGGTTAAAGGTATCTTTTTTAAACAAAGCATTGACTGTAGCTCTGAACCAATGCTCAGTGAAGAGTAAAAGTATGTGGTTGTAAACGTCATCCCCCAGGGGTGAATATGTATAAATGTACAAGGCAGCATTCTTAAAGTACATGCTTGTTCAGCAAATCTTTCCTGGGTGACTGAGCAAATTAGCCAATTCATTATATTTGCACATATTAAAGGTGACATATCATGGAAGACTATCTTTTTCATTGCTCATTAGAATATACAGGCCCTCGTCTGAGTATTTACAGTCACGGCCTGAGAACTACCGTATTTTTCTCACAAGCCAATCCGAGCTTTTTCCGAAAGGGGGCTTAAAGAGACAGGGCGCTAAAATGGAGCGTTTCAGACAGAGGGTGAATACAGGTATATTCAGACAGACAGTAAGAGAAAAATATGTTGTTGTTTTTTTAAATGAAAGCATGTAAACATGTTCGAGTTCAAACCTTCCAAAAAAGTATGAACTTGAAAAAGAGCATGATGTGTTGTTAATTCACAGAGAAAGATGTGGAAATATGACAGGTGTGCTCGCTGTTTTCCCCCTGCTGTATCTCTCCGCTGTGCCGGCTGCGTGTGCGTAGGCAGCTGCCCCACTGCAGCGGCTCTGGCAGCTCTCACTCATTCCTCGGAGGCAGACCATTGATTTGAAGAATAAAATGACATAAATTGCACCAACATTGTACTACTGGTCTTGGTTGTCTTTTCCAGTCTGTCTTCAGGATTCTGAAAAAGGTCTCGAGCACACCTCTGTCTGAGTGAGCAGGGAAACTTTCATGCATAGTACATCACAATTGTTCTCTCTTGGGGTTGTCCTCGGTGACGGCGTCGAACAAAAACTGAGATACAGCTGAATGATTCCGCTTCTGTTGGCATCGCGGGGCAATTTGCGCAAACGGACCACCAGTCGGTGTTCGCTCACGGCAACAAAGATTCTGGAGGGTCCCCGTCCGCCATATCCAGCTGCAGCTGCAGCTGCAGCCTGGAGCGGCCTCTCTCCTGCTGAATACGGCTGAATATCTGAGTGAGCCAAAACACTGTAAAATCGACAATGTAAAAGGTACACTGTAAAAGTCCTCGACTCATATTTTGTGATGCCATTTCAGCTGTTGAAAACAAAACACAAGCGACGAGAACACTAAAGTTTTTGAGCGCCACTGCGCCCCACAGCTACCGAAGCTGAAGTACCACTCTCTAGTTGTTCCGTGTACCAAGTTCTTCACTAGTATACCCCGGAGACACAGAGAACACAATTGCAGGAGTTTTTCCCACTATATACCTAACTTGGTAGAGACGAGGTTGAAAATCAAGGACATATTTCTTTGAAACAGCCACCTGAAGGCGGTTTTCTGCATTTTCACATGTAATGGTTGCTCAGACTTGAGCAGTGTCTCTCTACTTGAGAGAAGGCCACCTCTCTACCATCATACTGCCAACAGACGTCCTGAGCTTCTGTTTGACAGAATAGTGCAACATGTGTGTCAGCCCACGATATTGCAAGCTGTATTATAAGCATAAAAATGTCAGTGGCTCTCCTTTCATTCATAAATTGGGGGACAATAGATGATGAACGATGATGAACGATGAAGATGATTGGCATTCCACCCTGTCGAACGTTGCTCTGGACAAATGAATTCCGAGGGTGCCCCTCATCATTTCAATGAGCTTTCCCCCCGCTATGATCCAGCATAAATCATGTTAACCTTCTCATTTTCAAGTTCATCCATTTTTAAAGGTGCTCTTCCTGCTGTCTCAGTGGCTACGGGCCTTGTGGATGCATCAAAGGGATCTGATTGCGGAGATTCCATTAAACCTCAGACTGCAGAATATTGTGTCACTTTCCCAGGAATGCCAACTCTACTATCTGTCATAACTCAGAGCTGTCATTGCAGCGCTCTGTGCAGCATGCAAATGATCGTGGCAGGTCCAAGGATATCTGCGGATAAAGGGTGTGAAGAATCGGTGTTACAATGCCTCCATAAAACAGATGATTGAGCCGTACCATGACAGCAACACCCACATGTGGAAATGCGGGCGCAGCAGACATTGTGACAGAGAGCTCTGTGTACTTGGTTGGAAGGCAATCCGTGTCTGATTTGTACTTCCATTCATTTTAACAAATTATTTTTGTATTCTTACCAGCTTGTCATGGATGGCAGCTTCTGTTTAGGAACATTTTGAAGTCTACTATTACCCTTGTTTATTACCAGATAATTCTGCAAAGATTCTGAAGAATTATGTTCAATGACAACATTTTATAACACGGAAAGCCAATGTTTTTCACAGAATTTCTTATTATATTATCTCTCCATGACAGCTAAAGTATGGCTGAGAGAACAATTGTGGTTATGGCAAATAAACTATAGTAAGGCATCTAAAACACTTGGTCAAGGTTAGGAAAAGATTGTGATCAACTGTTGGATTAGGACAGGCAGCAAACTGGGGTCTAATGGTAAAGACCCACTGGAAGCAAACAATTGTGCATCATCCACTTTTTACTTGTTGCTGTGGAAACGTGCCTGCTCATTAGCAAGCATTGTGTAAATAAGCACCTGATCACTTTCTCAAACTACTTTCTTGACTTTGTGCCAAGCAACACTTTGCTTTTAATTGTATCTAATTTTGAAAGCAAGGGAAATGGTACAAATGAGTGATCCTTCACATTTCTTTGCGTTCACCCAGAAAAGAGCTATTTTTTGGGGGTTTTCTGCATTTCCTTTTGTTGTTTTTCAAAGACAAGAAAGAAACGCTGTTTGAGATCTTGACTGTTTTTTTAGCCAACATACCCAAATGATAAGGCCCCAAAGATATTTTGGTTTCTGTAAAGAAAGATATTTGTGATGCACAGCCCAGTGCTGTCCCATTTCAATACATGTGCTCTTTATGGTTACCTTTGTTAATATGTCCTTCACCCAAAAAAACCTCGGAGCTTCCATTTTCAAGAGTTTGTTTTCTCCTTGGAAACTCTCACTCTCAATTGCTGTCTGTTTTTTAGGTCAAGGTTGAGCCCGAACTAAACCGGATGACCTCCTGTTCTCCCGAGAGATTTCACTACGGGGTCTTTCTTGTTTGTTTTTCTATGATGTGTTGTTGAGAAAACAAAATATGAGGAAAAACTGCACTCAGTGTTCAGATGTCTTCGGGGGAACATCATGCAAGGCTCCTCATGGGAATGAGTTATCTCAAAACTGGGTAATTGGTGACATCAACAAACACATTTTTGTACTATTATTATAACAATATTGAAAGTTGTAGCTATTTTTCCAGGTCAAAAATCAGGCTCAAAGGATGTGTTATAATCCTATTGATACTTCTCATATTTCTGCCTCATGGATATTTTAGAAACCAGACTTTTGATTTGAAAAACTGATTGACAGATTCGCATTGTATGATAACAAGGCAAGAACATCAACTAGTTTATTCTGTCATAAAATTATTTATTTTAATTACTTTAATTGACAAAATTAGTACAGTTTATAAAAAAAAACATTTCATGTCATTTTCAAATTATGAAATTATTCCTTTTATAGCAATGCTCCCTGGTGTGTGTAAGTAGTTTTACAAATAATGGCCATTATGTTTTAGACTGACTACTTCTGTCTACTTCCATTGACATCTACAATTTCCCCAATTTGTCCTCACAGCCGTATAACTGCCCCTTAACTACCAGAACACGACTGCTGTCATTGGACATTCAACGTGATTTTTCACACAGGCTTCTAGCAGTTGCTGTATCAATGCGACGTTGACCTGCTATGTTATCTTTAAAGACTACCTGGATTCGGTCTTAATCGAACAAGAAAGGAAAATGAACGTCATCAGTATACTCCAAAGATAATACAATCAGAGTGGTGGCTGTATCTGACAGTTCCTTCTCTTCATTTACAGAGACGCATCACGATGCATATGTGCGAAGAGATTGATGACTGACGCTTTGACGGGAGCATGGAAAAACTGAGCACCCCCACGGTTTTCCACTTAATCTACTAAAATGCTAATGCGTGACCGATCAATACCACAGTATATTTACTTCAGCTCTTTTGCTGATATTGCAATTGCTTGAAAGTCAGGCAGTTGTGAAGACTATTTTTTTTTTTCTTTTGCCAGAGTAATCGAAAGCTGCAATAGAGAGATAAAGGAAGGGCCTAGGTTTACTCAGATACTGCCTGATATATCTGCACTACAACCTCAAAACGACCCATGAACCATGATGTGGTAAAGATGTCAACTGGTAGACATAAGCACGGAAGGCGCTTCCAGGCTTTTCTTGATGGAGCAAAAAGCAAACAGTTTTGACACCATTCACTTTAGAAATCCTCTTTTTCCCTCTTCATCCGTAATGGTATGTTAGATCAAGTCAAGGGTGGAAATGCATTGAAGCAAATGACAGCGAGGGTAGATGAGGGGTAAATGCATGTCGATGTGACAGGGGGACAGAATGTGAGAAACGTACCAAAATAGATTCAAGATGAAATTAAAGAAAAAAAATCATATATTGAGACTTTCTATTGGTTGTATTGAAAATTGAAAATCCTTGTTTTGACAGGATCATAAATTAGTTAGCAGACTGACAACGATTTCCACTAGAATAATATAAAAGAAACAAGGGGAAGTTAATATGTCTTAAATTGTAATAATGTATTAATATATTAAAAGCAGTCTACTATACTGTGAAATTACTCCAAGCCACTGGATGTTGCCATGGTTACCATGAACATTTTTATCCCGTGATTTGTAGTTGCTGATGAAAGATATGAGTGTAGATCAGGAAAACACATTTTTTTATTAAAGGGTAACTTCTGTATTTTTCATCTCATTTTCCCATGTGATTTTGTCTAAGTGACAATGGAGAGAATTTTTTTTTTTAAAACTGGTCCAGTATTGAGGGAGAGCGCGGCAGACGTTAAAAAGGCTGCAATGTTATCGCTCTGGGCGATGTACGCCAATGTATGGCCATTAAATGTGGTAAAGTTTACAATTTGAGCCAATCGGTTGTTAAAAATCAGTTGTTAAAAAAAAGCACTTTTAGTGAACATTCATTGATGGGGATGAATTACGGAGCAATTATAATTCAGCCCGATTAGCATCTGCCTTCTGCATTATTCTGGTTCGATACTGGACCGATTTAAAAGAATTGTGGTTCCCATTAGTCATTTAGACACAATATCATGGGAAATTGGGAAAACAAAATTCCCATATTTGAGAAATACCAAAGTTACCCTTTAATGTCACAAGGAGGGGTTTTCCCTTGAAGTATATTGATGGATTCAATTCATCACACTAAAGATAACTTTAATGAAAATGACTGTCTGTTCCACATAATGTGTTTGATTTCAGTTACAGACGCAGCATGAATTTTGCAGTGCACAATCTGATGCTCATTTTATTAAACACACATGACCACAGTATCTAAAGCAAATATCTGCAACCAAATGAAACAAACAGAAAATGCTTTAGAAGATTTTAGAAAAGATAACAGGCACAGTGCTAAGCCTAATTAATGCAAGGTCTTTTGAGTGGCGATTTCTGCTTAGAAAATTATTAAAATGAAAACGAGATGTGAATTCATCCATTTCCAAAGGCTTCACTCTTGACTCGACTATACTGAAAATATCCCATTTATAAAGCACTGTTTGGTTGGTGGTTTCCTGACAATGGAATTGACCCCACAGACGATAAAGTCACATCTTTTTTTAAGTATGATTTTGTGAGAACATAAATGGACAAATTAATAACTAGAAAATCTGCCCTCAATTTCTTAGTCCATGAAAAAAGCATGTAACCATTAGTCTCAAATAACACTAAAGGGCTTTTTGACCGCCGTTCTTTAACATTTTCTTTTAGTACCTTAAAGTTTTCATGAAACCACTTCTTACATCTGATGGAGCGTGATGTAGTCTGTGGCCAATGACCCACGCAGAAATGTATTGACTGGAGCCGGGCTATTGGAAATATGTCTGACTCAACAGAACAGTTTTGGAAAAGTGTCCCCTGGGAGTCTGACTTGGTGGCTTCATTAAAACTTATCATTTATATGTTATAGTTCTGTGCACTGTGTGTGGCAGCCATTACTAAGGTTAGTCCAAGAACACTGGTTTTGTCCGAAAGGGTCCCTTAACTCAGCCCTCAGCTACATGTCAGGTAGGCAACATAAGGTGTAAAGAATAAAATTATGTGTTTTGTTTTTCTTTTTTTTTTTCTTTGTCCCCTCTCTTTTTTGGCTGAGAAGGTCACTTTAAGGGCCTGTGCCCACCTTTGTCTGAGTGACGCCATCTTTTTTCAATTGTTGCCAATGAGGAAAGAGCATTATGCGGCCGCATGCGACCGCCTTAAGAGGCGTTGCACCCAGCCTCTTTGTTGTATAAGGGCTCCACCTTTGTGTGGAGGTAGATTTTTCCAGAGAGCAGCTGAGAAATCTTCACATTATAGACAGAAGATATTTTTCAGAGTACAGTTAGACACAGCAAGGACACAACATCTACAGCTGATGGTTTTACAATACATTTTTGAAACTAGTCTTTTGCGGGTCGTCCATTCCTAGTATACGAGCTACAATTGTACCACCTGGCTCTTTTGTGAGATTTTAGTGAATGTTCATTGCCATTTACTAGATCATATAAAATATATAATACACATCATGATGTGTGTAGGCACAAGCAATTACTAGTTGGTGAAGTACACCTTTTATAATCAAAGATATTGTATTTAAGTTAGTGTTGATTGAATATTACCATAACTGGTGAGATATTGTCTTTATTGCCTCAGTAAAAAGTAAATTAAATTAGCAAACTTAGTTGTAAAAATGTTGACCAGTACTAAACCTGTTTGAAAATTAATTGTATTTTAGCCAATTCAAGTAAATCAAGTCACTTATTCAATTATAACTAAGCTCAAGGCAGCTTTTTAACAAATTAACAAACTATTTTTACATTTTTAGTTGTGGTCCAGGATATTCATATCTGAACTAGATGACTCTTATCTTACAAATATCCAATGTGGGCCACAATACATCGATGTAACAATACATTTAGTATTACCATTATGATAATTTACCTACATACTGGTGCACTTTTATACAAACACATTTTTGTTAAGTAGAAGGTTGAATTATGTTTTGAGGCTTTTTGTGAGGCTTACAAGTACTCAACCCAAAAGCACGACCAGGAGACCAGGATGTAAGGATAGTTCTTCACTTGTGTTCAGGCAGGGGTCAAAACCAAGAGATCCGTCAGAGGCAAACAAGTCCAAAAGGGGCAGGCAGTAATCCAGGGTCAAAAAACGGGCAGACAGGGTCAGAACATACAGACTAGATATAGAGACAGGACACCGCTGGAGAGCTTGGTAACAAACACACAAGACAATCTGGCAGAGGACAGGTGTGAGTACAGGGCTTAAATAGTGAGGGACCGATGATATAATGAGCTGCAGGTGAGGTGGGGAGGAGGACCAGGTGAGGGGAATGAAGGCTGAAGCTGTGGGAGGATCTGAAACGATAGGAGAGTTAGTGAACAGACAGGTGGGATTAAAACAATCTACGGTGTGGTGGAATGTGTGACGCTTTTAGACATGTGAATAATGTTATTGTGTTTCACCTGTTATTTGATGATAAAACTTGACCGTGACACTTTTACTGGCTTGTAAAATCTGTGGTTGATTAACGATTGCAGTGTCTGTCAATCACTAGACATCCAAACCCACATGTATGCATAGACCATTCCATTTTCATATTTATAGCAGCACAAGGAAAGCATGAAAGCAACAAAAGCATACTTGTGGAAATCAAAGTCTAATTATCTTTATGATTAATAAGTCCAGTCACGTCATGAGTCTTCCTTCAGCAAACAATGTGCCCGATAGTCCATCCATTTTCTAAAGTGCTTTTCTTCCAAAACCTGCGTCTCCATCCACTTCTCGTAGTGCGTTACCAACCGACTGAAAGCTTATATGTTGACTCAGACTATTGAAAAGAAAATACCACCTGATGTGATCCATTCTGTGCTGTGACATTTTATTTATATAATGATTTTATTCTTTAAAAACCGATGCATTTAGTTTTTTAATGAATTTTTCATAGCAAACATATCTGCCATCAATCTCACTATCCAATCCTTATTTATCAGGCTTTATTAAGAAGCGCACCATGTGAATTTTAAGGTTAATAATGCATATATTGTGAAGTACATTAACATATATTTTGCAGCTGCATATTTATTCAGTTATATTACAATATGTTTGAATATGGGGGCATGTCTGTGAATAAAGATTTGGTACATTTGCAATGTGACCTTTTTTCGCTCAACTTGTTGCTGATGTGACAAACTGGCAACCCAGTGCATGCTGGTATAGACTCCAGCCCCTTGCGACCCTGAACAGGACAAGTGGCTTTGAGGATAGATGAACAGATGAAACATAATGGTAAACTTAGTGTGCAAATAAGATCATTTTCAGCAGAAAGATTGTGTGAAACCTATTTTATTAATTTATCTGAAGAAAAATAAGTATATCTAAATCCAAACTTTTCAAGCTGTACTTCTTCAATGACCACACAGTGAGGATAAGGGTTGACCTTCAATGCTGTCAATGGGTAGTAAACGAGATTTAGATTAATGTGTTCTTCAGTTTCTTATCCATGCACTTTGTCTATTTAAGTTCCCAGTTATGGCGCCATGTATTATTAATAGTCTCCAAGCCTTACAGTTCAATAGTTTTCTATATCTGTTTGAAAAGAAAATACAAGATTAATCTATATTTTACATTATCTGCTGTCATTTAATGACATTCATCCTTTCAATTTCACGGACTAGTTTACAAAACGTTACATTCCTGTGGAGCTTAGTACCACTGCGAGACTCGTGAGCCATGACCGTGTCTACAGGTCCTCCTGTAACGATTTTAATCAGGAGCTCATTATGTCTCGCACACAGAGGCCACTCAATCACATCAATTGATTAATTAAGTGCCAAGGACGTTTGGGGACCCAGGTGGCAATATGATCCCTGAGGACACAATGAAGGTCCGAAAGCAATAGCCGTTAAATAAATGGTTCTGCGGGGTCAGCATAACTGTCGCATGTACCTACTTCTACATCTAATTAAAAAGCAAGTGGTCTTCTCAATAAAATATGATGACTCACTACAAGGGCAGATGTTCTTTCTGAGCTTTCTGGTGGTATGGTACACACTCCAGTGTTAAGTCAGCAGGAGAAGAAGACGAGAGGAAGGAAAGGGATTTGTGCAAGCCAGCATCATAGTAAAGCATGTAATACAAGCTAATCCTCTTCCACTCATGCGGCTGTGAGGCCAGGAAGCGCCGGCTTGATTTGACTCAACCTGCAGTAATAACTGGGTGAATAAGAATCACCTCTGTGTTGGCCATTTATTCTTACTCACTGAATATCATCAACATAGTAGTTCCACCTGTTTGTTTTGCAAATCATGAACCGGAGTCATGGCTCTCAAGCTGCTAACATAGTTAAAGATTTAGATCTGTTTGTTTGTATGGCCACTGTGCATACAGAGGGGTTTATTTAAATGCAGGGAATTGAATATTTCCGGGCCTTCAGTGGAAGAGAACATCACGTTAAACTGCAAATTTCAGCTGCAAACTTCCATACTTGACCCTAAAGAATATTACTTTTTCATTGGGGTCATTGGTGCCAGAAAACACAGTGGGTGCATTCATGGAGAGCTTGAATACATTTTAAATGTTAATATTACCTCAATTCATATTCTACTATGTTTACATTTTGCATCATCTAAGAATGCAAATGCCAACATGCAGTTTTGAGGTGATCTTAGACATCGGTAACGATTTGTACAAACCAAGCTTTGGTAATTTTAAATGGACTATTTTTTAATGGTATAAGACAATGTTAAGCCCATTATATTAGAAAGTGCGTGCACTCGCCGGGTCACTTGACAATCAAGTGTGCCAGCACAGGATGTTCCCAAAGTAAAAGCAAAACAACCCTTTTTCAGTCTCTAATGATGTGCAGGTATGTCTCGTTAAAGCACTCATTATTTCCAGGCTATAATTTTAATGAAGGATTCCAGACATTCAGCCGCAGTAGCACAGTAACCTTTCATGGAGTTATATTACTAAAATATTTTCAAAATCTTTGCTTTGCATTTGCAGTAAGATATGAGCCACTGATTCTAGCAGAAATAAAGTCAGCGCTGGGTATTGGGAATAAAGATCTGTGTGTGGGGCCGTGCTTGTGTTTGTGTGTGTCGCCCAGCAGTTTGCATCATCCCCTAGGGTTGACTTGTGCCAAATCAGGAAAAGTGTCACCATGAAAGAGAACCTCGCAGCATGTGTTCTCCCCGAAATCTAAACGACTCCTTCCTGGCAGGCTGCTGCATTCGACTCTGTGGGGCAGACTGACGAGTTCGACTGAAACGAAAGGGGGGTTGTCGATCCAAATCCCATAAAGGAACGAGTCAGTTTCCCTCAACTGCCGCTGTTGGTGCCATTGAGGAGCCTGATTCCTTCTGTGAAGTCAATCAGTGAAGAAGAGTTCAGGATTATGATACATGCTATTTCAAAGTACACTATGGGAGAGTATATCCCACCATGCATGGATAGATATACTACAGCTATGTTCAGGAATCTCTCCTGCCTGCCAATGTTTTCCAGCTCCTCTTGGGGGATATGGAGGTGTTCCCAAGCCAGATGTGTATAATCTCTCTAGGTCCATCCCATGGTCTCTACCCAGTTGGACGTGCTGCGTGAACCGCCAAAGGAAGTTGCGCGGGAGGAATCCTAATCAGGAAGCTGAACCACTGCAACTGGATACTTTTGATGCAAAGGAGCGGCTCTATTCCAAGCTCCCTTCAGAGGTGTGAGCTACTTACCTTATCTCTAGGGGGGATCCCAGTCACCTTTAGGAGGAAACAAATTTTGACTGCTTGTATCCATAAGTACCATTCTTTCTGTCACTACCCTTAGCTCATGACCATAGGCAAGGGTCGGAACATAGACCACCACAAAAGCTGTGCCTTCAGGCTTAGCTTACTGTTACTGTTACTGTTTTACTATTGTACCGTTGTTGTGACACATTCTTGAGAACTAACTAGTTACTCTCACATTAACCTTTTGAAAGAAATAATTATTGCACTTACAACTATGCTCTCTAGTCAATTAGCTCCAATTATTCCTCTGTTTACATTTCCATTATTGTAACTGCTGTAATTACATGGCATTTAAATCCAAAACGTCTTAGGTCTCAAAAATTGAGGATATTTATGTAAGGGCAATACAAGGCCTCTGATCATGTCTTGGTAAAGAACTCCTGAAAGACTTTTTAGATGTTTTGACACTTACCTCGGTCTGTAGGGGTTGAGCCCAGTGAGTTTCAGCATGGATAGAGTCGATTTTAAGAAGATCGCTGTGTCTTTTCCTACCATAGAAGGGCTGTGTGCCCACTCAGAGCTGATCCTCAGCTGACAGGTCAAATGCATCTCCATTCCCCTGTAGTGAAAACCTTGATGTGACCTTCTCCATCCAACTGGCCTTTTAAGGGAACACTTAATCAATAACCCCCGTTGTGTGGGGTTTGGTTTCAACACGAGGCAGAGATCTGCCCATTTCTCACTCACCTACCCTGCTCTCAGCTTGAACTGTTTATCCATGCTAACGCTACTTTTTATCACCTTACAAGTTACCAATTAACACTATAGTATCATTAATGCTCTGTATAATATCACCCTAGCATTGTGTAGATGAAGATATACAACTTTCATGATAAGTATTGAAACACAACCCAAGTCTATCATACATTTATGATAAACGGCGTGCTAACTAATTTGTTGACACCCAGCATTGCTCAAGGCCTTCTCACATATACATTTTCTACCATTGATGGGATAAATTAACTGAACTGTTCTAACTGAACAGAGTCTGTTGTTCACGCAAGAATAGTTTCATTTTAAAAGACAATTAACACAACACCACCCGTATGTCTAAAAACACCTCTGGCCAAAAGCTAATTGAGTTGATTAAACTCAAGTTAACTCTCCACTTTAACCACTTTTAAGGTAAGTTAGACTACTCATAAATGCCATCATTTCATTTGCAGGTGGTATTTTTTAAGATGCTTTGAAAATCTAAATCGTTGCTCAATTTGAAATTGGTAGTTTTTTTTTTGTTTTTTTTTATGAATGTCCAAATATTTCGAAATGAACGGAGAGATGACATGAATATGTTTTGAGTCGTGCAGCCACGGTTGCCATCATGCGTTCAGTGATTTAAAACAGGAGCTTTAATGTTACCATTAAATTTGGGGGAATGAAAGCAGTTCTTGTTCTCGTTGCAACCATGGGTGTACAGACAACAATCAGCTACCTAATGAACTAAATTGTGACGCACACTTCCGCTGAGCTACAAATAGAAGTAATGCACCAAAAACAGGCCTCCTCATTAGGAACATGTATGTTGTGGAAATAAGAAACACGGTATGATACACTATTTTCTTCATGTGCAGAAACATCTGTTCGTCTCAACCCCACAGTCCACAACTCACCCAATGTTTGAGTACTGTACATGTCCTTGAACATGGCTGAATGACACCTGATACATATTTTTAACATCCTACATGGTGGACATCGATTGTATACAATCGATATGTGAAACTCGGGCACTGTTACTATTTCTACATCGATGTTAACACAGATATGGGTCCACTTAAACTGTGAATCAATGTGATCATTGAAAGGAAACAAGTCACTGTGACCTCCACATAGTCATACACACCCAGGACCTTTTTAACCAAACAGTTGAGTTAACGATCTGCTTGTTAGGTCTGCTTACTCGGTATCCATTTGTTTCTAAGGCGCGACGGCTGCAGTTAAGGAAATAGAATAATATGCTGAGCTGTATGCAGCCTTTGTGGTTTTACAAAGTTTCACCCCGGGACTGATTGATCGTCCTTCATCTTAAGCTTAATTCTGTAATGTAAACACATCATACGATTTGAATTCGATCTCAATTGAGGTGACACCTCGCACTGTTCCACTGCACCACCCATTTTATCATATTGATCGAGCACCTTTTTTTAAAGTTTTATTAAAGTACGCCATGTTCTGTGTCATTAAGAATAAGTATTAGCTTCAGGCTGCAATTTTACTTTTATAGTATAATAAAATAGTAATTTCTATATTTTTAAAGAAGAATACTGATATAAAACTCTAACTCTTACAAGGGAATGCTTCAGTGAAAAACGTCAAAACTATGATACAAATCCGCCCAGCTGAGATGACACTCTGCCTGAGGTATGATGCTGTGCACCTTTCTCTCTCTCCCTTTCTCTCTTGAACAAGCTCTGCTCTCACTGCACATCCAGATGTACTGTCTCCTGACGCATTTGATCTTATCTCTGCCACTGTAAATCGCTCTGTGTCTCCACCCCCAGATATCAGTTGACACATCAAAGTCCCAGAGGGTGGCTTAACGTTTGTTGTGTTTCCTAAACCTAACATTAATTTGTTTTTGCCTAAACATTTATTTTGTTGCCTCAACCTAAATTTTCTTTTGTTGCTTAAACCAAATGTTAATTTTGTTGCCTAAACCTCACATTTATTTTGTTGCCTCAACCTATCATTTGTTTTGTTGCCCAACTTCACATTAAATTGCTTTTGAGGTGGCGGCACATGATTTTAATGGACAGTATGGAATGTGCTGTGAGAAGGTTATGGTAATTTCATGTATTTGTGTTTTCTGCAGAAGTGTAAATTAGTTACAGTTTTCGCATGTGCTTCATCCGAGACAGTGGTGTGTGTGTGTGTGTGTGTGTGTGTGTGTGTGTGTGTGTGTGTGCGCCCTGGTGGGTACAAGGAAGGGACAGGGAGGTAGGAAGGGGTTTTATTTTAGTGTGATGTCTAATATGTTCTAAATAAATGACAACATGTTCTATATAATTAATGTTGAAAGAACAAAGGTTGGACTTATTTTTTACAACTATTTTTTTGTTTTTATTGAGAGAGTAAAGTATCGGGAAAAAAAGTAATCAATATCAACTTCTAGGTATCGGTTTCAATGTGAACAGTACCCAACCTTACTAACAGACATAATTAAACAGACTATTTTACTATGTCAAGTTAGCAATAACTCCTACAAATAATCTATGAAAATGTTTTTGAAAAAGAAAGAAAAATTCAATGTTTGTTTGTTGAAATTCCAGCCAAAGATTTTGAAGAAAAACAATTGTTGACTGAGCTTCTAAAATCCACCTTGAAGGCAGCCCACCTCTGTGACTAACCACAGTAATCCGTCCCAGATTCACACCTCTTGTGTCAGGCAAGCCTTTTCAGAAAAAAATCCCTTGGCTTAAACCCAGACTCGCTTGACCCAGCAGCCTGCTTAGGTATAGGTTTGTGCAGATACTTAATCTGTCAAAGGTGTGTGTGTGTGTGTGTGTGTGTGTGTGTGTGTGTGTGTGTGTGTGTGTGTGTGTGTGTGTGTTCACGTGTTTAAATTTAGCCTCATTTTCATTATAAATACCAAAGCCAACAAGCCAGCCTGACAACCTGTTGGCCACTTTTAATGTAATTAAGTCAGACTGAACTTCAGTGACCTCAGACAGGCAGGTTCAGGGATATCTGAAGGCGGTAGTTCATATTTTAATGACAAAATCAAATCATCATGGAGTGAGTCCTCCCTTAGTTCCCTTCATTAATCTAAAATCACTTACACCAGTGTTTTGACATTTTTAAATGGTGGCCTTTATAACTACAGTAGCATTTGCATTCAACACAACTCTGAAAACATCCCTTTTGTATGCAGTAAATGCCATTAATTATGCCAGAGTAATAGACGGAATACAAAATAATGTAAGACTTTTATTCTGAAGTTACTCCTTTGCGTCGACAAACACCGTAAAAACGTTGGGTCATGTTAGGTCAAATGCCAGTAAGCAGCTTTTGTCAGCTATGAAAGAGGTCTTACAATCAGCACTTTGATGTTTTTAAACCAGTGCGTTATGACTAACACAGCTCCAAAACGTCCAAATCATCGGCGCTCGCTTTAGAAAGGGTTATAAAGGATATGCATGGTTCCTCAAATACTGACAAACTGCAGTGGCAAAGGGGAACAGAGCTCACGAGATCATCTAACAAACAGGGTTGTGACCGACATGAATGCCATATGAGGAGAGTGAGGAAATGCTGCTGAATGGTATGCGGCCTAAAATTAACCACCTTCGTTATTTCAAAGTTGAAGTGCTTGCATTATTATCATTTGCCTTGCTGCGTGTAGAATGTATCATCAAATCAATAAGGAGTAATAATGTTCCTCTGAGCTTGACGCAGCCGTTACAGTTCCGCAAAGTCTTCTTTAATAGCTTATGTATCACACATAATATGGATTTAAAGTACTGCAGAACAATAGATTCCAACGCATCCAAGGCCCTGGATTAATTTACGCACTCATTCGCTCCAGAATGCACCTATGAATAGCGTTGACCTGCAATGCCCATGGCCATCTGTGGCCCTTCTACGACCACCTCCCCCTCCTCCTGTAGAGTGAGAAAAACCCCAGCTGCTCTTTTGGCTGCGGCAGAGCTCACCAGGAGGAGTATTTAAAAATCCCTAATCTATCACTCTGCCCAGCCAGCCCTGTCTCCGCTGGCTGGCTTAGAACCTACAACGATTTGCACTGTCCATTCCACAAGAGAGACATCGTTACTGCTTAGTTAATCTATCACAGAGGGAGGGAGGTGAATACTGAGCGAGGGAGAGACAGGGAGGGAGAGAAAGTCATTGGGATCATACTTAATGGTTCAGAGATTTACCGGGATCATATGTAAACGACCCCTACGGTATCAAATGTCAAAGAAAAATTCCCCCTCCCGGATTGACATGGCCTTTTTCATCATTTTTATTGTGATTTAATTTCATCAGATTACCCCAGTGTCATGGGATCCCTTGCATCCGGTGCTGTATTTTGTACACCCGCTTGACACGGCACAATAGGCCTGGGAGGTAATCAGACATACTGAAGTGATAATAGAATTAGTAATAACTATTGAAAATGTCCATGCCAGATGTGGTATTATTGAACACGGCAGGGCAGCTCATACAAAAAAGGGGTTATGGTAATCGGCCTATTGAGCTGAATGACTGAATACATGTTTACATGGCAGAGATATTATAGAAATTAGCAGCCTATATTTTCATTATTAAACACTAGCCGTGCTGTTTGACAGTAATATCCAGAAGAAAACGCATCTCACGAACAGGTCCATCACTGCAGTATTCTCCATTGTGCTTTAAAGCACTGTGGTATTGACCCGGAGGCAATTTTGTTATCAACCCTGAGCAGCCACCATTGGTTGTCCAAGGTAACGAAGCATTCTCATGGCCGTGTACTGACACACTCTGCATTTCCTCCCTGGGTTTGATTTTAATCGAGGCAGCCTTTGGCATGCTGGTTTAGGTTCCCTGGTGAGCTAAGCTCAGCAGTGGCAGGCAGATTTCGTTTTCACCCATCTGACATGTTCTGGGCTATTTCTTTCTCAAGAATGATTGCGATTCCCAACCACATTTCAGAAAATCAATGAGATCTGCTTGGGGGAGAGGGGGTAAAAGAACAGGGCCTGAATACATCAATCATCCTCCTTCAACTATTTTGATGCAACACGGCAGAACGGGGAGAGTCAAAAGCGTATGAATTGATCAACAACACGGCCACTTCCTACCCGCCACTTCCAACAAGATCATAATCGTCTTGGTCAGCACTAAGCCCATGAATGCCGGCCAATGGCAGGCTTATACCCACAGTCTACATCCGGTGGGTCAGACTATGAAGAGCATAATGCTGATTCCAGTTTAACGAAAGACAATGATTGATCTTTGCAGTCTGAGGATCATGCGTAGCTCTTTTTAAAGCAATAGCTCCAACATTTGAAAATAGGTTCCAGTCCACAAAATGAACAACGGTATTAAAAAGAAAACTATTATCCCCTTAACGTTATATAATATTCTATTCAAAACTCGCCTTATTCATTTGATGAGCCTCTTCAACTCTCAAACAGCTTTATTTCGATGTCTTGGGCACGTATGTGTTATGAAGTGAACATTACATGCCTTCTGATGTGATTGCTGGGATTTGAAGCATGCCTGAGTCTTGCAGTCTCCCTTGGTCTTGCATTGCAATCTCGTCGACACAATAAAACATTCTCTGCTTCTCTGCACCTCTTTGCCTTTTGTCCGTGATCGAAAGGCACATTGCGGTTGATTGGTGGTCATGTAAGGAATCTATTTCTGCCAGGTAGTCCGAAACTTCAAAGCAGTTGAAGAGTTAGAAAAAAATGAGTTTATTAAATATTTCTAGCTCTGTGTTCTCTACAGGAAAAAAAGATGGAGAAAATGGCTATTAGTCCCATCAGCCTCTTCCATCCAGACTTGGGACCTCTCATTAAACACCTGTTTGGACTATACTCATCGGATTCTGCATCAGACTGGCAAAAGCTCTTGCCCACAATGAATCATCTCATCATGGATACATTATGAAGACGAGGAGGGCTTGGCCGGGTTGTTAGAGCTGGTTGTAATTAGGCCAAACCCAAGCTTAGTGTGGTGTACGCAATAGGGCTTATTTATCTTCATACTCCTCTCCTTTCAATATAGAATAACTTTGATAATACTGTCACATCTTTGATAATAACGTCATTGACAAAATATATTACTGCCATAGAGAGTATAGAGAGAGAAAGAGACACATTGATTGATTATTCAGGCGGTTAGATTTTTACAAGGATAGCAAGCCCATGTAAATTGTGTGTGTGTGTGTGTGTGTGTGTGTGTGTGTGTGTGTGTGTGTGTGCGTACAGAGTGCAGTAGTGCAGTAGTGCCGAAGAATAGATTTAATACATTTAACTTTGGAATTTGAAGAGGCAATACCGCTAGTTTAGTATAGTGTGAAACAAGTGTTTCGATGCACTCTGTAGTGTCTATATTTCCTTGTTGAATGCCAAAATATTGACGGACGAATTGAGGTACAAAAGGACTGCACGGCTTTTTCAGCCTCTACACCTGCATAAATAGAAATAAACCGTGTAATTGCTCTGGCAAGCAAAGATCGTCTCGGTGCTCTTGTGCTATTTGTGCATATTTAATCATTTAATATACATTTGGTAATTTGCCCCTTTCTGTGCAAATGAGCCTCATTGTAATAATAGTGTCTATAAAGCATATATAATTTGTTATCTGCCTATAACACTGTGTATTTGAGTTATAAGCACTTAATTATTAATAATGATTATAACTAAAACCATAACCTATTATAAGACACTTTATAATGACTTATAAGGTCAATAATTATGGTGCTTACTGGTGCTTGGATTACTGGTCAAACGCTGGCTTTTTTTTTTTTCTTGGAAGGATGGTAGTATATGCAATAACACACAACATTGCTTTTACTCTAGTTTTGATGAGTTTACTTAAATAAAACAATAAGCACTTCGATTAACTTATAATCACATTGTAATTAATTCTAATGTATTACAATTATGATCATTATAATACATTAATGTTATACTTGCAAAAGCAACTGCCAGCAATTATTACCTTGACTTTATACATTATTATAAAATGCTTTATAATGTGTAATCAATAGTCATATAATGTGTAATGATTTTTGTTACAAAGCATTATGAATATTTATGAGTGCCTACACTTGTACAGTGATACTTATAACACATTATAAGTATGTTTATAATGCATTATAGTCATGGGTGTCATATAAACACAAAGATCAGCACTGATAGCCAGTGAGTCAGTGAGTTACAGTGAAATTATTAGCGCAAAGAGAAATAATACTGACAGAACGGGGATATTAATTCCAAATACGGTTGCTCTCATGTCACGTTTACATTCCTTGCCAAAGTTTTGAGGAATGCCTCTGCATCTCGTCGGTCAGGATCTGTAGCATGCGTCCGGAAATCACTATTTTTCTTTGTACTGCTTGCATATTGTGTTCTTGGCTCTTGGGCAACATTTATACTTCGACACAGGGCAAATTGCAGTCAAATGCGAAAAAAAATGGCAAATTGCAACTCAGCTGACAAAACTTCATGGGTGCTGAAATATCATTGCCGCAATATCTTTTGTGAATCGGCCCTTGAGACGGGGCAGAAAACTGTTGCAAGTGATGCTCGAATCTACGCGAATGCTATCAGCGCTTGGGTTCCATTCTTTGTCAATTCACCCGTATGTATCCAGAGTTTATGACTAAAATAAGTCCAAGTAAGAATTTGAATAATTAATTCATTAAATATACCTGCAGCTAATCAACCGACATGGACACAATCATTCCCCTAAATTCAAAAACAGTAACATAATACAACAGCATCAACAAACTGCACCGATTCCAACTTAAAATCACCCTTCCCATGTGGCGCTGGCCGGGTTGTGTACAGTATGGAGTCATTACGGAAGCAATGAATGTGTCGTGTAAACAGGCGCGAGCCGGTAATTGCAAGTAATTCCCAAAAGTTCCTGTGTGCTTTATTTTCAGCATCAGTGCATTATTTCCTAATTATCTTGCTGTGCACTTATTGGAGTATTTGGACAGGCATTTGTCTCCAGGCAGCAGCATTGCAGTCTGTGTTTTCTCTTTGTGTGTGTGTGTGTGTGTGTGTGTGTGTGTACTGTACCTGCAGGCAAGGCCTCACTGGATCTGGCAGTGAGCGAGTGCATATGTGGTGAGTCATCCTTGCGCTGTGGCTCCGGTGACACGGCGATGCACGTGCTCAAGCACATGGTTGGTTACACTTGACTACAGGGGATAAGGGGGACTCAGTGATCTTTAATCATGTCGTCAGTATCATGCCACCCATGTATGCAGGCTTCACTTCCTTTAAGTTCAGAACATACAGTGTGAAGTAGTTAGGTGTGGAAGGTACTTCTGTTTCACTCAAGATATTTCCATTTAGTGACACTTCATTGTATTTCAGAGGAAAATATATTCTTTGTTTCTCCACTACATTCATCGGGAAGATGTAGTGTGACGCTTTGCAGCATACGGTTTTAAGGGCAGCACGGTGGCTCAGTGGTTAGTGCTGTCGTTTCGCATCAAGAAAGACCTGGGGCCTTTCTCTGTGGAGTTTGTATGTTCTCCTGTCTGTGTTTCCTCTGGCTGCTCCGTCTTCCTCACACAGTCCAACGACATGCAGGTTAGATGTCCCAAAAACTCAAAATAACCCATAGGCGTGGATGTGAATGTGTTTTGGCTGTTTATATGTGTTAGCCCCGTGACAGACTGGCAGCCTGTCCAACGTGTACCCCGCCTCTCGCCCACTGCATGCTAGGACATAGGCTCTAGCCCTTTGGCAGCTGTGAAAAACATAGAATGATAATAGAGAATAGATTGAATGCATGAAACACATTACATTTTATTTAGCTGACGCTTTTAATCCAAAGTAATTTACAATAAGTAAACCAAAAATGGGAAAAGAAAAGTACATTAAATTCATCACATATGCTCAACGGCTTCAAGTGCTACATTTAGAAACATTAAAGATGAAGGAAGAGTTATTATTATGGATGGTGAACTCGTTAAGCATGATGCATTGTTAAAGTGGCCGGAAACATATGAAGTTGTTAAGCCGGCTGCAACAGAGCTGTGACAGGTTAAAGCTATGATTACAAAGGATGTGATTATCTCCTGCTCATATAAGGTGCAACAACTGCTGTGCAATTATAATGCAACTAAGTAAGCATTCTTTACACCTTGCTTATATGTTTGACACTTGGCAACAATTTCACTCCAAGTTCTTCCCAATTGAGTATTACTCCCTGATGGCGTGTTGTTTTACTTTTTGCATGTTCTAATGTAATAAGCAGAGAACACTAAACACAGCTTTACAATGTAAGGTACCCTTTTCTGTAATATGACACATTCAAATGTTTATTGCCACTCTGAAAGCATTTGCACTGTCTGTGTTAATGCCTCCTTAATTTGTAACTGATTTCGATTACAAGAGACAGAGCCTGCTGATCACCCCTAAGCAAGCTTTGTGCAAACCTCCCCCCGCCCCCAAAGAAAACCATCAATGCGGAGGTCTAATAAGTTTAAATCACTCTAAAAACTATTTGGTTTTCTTGCTTTCCTGTGAATTTGACTGCTCTAATCAACAGGCCACCGCTGTTTGATGTCTAGGTCTTTGGCAGGCACTGCCTGTGGAGTCAACATGAATAAAGTTATTTAAAAAATAGTGTTGGCAGAATCTTCGCCTCTTGAAAAAGCACAGGGCCAGAATCAAAGTCCTCATTTAAAAAGTGGAATGATATTGTTCTGTGAAAATGTGGATGGCCTCTTGCGAGGTCATGTGCTGCAGCTTCTCACAGCCAAAAAACAAGGATGAGTGTTGTCAGAAAGCAAGGCATGAATTCCACACACACAGGATGACAGTACAGCATCATGCTCTATATTAAGACGGCAACACGAAGACAACATATCTCATACTTCTGTTTATTGTTTTTATAGAACCATGGAGCTGAGGGAACGTCACTGGAAATGACCCCAGCCTACATGCTTCAGGAAGCTTTTTATTACACTTTTAAAATAACCAAACAAACATGAAACACTGTGAAGGGGCTTGAAAGTTTGGTAACGCTTTCTATGACGCACATTTCTATTATGTATTATGAGCATACTTGTAATGCATTATAATGTGCTTATATCACTGTATGATTATGGTTATAGCCACACATTAATATTCATAATGCTTTATAACAATAATCAACACATAATAAATCACGTTATAATGACTTAAGAGGTCAAATATCACAATATTTCGTAATTGCTATTCACTCACTGAGATTTTTGCGAGGATCATATAGTGTATTATCATTGCCATACTTAATATTTTTATAATGCATTGTAATTACTGTTATAATGTAGTATAATGTGATTATAAATGACTCTAACTTAAGTGGTCATTGTTTGCGTTATCTACCATTTTGTGTGTTCTTGTATATATTTAGTGATATTTTTTTAAACTTATAATTATACATGTGCTTTTAGCAGATTATAATATAAGTATGCATATAATGCATTATAGAAAGTGTAACTACAAGTTAATTTATTTCTTAATTACACTCATGTAAGTCCTGTAACATCATGAGAGCAACACAACATGGACAAGTTTATTAGACTAATCACCAAGTCTTTTGCACAAGTGTCTTGACTAAACTATAAAGTGCAGTTTGTTCATTTGGCCCATCAACCCATGAACCCATCAATGCTCTTTAAAATGATTTAAAATTGATTATAAACAGTTACTCCTGCTGTTGCCCACTCCTACCCTATTGCTACTTGCGTCACACTGTAAGCACCTATACCACTCTACCCATGTCATGTGGAGCAATGCCACAGCAACCTACGTCAGAACAAATGTGACTTTCTCGCACATCCATGCAAACATGACACGTGCAAACGGCATAGACGGGGAGTGGTGCGGGTGGGGGAAAATCACGGTACATCTCTATCTTTTTTATTCAGGGCATTAGTATTTAATTACCATCAAAGCTGTGCTGGCAACATTGACTGCTATGAAGGAATGGAGTGGTTTGCTTCCCAGAGTCTGGGAATGTTTTATTATGTCATGTTGGTTTGCATCATGAGATGTTTTATGGACATGGTCCCCGATTTAAGCGGTTCTAATTTTGTATTCGTATGTCCGGGTTCAACAGTACGCATGTTGTCGATGTGTGGGGAATAAAAAAAAACGAGGAGCGTTTTTATCGTCAGTGTTGGGTTTCTAATCAGGGATGACACGTGCATATTATGTATTTGAACATCATCACAGGGGTACAATTAAAAATAAATGTTATGTTTGTCATGTGTAGTCCTTGATCTGTTGAAGGTATTTATATTCAAGCTTCTAATGGATAGCTCAGTTCTCTATGGTGCAGTAGTTTGCAAATATCTGCTTTCCTATACAATATATTTTTCAGTGATGCCTACTAGGTTGAGTAGCCTAATGTTTAATGCTACAAATCAAACCTTTCCATATTTTAAGAACATGTTCGAAGTACAGGTGTGTAGTGTTTGATTTCATGATGTTGTCATGACATCAATTCATCACCATAAGAAACTGATATGTGAAATGGAATTAATATATGGGTGTGTGACATGCTACATGAAAGAAACCCTGAAATGGCCCATAACTACAAGTTATGCAATTTTCTAGTTGTCTGATTGAAACTACGTCTTACACTGATTTGTCAGTTACGTTTTTTATTGACACACCCATCGTCGGCTTTACGGGCAGAGTAACTGACTTGGTTTTAAAAGCGTGAGTCCACAGTTTGATGGGTCAACCAAAAACCTGACTTTCGTCGCTCTTTTCTTCGTGCTTTTGCTGACTAAACCTAACTTCCTGTTTAGAGGGAAGCTTATTTTGAAAATATGGTATGCATGTAATGAGCTTTTATTGACACGCCGTCACTGCTACGCGCACAACTGAATCTAGAGGGGTACACAAACAACTTTATTTATTTATTAGAAATAATTGCCTTTTCTTGATTTGTTGTTTCCCTCAATAACTTTTGTTATGGATACAATTAAAGTCAGAGAGAGAGCTGGAGAGACGAAACACTTTTTACATAATTTATTGTCCTTTCCATTCAGTCACGTGAGGCTGATCATTCCTGAGTGTCGGGTTTGATGAGTTATATAATTTAAGTTTAACCTGAAACATTGAGCCTATTCAATTTATTCCAGTGTTCAAGAGAAACCATAATCATATTCTGGGTTATTTATTAATGACGTCACAATCAGAATTTCAAAACATACAGATGCAAATAATTCATAAATAAAACAAATGCATTCCCCCGGTAGAAATCGGCCCTGCGCTTATAAACAGAACACCGTATAAATACGCAATGCAGTTTGTTCATCAGGTAACAGACTACAGAGAGAAAACATCTCCACTCTGACGGTGATGATAACTTGTCTTTATTAGTATAAGTAGTAGTTTAACACCATTAAATCAACTGAAAACATTATATGATCATTTTTATTCATATTTTAAGTGGATCTTTATTGGAATGTGAACTAAAAACTGTTTGGACTAGAAAACAATTCTATTACACTGATCATGTGTACAGACACAAACTCTGTCAAAAGTATCTCCAGATGTGATCAGCTGATCCGTCGTCATCAGAAACAGACGTTGCTTCACGTGGCGCTTCAGAGGAAAGGACATCTCAATTTTCTGAAAACATATTTCCTCGTTTCCTTCCTACTGGCATAGTAGACACAAGTGAGGGAAACAGGAATGCAATTAAGAGACTTGGGATGTACCCCATATGAGCTTTTCTGGCAATCATGGCTGTCATCTAGGAATTACAATAATATGTCTGCGGTTAGATATAGGCAACTAAAATACTTTGATTAAGGTAAGGTCATTGTGGATGTTGATAATGTCACTGTGGCCTCTTTCTGTCTTAAATTGAGTCCACTATATTAACCTAACCTGAATGTAACCTAGGTTAATATAATCTTAAACAAATGAAAGGTGAAACAATAATACAATCAGTGTAACCTAATTAAATAGCAGTATTAAGTTCATTGACATTAACAGTCAGAATGGTGGTTTACACTGTTGTTTTTTTTCTTATTTACTTTGTGTACTGTTCCTTTAAGAAATGCAGCAGCCTCTGTTACTGTAGCGCCCCTTGCTGGAGAGAGAGACAAATAGAGAGAGAGAACGGTAGATAGCGAGCGAAAGGGAGGTTGCAAACGAGTGAGGAGTAAAGGAATATAAGAGTAAAGAAAGACGTTTTGAAGAGTGTATGAAGATGTTATGTTCCTGTTGATGTTGCTGGAATCTGTTCAATTAAGTTTTGAATCAGGATTTGGTGAGCTAAAACTGTATTTTTTACATGTCAAATTAGTATGCTATTTCCTTGTTTTTCAAGCTGAATGTGGAGCCGAAATGGCCAGTAGCTAAACTAAGACGGTTAGAATAAGTTCATATCGTGTAGTTTGTGCATGTTCTTTGTGTAAAGTGAACTGAGAAGCTACATGCAACAGGCATGTTCAAGTTTAGCCTCGTTAGCATGGTTCGGTGAACAGCGCCGCCATTTTAGAACGTGGTTCAGATAGTTAATCTGTATTTAGGTGCTATTTCTACTCAAGTACTTCATTTTGTGATGGAATATTGTTGAGAAATAGCATCCTTGCAACAAAGAATGTATCGCTCGAGACGCACAACGAAGAGGCCGAGCCCCACTAAAGGAATCCGCTAGTAAACAAAGCCGAATGGCGGGTCGAAGTTTAAGTAAAAAAAAAAAAAGTGTCGTTGCCGTTTTAGTATGTCATCCTGTTGCCCGTTCCGCTTCAGGTTTCAAAGGATCTCCCTCGATCGCGCAATACATTGTATCTAACTGCCGTGGCATAATTTACACACGGTAACCATAATACGATTTAAGCATACGGTAGTTTTAACACATGGTAATTATGAAATAGTCTGAACATACGGTATGTTCAGCCTCTTTCCCTTATTCCTATCAGTTCTCTGTTCAATTTCTAAAGTCAAAATATGACTTGGTATATAAATCATCTCTAGTTGCACTTATTTTTTACTGCATGTAGGTCTAGTTTCTAAATAGTTTATATTTTATCTTAGCGCTTATGTGTATATATATATACAGTATATATATTTATTTATTATAGCTTCAAACCGAATATATATTCAGTGTTGAATCAAATTACTCCTCACCATGTGTGTATATGTATGTATGTATGTCTACTGTTTTTGTACATAAATAATCCGACAGTTCAAACATACTCCTTGGTCTGTGGTCTGTTACTTCTGATTTAACTAGTTATAAACTGCTCCTCCGAACCTAGTCTCTGGTCCTAGCTATCTGAAAATATCTAAAGTGCTACATTGACCTAAACATAAAAAGATGACTAATTCTGCACAAGTGGACATATAATATATTTTGACCACATTTCCTCAATATGTTTATAGCGGACATAAATTGGGCAGCATTATGTGTCCTTCAAAACGGTTGCATATTGGTTACATACAGTATATACACAATTAATAGGAGGCCGGGTTGCTTCTGGAAAAGTTCAACTTTTATTTAGATTAAAGCAGAGAAACCATTTTAAATACCCCAGGGCCTCTTTCGAGGCAAACTGTACATTTATCTTTTTTGATGTTCAGTTTGTAAAGAAAATTGCAAATGACTTAGTGTGCCTGGTATTTGGACTGTGTTTCAAGTTTTGAGGGTTCTAAATCACTTACTTTCTTGTTGTCAAAAAGCAGAAATGTCAAGAAGTTTTCTGACATGGTTGGTAAAATAAGGCATGTCATCCAACATCTCCACTTGGAATTTCAAAACTGTTGTATTTTCCAGCAGTAAGTCAGAATTTCCAACTTTTCTCCATTTCTGTAAAGCAAAATAACCCCATCGGATCTCTCTGCCCATGTTTCTATGTACATCCTATGTACTCTCTTCATTCCCAGGACACAGGGGTGCTGGGATTCTCAGGATTTAAAAAAACGCAACAGTCTGAACAGTCTGACTCATCACTTCAAGGAAGCAATATTAGTTCCCTCTTTAAAGACAGTTTAAGATACTCCTAATTGTTCTCCTAACCTTTATTTAACCATGAACAGTCCACTGAGTAGGCCAGCAACAGCCTCCTTCACATCCATACAGATTTTCAAGGAAATGCTTGAGTGCACAGTCTTTAACTACTGAGAGTTAAGTCTTTTGCTCAAGTGCATCTAGAGTTTAGTGGTTGAGGGAAGGAAGAATGCTACTTATTTACTTTCCACAACTATTTGATTAATTGCCATGGCAGTTTGTAGATACATCCATGTATCTAGTCCTCAGGATTAGTTATACTGACTTTGGTGATCTTCTTTCCATTTAATCTCGCACCATCAGGTCTCAGTTTCAATTAACCCCAAACTTACCTCAGTTTACTTTATGTTTACTGCTAATTAGGAAATGTGAGCATGCAAAGGTTGCATTCACACCAAATCAGGTGTGACAACGATTTACTCAGGGTTATGTGGCAATGTCACTTATTAATGGCCCATTTATTGCTAAGTGACTGCACGACTTGATTAAACCGGTAACCTCATTGAAATGAATGGGTGAATGTACTTACAGAGGGGCATTGAGCTTAATTTACCAGCCTCACATAGCCTCTAGTATGGCTCTAGTCTTTTTAATTCTGGGCAAAGGACAACCCCGACCCCATCTTTTTTGTGTGTAAGTAACTAATGGCGACAATTATAATTTTTTTTTTTTTTTTAAGAATTGGTCCATGTCTGTATTTTTCATAGTAATTTACCGTAAACAAAAAACAGTTCAACTGTGAATTTTATGGTTGCAAAAAAAAATCATACCATCATGTCTTATACATTCTCACTTTATTTTCAACAGTGAAGTTCTGGCAACCAGAGCTGCCGGTAATTTAATTTTTTTATTTTTTTTTTTGGTTAGACACATTAACGAACAGACCGGCTCAAGTAAAAAGTAAAGAAAAAACTTGTATTTCTCTGTCGGATGAACGGAACATTACATTGATGCTTCACAATTGCCCTTGCATCTCGTTTTGCAGCTGCCGGTTACAGCCTACTCGTTTAATATTGCACCAATTTCAAAAGTTGTCCCCATTAGTCATTTAGACACGAAAACATGGGGAAACAGGGTCCGAGTTGAACAATACCAAAGTTACCTTTTGAAAGTTAAGGTTTTCTACAAAAACAAGTGTAAAAAAATAAATAACTACTGATTCCGTCTTTATTTTTTAATTTTAGCAGCACATGAAAAAACCAACCCTCTTTTACCAGTCATGCATATTGAAACAGCATATGTGTGGAATGTTTTCTCCTTATCAATAACGACTCGTGAGACAAAGGTGTGAGAAAAAGATCTTCAATAAAAGTCCATCCCGGTCATTTCTAGCTGAGCACATTAGATCTGGCCTGTTGCTATGACTACGGTCGGGATGAATCCTTGTCGTGGATCAGAGCTCGGTGGACTCATCTACAGACAGACAGGCAGGTTGAACTCTAATTTCCCCTAGCATGTTCGACAGGGCTGGATGCAAAAATAACACCAACCCAAGCGGTCCATATGGCTGGTTCTGGGAGGACCAGCTGCTCAGGGCTTTCAAGGCCATAATCTTTATTTCACACTCGCAGTGAGCCATTTCAATTTCCGTTGAGGGGCCGATGATTTGGAGGGAAAAGGAGGACAATGAGTGGGAAGAGTGAACCACCTGTGTGCATCTACACAAAGCATTTTAGTCACACTGATTGCAAGAATGCAAAAATCTAACAAAACACATTGCTGAACATATTTCTTATATTTTACTCCTGTTCACAAGACTCTAGTTCAAATATTTGTACTTGAACAATTCTTTATCGAACCCACACAACAACAAAGCCTTTCATCCATGTAGTTACCCATGCAATAGGAAACACATTTTGTGTATACTAAAGCTCTCTCTGGGCTGCATTAGTAATACCATGAGAGGCTGGTAATTTGATTTTGCCAATGCAAATTGGATATTTCAGTCACTCATCCAGGCAGTAAAATAATTTAGAGGGAACCTTGGCAATTCAAGCACAAGGCTGTGTGTTGTGTATAACAGCAGCCTCCTCTGTAGAGCAAAACTAGAGAATCTTTTTTTTCTTTAACTGGCTCAAAATAAGAATGATGCTACCATAGCTATCACTGGTGATATGGCCCTTGAAATTTTGATACTATACCAGAGTGCATGTCAGTAATTGTGTGAAACACTTGTCATTTCAGAATGGGTTTAAAATTATCCCAGATGGTCCAAATTAACTAAAAGAATTCCAGCTGAGTTGGTAATTCAGTTGGAATTTTGACCAGGGTAGCCAAAGAAAGTCTGATAATTTCTTTGCGCATTAGATCAAAGCAAAATGAATTTTGCTCACAGTTTCAGACCCACTTTAGGATTAGCGGTCTCCAGCAGACAAACCCACACATGCTGGGCTAGTCCAACTTCAAACCAGTCTTTTCAGAAGGCTGTCCTAAGGTAAAGCTCATACTCTACATTACATCTCTCTCAGTGGCAGACCCTGCACAGCCAGAGAGGAGGAATTATGCTGAGAGAGTGAAAGGAGCATCTAATCTTCTGCTTGTAAGGCCTCGGTAGAATTCAGCATTATGCTGAGTCTGCATTGCTGATTACCGGAAAAGATGTAGCCACTTGTAGCCCCCGAATGATCTCATGGAATTATTAGCCGTGCTAGCAGCATGACTTTAAAGTTTGCAATGTCGATCAATTGGTCGGTCAACCCCTTTGGTCAAGACTGAAATATCTTAACAACTATGCGATGGATTGCCATTAAAATTTGTATTGACATTTTTATTCCCCAAAGGATGAATCCTACTGACTAATGATCTTTCCTCCAGCACTACCAAGACGTTGGCATTTTTGGCTTTTAGTATTTGATGGATTTCCATGCAAATTGGTGTAGATAGTCGCAGGTTTCCAGATATGTTTGGTGATCCCTGACCTTTCCTATTATGCTACCAGCAGGTCAAATGTGATACACCTAAACAAATATCTGCAAAACTAATGAAATTCAACATAGTTCTGATGTAAGCACAAATCTTAAATCATAACTGTAAATACAGCCTAACAGAGCCGCTTTGTTTGGATGATTCTAGGTAAGTGACACCAGATGAGTGTTAATTACCTAGTTTTTAAAAACCAGAAGATTTGGTAGTGAAAATATGCACTCATGATTTAGTACAATGTGGCTATTAAGAAGCATATTGTATTTAAAGTGCTCCCATTATGTCCTTATCAAACTGGTTTAGATTATTCTAATGTCAACCTTTCACAATAATGAAATGAAGTGCTCCTCTATTAAATGAAACAAACACCAGAGACAACACAACTCACGATTAGCAGGATCAAAGGACAACTCATGTGATAATCTCAATGTTTCATCATTATTTAAACTGCAGAACCACTTTATGCAAATTTTGAATTCAAATGTATGAAAAGGAAATTGCTGTGTTAAATAGTGCAATTAATCAAACTGGTGCTGGTGGTCTCCGGGGACCTTTCTTATGCGCAGTGGGAGGCATCTATAGGACAGTGCTCTGTGGATTAAGTGAGTCGTTGATTCACGCCATTGACCTTCACATCCATTTGGATTTACAAGCCTTTGATGTTGAAATTAATATATATATGAATATTACCCCGCAGAATTGTGAACGGCACAATAACAGCACCTTTCAGTCTGCAGATGTAATGCGTGAAGGCATGCACGGTTGGTTTATTTGATCGAAATTATCACATTGCATTAGTCAGCGAGTAAACACATGTAATATGCATGCTTTGGGTTTTCCTTATTGCATTGCTTGTAGTCCGGCAAGCACACTCACTTGCTTCTTGTCCCCGTCCATGCAGTAGATGCTAATAACACCATTACAGAGTGTGCAGATCTGACTATCCATCCTGAACCCATATCCCCTTCCTACTAATGGACTGTCATATGAAAACACACAAAGAGCCGATCGCATCTTTTATTACTGGCAGCTTTTTGCTCTCCGGTGGGAAATGTTGTTTTGCTGTCAACCCATCCCTCTTTCCCGGGCTTATATTTGTGGCGACAGCTCCCAATTAAACACAGCAGCCAATGACACATATCAAAATAATGCATGCCAAGAACTGGCTGAAATTGAGAAAGTTGCAGCTAAATCTTTCAACTCAGCTTGTGATGTGGACGGATCGAGGCACGGCTAGCTCGGCACACGGAAGACAAAGCTGTATATTCACAGATGCATAGATGAATCACTCCCATAGATATACATCCTATTCTATAGATAAGTAGCAGCTATTTGTTTTCCATTGAGAGATTTAATGAATTTATATAAAACAAAACTCTATGTGCATGCATTGATTAACCACATAGCTGCCTGTCATAAAAATTGAATTAATTCATGCTGGGTTTTCCGGAGATATCTCACGATGGGCCGGTCAATGAAGTTTAAACATTTTTCATATTTTTTTCATCAGCATAAAAACATAAACCCTCTAGCACCCCTACTTCAGGAGTAAATATATCTTAATGTATAAATCAGAGCACCGCAGTGGAGCTTTGCAAAAGCACTTACTGTAACTCTGTTAGAACGATTTGTACCCACGGGTATGAAAAACTATGAACTGTAAAAGAATGGGCGAGGAACAAATTTGGAAAACGTCCTAATATGATATTTAATCAATTTTGTTTAATCAAGAGCTGATTCTTAATTCAGGAGGTCTAATTGGAACAGAGGCTGCACACTGTGGTAGCTGAGGAAGAAAAAACATGATTATGTAGGACAAACTTCCAGACCCATGGCCATATCCAAATACCAAAGTGAAATATTGCATTAATTGTTTGCAAAAGAAAAAGAAATTCATGAGGACACACACGCTGGTAATTGTGGAAGTGAACCTTTAGCAAAAGAGCATCATATATAAAAACACCATTAAGGAAATTTGACCTCTGCATTTAGCCCATCTTAAGCATTTAGGAGCAGTGGGGAGCTTTAAAGCTCCTGGGGAGCATCTTGTTGTTCAGCGTCTCGCTGAAGGACACTTCGACACGCGGACAGTAAGAGCCGGGGATCAAACCACCAACCTTGTGATCAAAGGACGACCCACTGAGCCACAGCCTCCTGAAACAGACCAAAAATATGTCCTCCAAAGGCTTACATGATTAGCGACTACAGTTGTTCAGTAATCTCTAAAAACAAATTAATATGCTGAATCTGAAGGCACCAGCGTTCTGGTTTCTGTTAGTAGTCTTTGTAGTATTGACCAATCATGTTTAGCAAGGCTTTGGCTGAATGCAGGTAAATGGTCAGTGTCGAGAGCTAACGAGGCGTAAACACATTGGCTGAAATACCATCTCTGAAGCCACCGGCTATCGTCTGATGATGATTTAGCCTTTTATTGGTTTAAAACATATACTGTATATTTGACTGTATATAAAATAACAAAGTCGGCGTGATGTCACACATTGGTTTGTGGACTGACACTTTGAAGCCTTGAGTTTGGCATTTTGGCCGTTGACATCTTTTTTTTTGCAACCAGAAATGACAGAAGAGGGTGGATCTTAGTACAACTGAATGCTGAATAAGACATTTTAAGGCCCCCAAAATGTTACAATTTACTTTCATGAAGTGAAAACACACTGTGAAAGGATTAAAGTTAGAACACAACAACTCGCTGCAAGAACAACGTTGTGGGGAATCTGTGAAACACAAGGAAGCCGCGCCCTAAAGCACAATCTGCCTTATTGTCTATTTTACTCGAAATGGGACCATAATTTACTAAACGAACATCATGCTGTGTAAAGAATACTTGAAACTACCGATTGAGACCATAAACTCAAATTTACAATGAGGCAATAAATCAAGGGAAAAGTAGGGTCATTCTCTCATAAAATTCCATACTTTCAGACTTCTTTTTGCAAACAAAGGAGTCGGCAGCTTTGCGTTGGCTTCACTTTTCATAACCGGAGGTTGCCACCTGGTTTAACAATAGTTTGTAAACTGGCTACTTGTGAGGCAATTTGGTCGTACACATCGTTTCTCTACTGCGACGCTTGCATCTCAAGTTACTTATTGAACTGTGAACAACTAGCAGCGCATGGAAAAGGAAGTTTTGGCCCGGATATTTGCTGGCTACATCGGAAAACAACAGAAATAGAGCTAGGGCTGTGCGGTATACCGGTTCAACCAGTATACCGGTTTCAAATATCCATACGGTATGAATTTTTCTGATACCGTCATACCGGTGCATAGCCGTAACTTTATTGAATGGAGTCATCAATTGTTGTTATAACTTTATAACAACAATTAATAACCCACAACTAACGCTCTTTAACGGGGGAAAACACTGACTTAGGACCCAAGGGAATGTAGGTGAAAAAAAAAAAACAGGAAGAGACAGAACGGAAGAGCCACGCGAGCGGTGAACAGCTGTTCAGTTGGCCGGCGGTCCTTTTCGCCGTCAATGAATGAATGTGTTTACTCGAAAAAAGAATACCGTGAAACCGCCAGAATCTTACAAAATACCATGATATGAATTTTTGGCCATACCGCCCAGCCCTAAATAGATCCCCTTGACCCCAGAGGCTTATCCGTTGCCTGACCGATAGATGATGAGTTCCGAGATTGGCTGTTCATTAACTTAGCCTCTGGTAGCACACAATCATAAAACAGCCCTTCACTTTGGACATCATGCCCAAAGCCTCGACAAACATGCAGTGCTGGGATGCCCACTGCGAAGGTATCACGTGGCATTCAAATTGTGTTCTCTCTGCGCCTCAGATGCACTGCAAATCCCTCCATCTAGCAGCATTATTCAGGTTTATGCAAGCTCATAATGCTGCTCAATTGCCTGAGCAAAGTTAAGGTGCTTAAGTGTAGGTCCAGTAATCTGCCACTCAGGAAAACATGACAACACAAAATTTGAATTAATCCTAATTTTAACTTTGATTTATTTGCCTGAATAGAAGTTAGTTTCCTTACAGAATAAAATAGATTGCACTCTTGCTCAGAGAGAACAGTCAGAGGCTATATGCAAATAATTCAGCTGATATTTGAGTTTGAATAATGCATTTCATAATCAAATGTGGAACACGAATACTGGTGGGACATATTGTATATATTATTATGACAGATGTAATTTGCCCCCAGCATTCCCAAAGTTTATAAAGTGTGTTGCATTCACTGACATGATGACCCGCAGTGCTACAGCGCTGCCATGCTTTTACCAGTCTTTCCACTTTGATTTATGCTGTTTTCTGTGGCAACATTAATGTCAGATGTACTGTGAAGGCTTTGTTTTCGATCGCAGAAAATATGGACACACATGCATTCACCTTTAAGCTACAGAAATTATGTATTCATCCTTATGAACTTCGTTTTCCTTCTCCAAATTACTTTTCTTCTTGCCTCAAAACATATATTTTATATGCAGCAGAACTATACAAACTGATTTTTCAATTATTAAACAGATCCTAAATAATTCTGTTTGGGTCAAAAGAGGACGCATATGGAATTGGAATTGGGTAAATGCAATTTGTCTCCCGAGACATGTTTTTTCTATACATACTTTGATAATATGAGTCGAGACGTCACCATGTGGAACTTTTAATATATGGTCCTTTTAAAGAGCGATGAAATAGTTTACTTTATAAACTGGGTTTTATTGCACTGTTGCACTGACGTGTTTAAGTTATTTTGAGCTAATGAGCCACATTTATTTTTGCATTAATTTAGAATTAATTGTTTATTTCTCCGAAATGAACTCAGTATTTCTGGTCCCTATTTATTGTAATGTATTGTTGTGCTCTATATGCAGATCAGATTAACTCTGCAATTACACACCATTTGGTGGAGTTATTTATTCCACGTGACTAGTATAAAAAAGAAGACAAGAAGGAAGAAAGAGTCAACAGGAATTCTGAGTGGAAGACTTGGGAGTTTGTATTTCTGTTAACATGAGGTAAATGACCACATGCACTATAAAGGGGTACTCTAAAGCAATATAAAGTATGTGGTCTGCTTGATTCCCTAATCATAATCTTCATGTTTTGGGTCTTACGGCTGACTTGTCAGGAAAAAGTAATCACAGCTCAATCACGAGGGGGTAGGGGGGGGGCTCATTATAATATTGTACCCAGCAGGTTTAGCTTGTATTCCCACCTAGTAGCCTCAAAACAGAAATCTTGATTCTCCACCATCTTGGGTTCGTGTTCTCCCTCTGATAAGAAAGAAAAAAAAAGGGTTTGATGGTAATCTACCTGTATTCAGCTGCTGGCGAGTCATCTATCATCCTTCATGAAACATATCTAGTGATATTAGATTTGAATGTGCATGTTGGAAAATCAGTAGCTTGTTCAAAATCCTAAAACTGCCCATGCTTGCCTTGTTCCTATCTCATCATCCACTCTGAGTGATTTGAAAAGGTAAAACTCATAGAATTAAACAAATTATACCTTTTTTTTAGTACCACAAAGGAGTCTATGCTGTCTCCTGTTTTTTTAGGATTCAAGAGATGAAAATGATAGGTCCATCTGCCTTTAGCTCATGTGAATAAAACACTTCAGCAAACCATTTATTCTTAGAAAATAGACCGTTATTAGCCTTCTCTGATTCCTTTCCAGAGGTTTTTTACTTTTCATTTAACTGAAGCGCAGTGTAGCACTGAGGATGACATGAATTAAAAAGTTAAAACATTCTACAGTAGATGAGAAATATTACAAGGTAATGGTCAAAGCCAGGGCTGGGTCATTCAGCATTACACATATCCTTTTCTGTTGCCCTTAATAACTATAATACAACAAATATAAATCGTTTTTAAAAAGTATTTGCCAAAGTCGATTTGGAAGACTTGACCCAGTTTGTGTCTCATGCATAATCTATACATTGAAGCCACAGAGCCTGGCCACCTATGACAAACCCAAAAGGTTGTTGAACAACACCTATCGCTGCCGCAATGTTATTTCCAGAATATTTTAAAGACTCTTCTAACTACCTGGATCAGAAATATATATGATTTCTATTGCTTATTTTTTGTAATCCAAATATAGATGGCCTCTGGATGAAAAATTAAATATCTTGCTCGTGTGAACCATGAATAAAAAAATGTCACTATCAGTTACACTGCTACATTGATGTTACTTTTTTCTAAATGTTCATCTTTCATCCAAAATAACTTGTTAAAATGTAACTTTACAATCATAAGCTGTTGTGAATCAAACCACGTTGCCTCTCCTGTCAGTAATGTGATTGAGAGAGTTACTTTGTTTTGATGAAAAAAAGGTGGTGCTTGCTTCTTTGTCTGTTCAAGCATTTTGACTGCAGTCAGAAATAAGAAGAGCCTCTTCTCATCCTACCTGTTCATTTCATTTATTCCAAACGAACCACTCTTTCTCGGTTGAGTCCATCTTGTGATATGTCCATCCATGTTAAAGTCATTTACGTGAAAATGTTTACAGCTCATCACTTTAAGGGTGTGGGCAACGTTTCAAGAAGTCCTTTGTAAGGAGGCTCAGTCTGTTGCTGTCTGTCTAACTGACAGTGGTTGACTGTGTTGGTTGTGTATAGATTAAGACGGTTATCTGACGGGAAGCTATTGTCCTTCCCAGCGTGAACGACACCACTGATGCAGGTGTCGTTTTACCTGAATCATGTGATGATGAGGGCAGCTTGTTTTTATTGTTTGACACAAAGAAGGGAGTGTTTAGCGGGGTAAAAGGATTATATTTTACGTTTAGATTGATGAATATGACTGAGCCTTATCGGAGTCTATACCTTCAGATTAGAATCAGACATATGTTAAAAGTAAAGTATGGTAGCAGTAAGATAATTTATTCTTTTGACATTAAAGCACTGATGCACTTTATGGACAATTCACAAAAAAATGTAAAGAACCCCAAATAGTGGGCAAGGAGGTGCTATAGACTTAAATATCCCTCACATATACTGTTCCTTTAAGAACTGCATCTGGTTTGTCTGGTACAGCAACTGATTTGTTCTTGATATGATAGCTCCAGAACAACTACTAAATGGACCTTGTCTTAAGACTGTTTTCTCAATTAATGACAATGATCTGAAAAATTATTTAAATATTGGTTGTTGTAGTTGTTGACTTTATTGTCACGCGACTGTTGTTCTGAGCCGAGTCTACCATTGCTCCCCTGTTGGGCAGAGTTTATTGTTTTTGCAGAAGCTGGCTAATGCAAACGGTGTATTTTGGGCCAAATTGTAAATTACACATATTGAATAAAGTAATTTTGAAAGAAATATCAATTTTAAGCTTTTATTTTGGTTGCGTTTCCTGACGGATACGTTCATCACAAATTATGTGTTTGGAGGTCATCAGGAAGTTGAAAATCAAACTATAATGTCTGTTTTTACAGCTTTTGGCTATGATCATTGGTGTAATTTTGGCAATTTAAGAAAAATGGAAATATGCTATTTAAACCCCATCGGCTGGTTTCGGAGTTTTGAACATTAAAGCATGTAAATAAATTCTAGTAGTAACCTATAATACAAGTATGAACCTGAAAATGAGCCCTTGATGTGTCCCCTTTTTGAAGTGTCATATTTAAAGCATAGGTCTAGTGAGATTCTATATTTTCTATAGGCCAAAACAGAAGCTCATTCCTCTGTGCCATCGAGGAACATGGTTGACCCAAAAAACATCAGTGAGCCTCACCATTACATTACATACTGGATGACATGTTCATTCATTATAGTGGACATGGCCACTGTCGTCTATTTTAAGCCAATCTCATATTCACTGCCCTGCTGCTGCTGCTGCGAATACTTAGAAGTGCACTGAATGTGAATCAAGCCACAGTTGAAAGTGGCACCCAAAGAATGCACTATTTACTGCACTTTAAAAGTATTTTAGCTCCTTCTACAGTCAGTCGAGTCACTTATGACCTTCAGGTTCTGAGCCCTTAAGTCATTCATTCCTTTTGACATCTGTTTTGCAAAAACCTGTGTGTCATGGTGAAGTTTTGAAATGTGCTCCTGATACACTTTTAATCTTATAAATATCCATGAGCGTTTCAGGATTTGGCCAGTGTCAATCTCAGCTGTTGTGACACACACACACACACCTCAATATATCCAGAGGGATGTATCAACAATGCAGCCCTCTAATACACGGTTAGTGTCAGTCACTATTCAACTCAGTTGCAAACATTTCAAGTTACTACTTTTCAATACTGCCAGGTTGACTGAGCGGTAAGCATAACACATATCCATCAGGATGACAGGCCTCCTGCCTTTTTGGGCCCGTTTCATTAAGACCTCAGCCTCACGAGTCTATTGAGGTGTCTGATGTAATGAAGCTGTAATCTGTTCATTACTGTAGAGACGCATGCAAAACAATCCAACATGGGTCGATGCGTTGAAGAGACGGACCAAACCTCATGGTGACTTGCTGAGGGAAAAACTTCAATTTTTTCAATCTTTGATTTAGGAAAGTAAAACAATGTGAATTTAAACTTGCAGCAACAGTACTGTATTAGGACACAGCTAGAAGCAATGATATGTCTGTCAAATTCAAACACAAAAACTGTCGGTTATAACTTAATTATATTGTTTAAACGGGTGTTAACAACGAATGGCTCAGATCACACAAAAAGTCGTGCTGTGATGGTGAATGTAACTGTGATAAATGCAAATGCAGATCCCACTGTTTTGTAGTAAACTTTGTAAAGTAAACTTTTTGAACTTTTTTTTCCCAGCCCGTTTTCATTTAGGGTGTCAAATACAAACACTCTGTCACCTTCCTCAGCATCTGTCACAGACACTTAACAGTGGTGCCTTTTTCGTCAGTATCAGGCGTGACAAAGCGTTTTTTATTAGGTGCTCAGATAAAATGCTCCATAAGTATAATCACGTAGAACCTAAAAAAATACACACACACACACACACACACACACACACACACACACACACACACACACACACACACACACACACGCACACACGCACAACCAGGAGACTGGTGTTTGAGGCTGGTGTTCCTGTTCCAAAGTGTTGTTGAGTTGTTTTTAACTTACGTTAGTGATGTTTGTGACGTGTTTTCCGTACTAATGTTACAATTTGCTTAATTTATGTACTTATTTTAAGCCCAACCATGACATTTTTTCCAGAACATAACTAAGTGCTTTCATTTGAATTCTCAACGTTAACCATGTGTTTACTACGACCACATGAGAATGTGTTGACGATGACAGTTTTGCTCAAATTCTGATTTTTAGAAAATCGCAATATAGCTTTGCTTACGTTATGGCAATATACTGTATAGCAAAATATGTAATAGTAACCCCGCCATCACCAAATTCTTGCCAAGATACAGCCCTGGTGAATACAAACAGTCAAGATTGTGGAGTGAAGAGGAGATGATGAGAAAAGGAAGTACTTGCACCAATTTGTGCATAAAAGAAGAAGAAAAAAAACAGTGAAATGAAATACCTCTCACTTTTGGGACAAACCTTTATGTAAAGTCTCTAAGACAAGAAATACAAATGACAAATAAAGGATCTTATTTTGTTTCATGGTGAGAACGGCCGTCAGTAAGCTGTTCATAATTCATGACTTCTTAATTAGTTTGATGGATCGAGTTTACGGTGAGCAGTTTTATCCAGCAGTGACTGCAAGGAGAAGTGAGGCAATTACAATCAGACGTTACCCTTGACATCCATCTTTGCGGTATTTCCAGTCAAATGTTTTTGAACTTTTTGCAGATATTGGAATAGATAAAGGCTCAGTTTACACATTTTAATCTTTACATTACAATAAACCACAAACATATCCTCAGCATTACTCGGCCTTGTAAGTTATGTGATAAGTATTTTACAATCAAGTCTTTGGAGCTTCAGCACCACTATACTGTGGTGTTTTACTGGTACACACAAGCAGCATTTGGTAGTCTAAATCATTGACTGTGGGATGAGGGCCTATTTCCTCTTCTAGCTACATTGGATAATCTTTCCTGTAAAACGCTTGGATTTATCGCAACAATATGATTCTCAAGAGTAAAGTTCAGATTAAAAATGTAAGGACAATATGGGGACATTAGCAGTGATGGCTTCACTGAAGTGTCCAATAAACAGCTGGAGAAAAGCTCCCCCTTTTTCTTTTTAACCTTCGCTGACATTATTCATGTTCATCTTTATCTTCATCTTGAGAGCAACAAAATTAACGCTCTTGAAGGAAGCTGTCAAATGAGATTTTTAATATTATTGTAACAGCAGCTCATAATGTTAAGACTCGTAATAGTTCTAGGTAGGGCTTTTAACATTCAAATGAATACTGTCTCTTCATCATGTGTCTCATTCCCCCTTATTGTTGCATCTGAGTCGTTTCACTGATGCACATCTTCAGACCTACTTACAAATGTAAAAGCAGATTAAGCTTCAGTTCCTGGATCTCCTGTTTTACAATAAGCTATGCCAGATTTAGAGTTATGAAAACCTGACAGTGTTGCTGTGAGCCTAAAGTGAGTAAAACAAAAGAATAAAACCATGAAAAGGTTATTTGAACAAACTAGGTGACATTCTTTATAATAACCCCACAGGCACATCAGCTTGTTATACTCTATTGAGAAAAAAAAAGGGACATTAATTACGAGTTAAGCATTTTTTTTGTTATTGGAATACATTTGCTGAAATCTTCCTTTTTGGTGTTCAAGAGGGATAGTTTTTTGAACAATGAACATTTGCTTATCAATGTGTGTGTGTGTGTGTGTTATTTTCCTCGGGGCCCCGAGAGAGACATTCTGCTGTCGAGAGATAACTTATTTTCACATCAGAAAACCTGTTACTAAAAGGCGTGCACCAAACATAAAAGCAAGCATAATAGCCCACCGTTGCCCTCTGAGATAGAAGAGCAAAGCAGTTCTTCTCATTGTGGAGATTTTCAATATTTGGTAAAAGGGTTCTGGCATTAAAAGTGATAAAACTACAGAGGCTCTCTGAGAAGCTACATTTTTATTATTTTTTCTATATTACTTGCTAACCCTTATAGATTGGTGTTTGCAAAGGTTATTTACTTCACGGTTGCCCTCTTTTTGTTCTGAGAACACCATCTCTGAAAAAGTACAGCTTTCAGCATAGTGTTTGTTTACCATGAGCTTTACAGTAAATTATCTTTAATTTAAAAATATCCACTGAAGAAATATAAAAGAATACATAAGAAACAAGCACTTTTTTTTTAGAGTACACTGTTTTTCCAAACATTCACCAACTCAGGTATAGCAAAAATATTTGATTTAGTCTTTTTGGCTTCATAGGTAAGATTAAAAACATCCTTGGTAGGCAGGTCATTCTCCCTACTGACTACAATACCCCTGATGAAGTGTGCCTGACATGTAATGGATTATAAAAAATACAAGGCTGGATATAATCCTCGCCCACTCACCAGCGGCGTGTGTGATTTTTAAATCTCTGGAAAATAAAATATTAAGATTGCTATTCCATTAGCTGAGTGAGAGCAGGTTCTAACTAAATGCAATCTAAGCAAATGAAGCTACTGTAAAGTGGGAATTAAACCAGGAAGCCCACCTCGCCTTAGCACTCATAACAAAAGGTCTAATATGACCCTAAAGCACTTCACTGCATAAATGTGTTCGCCTACTTCCTGTGTTTGTTCCCAAACCAATTGGTGCATTTCCTTTTCTTTCTGTTTACTCCCAAACCGTTTATCCATCTGTCTACGGGTACTTACAAACCTTTTAACCAATCTGTTCAAGTTGCCATTTTACTCCGTGCTTGGGAAAAAAACTAAAAAAACAAGAAAAAGAACAGTTACCTGTTACTGCCTCAGCCTGCCAGTTGAAGTTCAGCACCATAATGCCGTTGCTGAGACCTGAGGCTAAAGAGAGGCAGACGGCTCTTTAGCGCACCGACACAAGCAAACATAAAAATGGGAACAGTGGCAGCCCTGCCATCCTGAGAGGGAGGTGTTTATAATGCGTGTCACTAAGGATACACGGATTGGACAAAATGACAGGGACAAATATCGCAATATATTGCAGAAGAAATATGTGATCACCTCTCAAGAAAGTCAATTTTAAATGTATTGCATTGTGTTATAATAAGGTATTAACTTTACCATTTTCATTTTAACCGCAGGAGTTTAAAGTAAAATGCCCTGAAAGACCAACTAGTTCTTCTGAATATTATCAGTTTCTTTGCATTTTCTCTTTTCTGATAAATGAGCTATACCCTCAGCTACTGTCGATCTTTTCATAGTGTATGTGGAATTAGTCATTCAGAAACAATGTTGCACTCAATATATATGACTAGTTCTCTCAACAGGTTTTGAATAAATCTATTTCTCACATGTGCGAGCAAGTGAACCAAATTCAGGAAATCAAATTGAAATATCATTTGGCACACTGAGCAATTCTGCTCCCTCTGTCCCTCCTCCTGCAGCACAAAGTGCAGTCCCACTGTGTGCTTGGTGTTCAGCCACAGGCTAGTCAGCTGTTGGCCTCTTTTTTTTTCTTTTTTTTTTTTTTAATGGCCTACTTTTCAACCAGGATGGAGGTCTTCGGAAACCTGGGGATAAACTCCCACATCTGTGCTCAGTCTCTTACGACTTATGTCTTGCATTGTGGAGCTGCAGCTGTACATTGCATGGCGCTATCTGCAGGTATCTCACATCTGATGATGGTACAGACAGCACTGGAAAGGAGCCAGATAGATTCAACCCCCGAGCCAGTGACAGCTCCACTGCTGATTTCATGCCAGCGTTACGTGAGACTCCCAATAGGTACCACTGCCTTTTAAATGTAATATTGGATGTGAATTCATCCATTTATTTAAACATCATCAATACATTAATGATTGAATATATTTCCTCTGACCATGGAACTATGATTGTGTACATTATCTCCGTCCATCCACTGTTTTTTTTTTTTTACTACCATCATTTCTGCCAGGAGATCATGTCTTTGGTAGTGCGTGTGCATCTCTGTGTCTGTCCACGGCTAACAGCATACTAATGAACCCATCAACCTAACATTGTTTGCGCTCTTTTAAGATTGTATGCTCAAGGACAGCAGCGCGCGAATATATTGTCAATCAACGGTTGTTGGCCCTACGGTGGATGGTTGGAAACTTTTAACATATCAGCCAACCCTACTGGGCAGCAGAGTCCTGTTTGCCAACAGAGCTCACATCTAACAATGCTAATACAGCTTACAGAACCGCAGTTTAGCTGCACAGTATGGAGACAGCTGCACAGATTAAAATGAGTTATACAGAAATACATGAAATGACCATGACTTCTTAACATTGCATTACGTGGTGGTGGCACGAGAACATGGAACGCAACAGCTAGTGACATAGTATAAACATTGATATAGAAACGGGATTAGTGATAAGAGGATAAAACACTGCCCTTAGATTCACTTGAGTCACACAGCCCAGTGCCTCTCCCTGGAGTACCTCCCCCTCTGCAGCGCTACAGTAACACAATGCAAATAAAAACAACCCTCACACTTCTTTATCGTCAGGACTGACAATGCCATCAGTGTGTTTCTCCTTGGTGTATATTTTGACTTTACATGGGCACCCATAAAAATAAAATTTAAATATATTAATTTACTGCATTTATGAAGATGTATGGTTTTGCAGTGTGTTTGTGGATGGACACACAAGTTGTATTTTAACAGGCAGAGATTTCTTTTAACAGGAGGATGCCCTGGTGGCCCAATGGTAAATGCCAGACACATGCCATATAACTGGAAGGTCCCCTATCAATTCTGGCTGAGGACCTTTGTTGGATGTCATACCCCTGACTTCTTCTCCCCAAGTGTCCTGTTTGTTTTTAAAATAGCAGGTATCCAGTAAAGGTGAAAATGCCTATAAGTCATCTTTAAAAACTCAAAATACTGAGTACATGGTTGAACCTATGGATAAATTACTGAACGGGCCTACCGGGCACAGGCCCAGGCGCCCAAAGTGTCAGGGCCCCCTTAGCCTTTAACTGCCAAATGCCACTAGAAGAGACAAGTACAGACCAGGAAGAGATGCAAAATGACCACAACGAAACAAAAAATTATGACAAAACTTCAAAGAGATGCAAAACAGCTGCAAAAAGACAACAAAGACACTTGCAACGACAGAGAGAAGCAAAATGATTACAAAGAGACACAAATCGATTACAAAAAGGGGTAAAACAACCACTAACCAGAAATAACTATAAAGAGACACAAAACAACTACAAAGATACACAAAACCACACAGAGGTGCTGTGTATCTTAGTCATATAGGAGAGGTGGTGGGGCCTTTTGCGTGTCTGTACCTAGGGGCCTCCATGTCTCACAATCCTCTCATGGTTGAGCTAAGTACCAACATGCAACATGTCTTGACAGTGTAGTCATCTGCTCTCACCCCAACTGGACCCTTCAAAGTGATACTAAAAGAGAGAGACACCTTCCCGTCTATGGTGCATCTTAAACACAACTTAGACGAGAGTTCTATTAGAAATCTTCAGGTGTTGAAATATGTTTATTTGGAGTTAGTGCTAATGCTAGCTAGCTTCCACTTAACTTGACTACAAGATGGGTCCTCCCAATTGTTAAATGTCATCAAAGGACAGACATCTTAAATAACTAATGAGACATGGCTAAGTGAATTTGTTGAAGAAAGAAAGAAAGATATTTGCAGCAAAAAGGCAAGTTACAGATAAAGCGCACGACGGAATTATAGACGGCTCGTCTCTTAGCATCGCCCACTCTCAGATGTAGGCAGTTTAAAGAATGTTTTATAATAACAAAATAAAACGTTGCCAAAACAGTTCTTGACACAAAAAGTGTAACTATAATGTGTCACTATAATATTTAGAATGTGACTGAAGGTGTAATGTCTTGAATCATTTTTTTATTTTCACCCCTGAGCTATGAAAGTGGGTTTGCACCACTGCCACAGTGGCAGAAATACCAGACAACAAACAATTTATGAAAATTTAAAGAGCACATCTAAAAATAGCAAGGGCTCCCTGTAAGATTGCCAGCTTATGCATGTGTTGATGTGCATCATTCACAGTGGGATCTCATCAAACTAAATTTATATTCCTGCCTGAAATAATTAGAAATACACATGCGCCACACGTTCATCGAAGTTAGTGTTACTTTGTGTGAAATGACCCTAAAATATTTGTAAACTGTTTTGGTGGCCTTATTCAGCTTGGTGCTCATAGCCATTTAAAAATGAGATTCCTATTAAGATGTCATATGAATACGCAAAGGGTCATACGAGTAACTTGGACCAATATGTGGCTCATCTGTGAGGCGAGGAGTATGATGAGTGATGAATTCTGCTTGAGAAGTTTTCAATTTCTTCCCTTCCCTCGACTCACCAGTGAGGAAAATACACAATCGGAAACATTCAACACAAAAGAGGCAAGTTTAATGCGTGCCACAACACAAGGTTGTCTGAGGCTAAACTGCAGCGGAAATACGAATATGTAAATTGAGCACAAGTTAATGTCGTTATATAAGCACAGTATTATACTTTTTTTGTTTCAGTTTCAGTAAAAAGCGATTATTATGCCGGCAGGAAATCTAGGATTCTGTGCGAATGATTTTTAAGGTGCAAGCAAATCCAACTGTCTGAGCACAAAGAATTGAGTAAAGGTCAAGTGAATAAGTATCCTGTTGAGAGCAAAATCATCTCTGCAACATTTCACTTCATTCTGGTGAATTGTTGATCACAGCTGAAAAAAAACAACAACAACTAAAAAGAGATATGCATCCTTTTCCCACTTATTTTTTTTTTTCATTTACATTGGAGTTTCACTCCACTGCTCAGCATTTACGACTGCCATAAATGGATTGTTTTGTCCCGGCATCAAATCAATCCGCCATTCTCACTGACACACGACATTTGTTTTGTGCTTGAGGTGTTTGAAAAGAAACAAATGTGAAATTGGCCATCACCTTGGTGTGAAGTCTTCGGGAATCCGCTCGTTCTCAGTCACTCGCATCCACTCTTGCTGCTCCTAATACGCCCATATCAAATGAAGCAGTGCAGTATTATAGCACTGAGTTGGATGACTGCCATCACAAAAGCAGTGAAATGAATATATTCCTGGCGCTTTTGGAGGATGGAAATTTAATCAATTGAAAACAGGTCGAGGGTATATTATTGAATGCTTGCCAGTGGTGCCCCATTTATAATGTCCTGATTCAAAACTCAGACCCGGTGCAATTTGTAGACAGAAACTTCTAACAATGTCTCACAAATAAAATGAAGACTCCTTTTTATACAGATAAATAACGCTGAATTCTCTGACAGACGGACTTCAATTTAGCTTTGCTTCGTGACTGCTGAACATGCACTTAATGCAGTGACAGATGTAATAAGCCAAGGTCAAAATGTTAATCTCTTCCACAGTGATATCCACATTGCATAATTATTATCATATGGACACTAAAATCTGGCTTGTGAAAGAGAGATTTTGAAGTCTTTAATCAGGAGCACAATAGCTTTATGTAACGTTCATGGCCTCCATCTCTTCTGATCTCGACAAACACACGTATAGATCGGTGTGGATGTGCGAGTGTGAGCGAGAGATGGAGAGGATGGGGGGGGGGGGTAGTGATATATTAATTCATAATATGTTTGCCACATCAAAGTATGCCAGACTGAAATGTAAACCTCACATCAGAATTTCTGTCAAAGAAATAGGAGTCTTCGGCGTATAGAAATAAACGGATTTCATTCACTTATTTTCATTTGCCTGCTCCTACTCCATCAAGGTGGGATGCAGACATTCAACAACAGATGTTCTTCATTATGCTGTTGTTTATACAGCACATCTAGCTTTAGGCTCCGGCACATTGAGCAAAGGGCTGATTCCGCTTATTGGATACACAAGAACAACAAACCTATTAAAGATTGTGGTATGAACAACAGTATTACAGGCCCAGAGGAGGCGATTTCATTAATATTATTACGCATTTGGAAGACAACCAATGAAACAGAAAAGCAAAAAAGGTCTCCTTGTTTCTTTTGTTCGAGGGCCTGATCATTACTCTACTGTTTGGTTGGTTTGCTGAACTTGGAAGTTTACTGCAGGCAATATCTTGTGTTCTTACATAGTGTTGTGATCTACTCACAGGGGAGGAGAGGGGCTATAAAATCCAACTGCCTGCAGCTGAAGACGAATATGAGTTCCCTCCATTTAAAACATTTATAGTCTGGCAAAATGAACAAGAAACTAAAACAAATGATAATACTTTTTAAAGAAAAAATGGATTACGACACTACACTGCGTATAGTGCATATGAAACAACTTCCTTGCTGTATATTTTCAAAGCTTGATAAACAGTTCTTCAAAGCACAGCAGCAAACTTTCATGGTGCCCGATTAATCACTTATAATAATCAATAGTGTGTGTTTTAAATCATTCAGGCCAATGCAGGTGTTCCTTAAATTTGTATTATTTCTAATAGCCAGCAGGGGGCAACTCCTCCAACAAAAATAGGTCAGATTTTATAGAAGTCTGTGAGAAAATGTTTACTTCTCACTTGATTTATTCCCTCGGTAAACATTTAAACCATGCGTTCATGGTCTCAATAGCTAGTTTTCTTCTTCAATACAGCAGGATGTTCATTTAGTAAATCATGTTCCCATTTAGATTAAACTAGGCGATAAAGCAGGGTATGTTTTAGGGTGTGGCTACCTTTTGATTGACAGATCGCTACCACCACGTTGTCCGGTCTGGGTGTTGTCGCTTTCCTATCGTATAACTTAAAAGTCATTCACAGTTTGTTGTCAGTGCATGAAAGTTAATTGATTTTTCATTTCATTAATTTTGGTCGTCTATAAATGTCTACTTCACTATTTAGTTGTACTTGGCTCCACCCTCTCGAGTCTCTTCTGGTTGCAGAAAACCAAGTTGCCATAGTCCACAAACCAGTGGGTGACATCCCACTGGTTTCCCAGTGTCTCGCAAGAAATCGGGTAGCAGAGTTGGAAAGTTTAGTCTGATTGTGACTGATTGTCTCACTGAGTAAAGACTCAAATTACATTACGATGTGCTGCTCTGATTAATTACTGATGCGATGAGCCAATCAATCGCCTGCTGTGCTGAATCCGACAGTTCCCGATGCATCTCATCTCATCATCAATAGTTACTCACTGTGGTATACTGTACGTGTGCCTTTGCTGCGCAATTTAGCAACATTGCTCATTTTCCCTAACGATATAGTTTATGAACGTGTGATCATTTCTTTTGATGTTAGCAGAGGAACTATTGCATTTTTTAGATGCCTGGAGAGCTAAAACTGTCTATACAAGAAAAGCAAACATCATAGAAATAAAAACATATGATATAGTAAAATATTACATAACTTTGTGTAGCGTGGCTGTTCAATTTCTGATTTTCAGTCCTTTTGTTAATCTTGTAATCCCCAGATTTATCTTGTGACCTTCTGAAGGGTCCCAAACCCCAGGTTGATGCAGCAAAACTCTAGACACGGTCTTTAAAAAATTCAGTTATCTTAATTTTATAGGACATTAAAGGAAGATCCCCTTAAAAAATGTGACATGCACAGGAAAAAAAAAAGTCTGTCTTTTTAAATGCTTCATAACAGTGAGTCAAAGCTTTCAAGAAACAGCCTCGAGAGCTTCAATTGTTCCAAGCTTTCCCTCTGATACTACTGAATTATTATGGTACTCCATTACTTCGTATCCCTCAAGAGCTGGAGTAATTCCATTTCCAAAACAATATTAAAGAGCATTATTCTCAGGTCAAGAGATTAGACACAGCCGTCTTTGTACACATATTTTATTCTGAGCAAAATGCATACATTTTCCAGTACACTCCCCTCTGTTTGAATATACCATTCATAGTGTGACATTCACTGCCCTGAAATGGGAATTTGAGACAGTTTCAGTGGGCATAATAGCTACTACGAATACGCAATTAAGGATACACAGAAAAAATGTATTACCTTCAGCCTCCTGTTTCTCTTCCAATATGCATCAAAAATATGTTGACACTAACCAAAGCAAAACAATAAATGACTGGCAGGAAGGTGTGTGTGTGTGTGTGTGTGTGTGTGTGTGTGTGTGTCAAATAAACACTTTTTTTCACCGAAGTAAATTCAAATAGTTTTTTTTACCCCTGTCTCATTTGCCACAAGCTGGACACACATGATATAGAATTACAAATTTACTACAAACTGAAGCCTCTGAGATGCCAAAAAAAGTAGATTTTGGATGAACAGTGTGTATTGCTCACATTGTCTTGCCCTAATTTTGCAGCGTTGTTTCTTATGTTCAGTGATCCCCTCTTGGATTTAAGACAAACACAGTGTTGATTCTCTCCATGAATATCAAATGCGGATGAATATTAATCGATTCCCCTGACAAGCCTCAACCGGAGTGAGAAGGGAGTCAAACTGCAAGATGTCACAGTGAAGAGCAAACATCCTGCTGCTTGTCAATCAAACGTGGCCTTCCACATCTTAAAGAAAAAGCAATTGAAGTGTACTTCGCTGGAACACACCCCTGACCTCACTCTTGACAAAGTAAAGATTTTATTATTAAGTCTATACCTTCACTTTACCAGAAAGTCAAAAAGTTTAAAACTTATGCAAGCCTCATTTCCCACATTCCCTGGTTTTGTTGAATATGCTGAGGCAATCTTCTGCCCGGAATTTCAGATAACACCAGGGAGCCGGCTGGCAGGGGAAAATCTATTCAAACTTCCATCAGACTGCAGAAAGAAAATGGAATCGCACAGATTTTAAGAGGTGCTAAATTTTATCCATTGCTTTTAGAACAGCACTAATGGCTAATAACAAACAATAGGCATCCTGTTAACATGCTGCTGATCTTGTTGCTAATAAAAGTTCTAAACCATAGCCGGAGAACCATCAAGGCTCAAGTTTGTTTCCATAGGAGGCAATTCAGTCTGCTGAATGTAACACACGGGCTGTTTGGGGGGTTTGTACAGTGTGCAGAGGTGCTTACTGAGGGATGGAGGCTGTGGGGTTGTCTGGCTGCATGGGAGACCATGCATGCTGCTGCACCCAGTGGGAAGCTAATGGCCGATGCCCACTAGCTACGCAACGAGGATCTACAACACAGCTCTCCAGCTCTCTCTGGCAGAGGGGGATTTTCTCCAGTAATTGGAGCTGAGGCTGTGGGTGCACATGCCATTCTGGAGGGAGAATGGCTGATGTGTGGTGCCATATGTTGATGCAGGGATGAATATGTTTTGAGTGTACTTGCGATGAGGTAGCTTATCAGCCATCATTCTCAAATGAACTGATAAATACATCTCATAAGGAGACTGCCTCTTTTTAAAAGGTGCTAAATATGAGATTGGGAGCGTTTCTGTTGCCTCTTAATTGCTCTCAATTCAGCGACTGCTGAGCAGAGCAGCAAAAGCAAAGCAATAAAAGAGAAAGCTCAACAGTGAGGCCCCACAAAGCAAGACAAACTAAGATAAGAGTTAAACCCAAATAGAATAAATAAAATACTTTAGTAAGATAAAATATAATATAAATAGTCAAAGCAGTAAAGTGACGACATCACATAAAAGCCAGTCTGTAAAAATGGGTTTTAAGAAGAGATTTAAAAGAGATTACTGATTCTTGACAGCCTTATCTCCTCAGGCAGGTCGTTCCAAAGCCGAGGGGCCCTGATGGCAAAAGCACAGTCACCTTTAGTTTTCAGCCTCAACTTTTGGAACAGCCGTAGTTGTTTTCTATTATATTTATGCTCTGAATTTCAACTGTATCACCTTTTAAACTATCTGTCTGTTTCATGTTATGTTAAATGAACATTTAAACGACTTCTCCTCAAAATTCGCAATCTCCTTTGTTGTTTTGGGTGCATGTGAATAGCCCTGGAAGGATCATGTCTCCCCGGTGTTGCATGAAAACAGAATTGAATCACTTTGGGGTTGTGAATTAATGGAGTGGTTTAATTCGCTTTAGGCATAGTTGACTGCCCTATTGTTAGCTGTCCCAAGAGAAAGATCGCCCAGGTGTGTTGTGTGTGCAGAGCCAAGTACAAAAATAAGTTTGTGGTTTACAGCCGCATGTATTACCGTGTAGACAAGGATGCAATGTGCAAGTGCACACACGCAGCGTCGCCCAGCACAGAGACACACAAAGGGGAAATGCTACACATTGTTTTTGTATTTTGCAGTAAACCTTGACTTCAAAACAAAAGTAATATTTTTTTTTTTTATATAATCTGAATGATGGTGGTAGGAAATTGGTTGGAGGAATGATGAAAACCAACTCAGGCACTTTGGCGGCGTCTTTGAGTAAAGAAGGATGCCATAGAAGGATTTGCATAATGTGGGTTGGAAGGTAGCGTTGGGAAATACTCACATGTTCAAATTGCTGGAGATGGTGGCTGTCATTGTACTTTTGGATCTCTCATTGCTGGGAATTCCAGCTGTTTTGACACCGTTACTGCCCTATTTTTAGCTAGTTATGTTGTTTTTCTCCCAACACAGATCCATAATGGCATCAATAAAACATAAAGAAAATAGAGCATTGCTATATACCTATCTATCTATGCTACGAATAACAAGTGTGATTTGAACGTGGTTAAAACGTTCTCTGCATGGGTATTATAATACTATATCTAATAAATTAGCGTCCACTTAAATGACATACCTCGGCTGAATGTGAAACTTCCACATGTGGTTGCTTTGCCAGACATTTCTGTATTCTGCTACAAGCCCGCTATACCAGAGGTTTCCCAGTCATTGTTACGACCAGACGTTGATTTGAATGGTACTCAGAAGTAGAAAACTCGTAATAACTTTAAGTCCCACATTGTGCGAATGCAGCATATGAGGCACAGCAACAGAAGGTAGAAATATATGCTTGCTGGTAGAAGCATAGCTTTTCTCACGGCAGACCTTTTGACTTGTCACAGCAAGAAAAGCACAGGTGAAACCAATAACATTAACGATGCTTTCTGTTTTTAATTTTTTTATTTAAGTATGCCAGAAAGCCAATGCAGTGAGTCAGCCTGCACAATTGGTCCTTTTCACGGCAGCCATTGTGACATTTCATAGCAGGTAATTGATTAAAAAAAAAAAATATTATTATGTCCCTTTCTATTACGCATGTCACCGCCATTCCAGTGACCCAGCAGTGCCCTGGCCCACCTAAATGGAACAGGACCATAATTAACGTTATGAATTCTACCCGTGTTTACCCTGCAGTGACGTGTCCAAATTACTGCAGTGAAAAGGGGCCTATACCACAAATCTGGCACTGAACCACACACATTGAATACAGCGTAATTAATATGATTATTTACACCTGGCTTTGACGAGTCAAATAAATCCACTGTGGGAAAGGTGTACTGCAAGCTCATTATAACGACACTCTTCCTAACACTTCAGCACTGCACTGAGGACAGCTGATGAGTGATTAAATACAAGTGTGTGACTATATTATATAATATTATAGAGGAAATGCAGCCGGCATTTTGTCAATTATCGTATTTTGGTTGTCAAAGAAGCTTCACCATTCATCAAGAAATTCCACAATAAATGCCTCCGACTCTAAATCTAATCCAGTCCTGATCGCGCAGTGCAATCGTGAACTGTGCTCACAGTATTTATCAGTTTTCCAGAACTCTGCCGCTTCTGAATGTGTTCACATAAATCAGTGGTGGCCACAGATCTTTAAGTGCCCCGAGCAGAATTTCAATGAATTCAGAGGATATGAACAAGCACCGAGTACTCCACAGAACTATAAGTGAGTCATTTTGATGGATGTGGAATTAAGTTGAATTACAAGCGCAATGTAGCAATAAAACAGAACATATAGTTTATACGACTGTATCATAATGTAAGTTGTTGATCCCTCACATTATATGTCTGTTCCTGAAAATACATTATGCCGTTTTTCTCAGTGAACTACAAATAGGTCAAAACCCAGCACTTATCAGAATGAATGAGCCTTTTGTTATTACATGCGGGTGCGAACACAAGTTGCCATCTTGTGTTTGTGTTTCATAGAAATCACCTTTTAAAAAAGGTGCTGGATTTGAAATTCAGCGCTCTAATCAACACATTCTCACCTTAAGGCGTCAGTTAGTGAGTCTCAAACTGTAATGCGCTAGGTACCCCTCTTGCATCAGCTTTGTACGTGCCAGGGCTTGTTTTTCCAAAATAAACCTATGTCATCACAGAAAGTTTAGGTTTCCTGCTCTGGGCTAATAAAGTGGTCACCGCTGATAACACTGTCCCAACTCACGGCGTCGCCATTGAAGTTTAACGCCCGCCCTCTGGTTCCTCTTCAGGTAAACACCGTTAGCTCTGTCAGGGCTGTTGCTGTTGTGCATCTGGCTAACCGCGACGGATGTATAAAGAGGATGCCGGCTCGTCAGCCGACGCTATATTGAGAGCTGTGTGGAGGCAATCCCTCGATCATGTATGTGCTCTGAACTTCCAATTCAGCAAGGTGACACACACGGCTCCCTGACTGTATCACAAATCAGAACCACTGTGGGTAAACGTTTGCAGAGCTTCCGGCATGAGGCTTATAAAACAAAAACACGGTCTACTACTCAGTAACAAGCAGTATAAAAGTATTGTAATACATAGACATACATGTGGCCAGTGGGACTTCACCCATGGCACTATGTTTACTCACAGGAGCCCTGTGGAGATGTATCCATTTGTATCTGCTGAAGAACAGAATAGTGGTGGGTGGTCACAGTATGGTAGCAGGGAAGGGCCTGGGAATATCATTTTGAGCAACAGCCCCCATTGGCATGTCAAACAGATGTGTCACATACTGTGGGGTGCTTTATTAAGCACTGAGCAAAGGGGACAGATGTAGAGCCCGCCATCCTGCAAAACATAATGCCTCAGAATTGTGTGTGTGTGTGTGTGTGTGTGTGTGTGTGTGTGTGTGTGTGTGTGTGCGTGTGTGTGCGTGTGTGTGCGTGTGTGACGATCACGGTGGAGGGAGTTGCAATGATGATTAATTCAAGCTTCACACTCGCATTCGTTTAGGCTGTGTACACGTGCTGTTATTGAAATCCACACAACTTTTCAGATGCATTTACAAGACAATAAATAAGAGAATGAAATCTAAATCGTCATGACTACGTAATTGAAAGTCTACCTGTGCTTGTGACTGAGAGATATCAATATTCATTTCCATGTCCCTGCTTCTAGCTGCTGGCAGCTCCACGCTTAGAGCTCATTTGTGACTCTGAGGAGTAATGACACACACGCCGCTGTGATACTGAGCAAATGCCTGCTGGCCACAAATACAAAAGACTGATATAGCGTCCACCAAAGAAGCTTGCTTTCCCACATCCACTTTGACATTTTTCAAATTTTTTTGTTACATTATTTGCTGGCAAATGTTTTTACATGTTCATTCCTTTTCTTCTGAGATGTTGACTGGCGAGCCAGGGAAGTATTTTCTGATATGAGCCGTAGTAGTCGAGCGTCTTTCTCTTTGTCCCCCTCCTGCAGCAGAGTACAAAGCACCTACTTTTGATCCACTGCTTCCATGTAATAATGATGATGATGATGGTGCAGGGTTATCTTTTATCAAATACTGTAATGAGGTGGTGAAATTACTGTAATTTAAAGGGTTGATCTTTTTTCTTTCTTTTTTTTGTCCCAGAAAAGTAGAAGAAAGAAATAAAAGAAGTATAATGTTTTTCCACTAAACCTCACAGAGAGCCCCTTATTTCCACTTGATGTAATGTCTCTTCAGTGCCTGTTCATTGTAGAATTCAATTTTCTGATTATTTTGATGGCTTTGCATGCCCCCCTCTTTATTTTCATTCTGAACTTTTGATTCCTTTTGAGCTTGCATGCGGTAAAGATCCTCAGGCATACAACTAATAACGCTTCTCATGTCTAGGTTAAAAGACAAAGGGTCATCGCGGTCCAAGTACCTGCCTCTGACTTTCTTACTCCCTTTTATCTGTGTAGCTTAAACTTGAACTATTTTCAACAATTTAAACAATTTATTTTGTTACTTTCAGCACTGTCAAATTGCAGGTTGAAAAGAAACTGCATTTCTTTAGACTATGACCTGACTGGATTTTGTCAAATTGGATTGACTTTTGGCAATCAGCCCGTGAACACATCCAAGTCATATCCTCTTGTCTCGTGACCTTGAAAGGGACATGTTAGGTGAGCTCTTGGAAATGGCTTTCGTAGAGTGACATTAAACTCACCTCCCTCGGCGCCCTGCAAAAGCGGTGGTCTGATCCCCTCTTGTTATCCAGCGGAAGGCAGATAGTGACTCCCTGACAACATTGGGACTCAATTGCCTGTGCTTATTATCCTTTGGCATAGAAACATATCACGTCCTGCTCGCTGCACAGACTGACCTCTATTCCATCACTTAACCGCTGATGATAAGATGGGGGCGACTCGAGCTGACTTATTCATGTTGAACAAACCGAAGGTGAATACACAGCATGTCAGAGTTCCCAGGTCAATCATGTTGACACATGTCAGTGGTTCAATGAATCCAAACTGTAACGGTGAAGGTTAGTTCTACATATTCAAGTGGCAATATCTTCCTCCCTCATGTTTTGGTTAAAACATTGCATTTTGGCAGGAAGATAGTGTTTTGTTTGGACAGATTGCATTATTGAACAACTTGCACTGAGCAATGTGCGGCATAACTCTCTATATAGCTTTGAATAATGACTACACGTACCATTAAACATTCAAGATCACTTGCAGCCGTGGGGTTCAATCTGGAGTAAAGGTCAATGGTGTAGGGTTTGGTGAGGCTATTGGATATCTGCAAGCTAAACGAATCAATGCTCGACCTTCGGAGAGCCTATAGCTGTAGAGTGTAGGCCAATCTTGCATATTCATGTCGAGATTGTTGGTTATGAAAAGGTGAAGGATTTCAAGCATTCTTGGAATACAATACTTCCAGTAGGTATCCAAACTATTTAGAGTCTCCTATTACTGTTATATTCCTAATTTTCCTAATCTCAAGGCCTGAATACATTTTTTAAAAGGACTGCGGCTTGAATTCATGGTCAGCTTAACAAATGTAACTAATAAGACTAAACTGTTCACCCGTTCTGTTTCTTTCTTTACTTTTTCTGTCTTTTTACATGGAAAGAATGGGCAGTGATAATATCTTGTTTACCCAGTTAGTTTAGCATTTAATATAATGGTTCTATGGGTTTAGAAAAGAGAAAAATGCTGATAGTCTCATAAGAGCTGATTTATTTAATTTTCTTCGGCTGTTTATCCCATCATGTGCTCGGCAGTTAATTTATTTTGAGTTTTAGTGTGCTCCTCATCGATAATTTATTTTTTTATCTTTTTAATTTACCATGTGGTGCATGAGAAGTCAATTAAAATAGTTGGATTTGTGCTTAATGTGCTGTATGAAATAAAAATGACAAAAATTCTGTCTTTATTTAAATGAGAAGTCACAATGCATTAATCATGCTTTGACGTGATATGGCGTTTTGCATGGGCTTCAATGTAGACACTTGGAAATCACTGAGTGTAAAATTAAAATCTTTTGTCATTTACAATCAGTATTTAAAAATGGTGATTGAATAAAACGCTTACCTTTTTTCCAGAGTTCAAACAGTTTTCAATGATTTTCTATTAATTAACAATCAACTTTTATCATGTTAGAGTTATACACAAAATGACTTGTCAACTTGGGCATTTTATTACACTGCATGCATGTTGACACTTCTGTGAATCTGTGATATGCTATCAGAGTGTCAAAACATCTTCACATGCCATCTGTCCACATTTTCAAAAGTGCAATGAAAAGGATCCTTTAAACCCCATAACACACACACACACACACACCTCCGCTATCAGGCCTTCCAAGGGGCTTTGCAGACCATTAACATATAACATGCACATAATTCTTTCCTGCACAACTGTTAATGACAGAATGAAGCCCTTTTGAGTACATGTGCCGACCTGCAACGTGTACATGCGTGAGTCATATGTGTTTGAGCTGTGTGGTTTGAGGAGGCAGAGATGTATGGAGGCTTGCTGCTAACTATAATTACTGACTAAAGGTTAAGATTGAAAAATTGGATACAAGTATGCCTAAAGTGGGCTTAAATACATAGTTCTCCTGTAACAATGGTTCAAATAGTTTTTTGTACTTTTATGGTGAGTTAGCGGGGAGGTTGTCAAACCAACACAGGACTTTCACCCGGATGACCGCCATTTTGTGCAGCGTGTGAAGTCAATGTTCACTTATTTTTCGTTTTGTTCTGAAACTTCTATACTTTACTAGCACCAGTTCAATAACAAAGGTAGTCGTTTTATTTTATTTTATTTCAAACCCAAGCGCAAAACCAATCGTCAGTATTTGACGTGTTGGGAGTGAGAACGTGTTAATTAATCTGGAAACAGATACGCCGGCGAAATAAACACTTACAGATATTAGCTTTGGGTTACACCCTTACTTCTCACTGTGTACGTGAACAGAAATGTAAATGTGTAAAAATATGTTTTTCTTTAATATTTTTGCAATATTTGTGCATAAGTGTGCTTGTAAACATAGCAACCATCTGCTCAGACTAAATAATGTTTCAACTTCAGTAAAGAACTCACAGTAAAACCAGAGTTTTATGACTGCACTTCCTGAATGTAAAAACAGAGTGAGAGGGAAACGGGGATGGCCTGAAGTGGAGGAAAATAACAACTGGACTCGAACTTGAAATATGTCTGTCTGAGCTGTCACATGCGCATATCCACAGACAAACACCACTCAGAGACTGGATGTGTGTTATTACATCAAACGTCTGTGCTGTCAGGGAACAAGGCTATTGGCTATTTGTGGCCAAAAGATGGACTGCAAAAACAGTCTAGCTGTCAAATATGGCCAAATAAAACGAGACAAGTTGCATCTGAACAGGGATTGCTTGTGGGACGTGGCACTCTCTTTGAGTGAGCAGGAACACTCTTACTTTGAAGACGACGGCTCCGCACTACGGCATCATCACGCCGCTCCATTCCCACACTTCGTCGCAGCTGCTGGGGAAACAGATTCAGCCCTGAACCTCCAGAGTGCCCCTTTGAATGTGCAATGAGTGGAAGCCAATCTAACCGGTTGTTGTGAGTCTGATTCAGAGAATGTGCATTCTTTCTGACAACCACTTACTGTACCCCAAGAGGCCGGAGCCTCATAGAGTATACGAGGAGTACTCCACGAGTACTTCATTCCTTGGGTTTATTTGAGAGATTATCTTTACCCCTAAAGTTATATTTGGCTTAAATATCAGAAGTCAGATCCACAATCAGCCTATTCAAACACAACACTGCACCTGCACATGAAAGCACTCCATACAATGTTTTCTAACCATGTAGTCGCTCATGCCATTGTTTGATCAAGGGGCTCCCCTCATTTCCTTTCCTTTTAATCTCAATTCTGTCTGCCTTCTGTGTGGAGTTTGCATGTTCTCACTGTGTCAGCGTGGGTTTTCTCCGAGTTCTCCAGTTTCCTCCAACGGTCCAAAGACATGCAGTTCAGGTTAATTGATGAGTCTAAATTGCCTGTTGGTGTGAATGCGAGCGTGAATGTTTAACTGTCTGTGTGTATGCCCTGCTATGGTCTGGCGACCTTTCCACGGTGTACCCTGCCTTCGCTCTGAATAGGATAAGTGGTTACAAATAATGGATGGGTGGATGTTGACTACCAGGATCCAGCATGAGTCAGTGTGTGAATACATTATTGGAACGAGGATGCTTGTAGGATCTGTCAGTGAGCCCAGTTGGAGCAGCCTTTAATATTGGTCAATCGCATCTGCTCCTTTCAAAAATAGTTTTATTCGTACGCAGGAAATAGTGAAAGCAGGACGATTTCATGTGGCATAATGTGGCATCAAGCATTTTAATTTTAGGTTCTGTTTTTTTCTTTTTCTTTTTTTAGAGAGTGTAGGCATCACCTTTTTTTCTATTTTTTTAAGCAAAAGTCTTCAAAAGACATTTTCACATTTTCCTTTCAAGAGGGAATTCCCTACGTCTATTTTTAGCTATAACTGAGGTTTAGATTCAGGGGCTTAACTTGGTGTAGATGGTAAAGCAAAACGTACAACAGCTGAATGTTAATGCCTACAATGTCAGAAAGGTCATTATTCAACCCATAACTCCCATCATCATGGATTGAATAATAATAGTAGCTAATGTGATCATTATTGTAAATACACTTCTCTACTTTCTCTACCGGTAATGATGTCATGGCACTATGCATGGATACTTATCGTCAGCATTATGAAAACGTGACCCTTTTGCTAAAAACACTTGAAATTATTGTGTGTAGCACAGGAGATAAAATTACACGCTACTGTACCCGGGCACTTTGTCATGCCCGAGCCGACAGAAACACGTTGACTGGGGAGCTGACATGACAGCACCTGGCATCACGAACATCAGTCTAATTACGCATAACATGGATAATTAATACTAATGAAGATTTTTTTTTACAATATAACAACCCAAATGGCTCCACATCATACACACGCACATTACACACATGTGTGTAGTGTGTGTGTGTGTGTGTGTGTGTGTGTATTACTGTAGCAAAATAATCCATTTCCCAGATGGTGAAATTGATCACCCTCCATGATGTCACAATCATGAAATTATAATTAAAAGCAGCGATACTAAAACCTCTGAAAGGCTGCAGCTCTGCTGCAATAAAGTTGTAACCAGCTCCTGCCGGTTGCCAACTAAATACCCGGCAAACCGAGAAACCCTTCAAGGCATTATACTGGCTGCTCTATTGTAACCAGAATCACAAGGGCTGTTACTCAGGCTACAGCAGAAAGTTCAGCATTTGCACCGTAAAGCTTTGTTTATGCATAAAAAAAAGCCTCCCACTCAGTTATAGCAAAGATTTCGGTGCAGTCCAAATCCTGAGGGGGTGGCGGGAGGTGATCTGCCAAATGACCGAGTTTAAAATCCAATCAGACGAGGAAAAGAACCAACAGGGTTGATCGCACTCTGTGCACATTGTTCATTCCATGTAAAGTATTGACAGTGCGCTGCCCTGCAGGGTAATCCAGTTAAGGTGAGAGGAAAGCCTAATTTTGGTTCACTGAGCAAAAATAATCCATTTCCCAGGCGGTGAAATTCAACCTAAATGATCACCCATTTGTCCGCCGTTCCACTTGATCACAGTGGATTTTAGGCTCCGAAAAAAATGCTCATGTACATTTAATGTCATGCTGTTGTTTTCTTTGTTTGGTTAAATTCAGCTGGATTCCCTGTAGCAGCCATTATGGTTGGCTGTAATGCTTTACTTTTCCCCTCAGTGCAGCTTTCCTCCCGACTTCAAAGATTAAAATAACACGATGCCATCAAGAAAATGATACATTAGCACAGCCTCTAGGATACCTTTATCTGTACTGGCATAATACAGTACATTTTCTTTATGTTTGAAATACTACAACATTTGAATTCTACTAATACTATTTATAGATGTAAACAAGTGAAGAATACACAACTATGGATTAAACTGCGAGATAATCCCATCTAAAAACACAGTGCAGGAAAGTTTACCAAATAATCCCGGACTCCAAAGTGCTATCTAGGTCCTTAACTTCAGTCTCGGCTTTAAGGGCTGCACATTATAACGTGTAATATACACATAAAATATAAAAAATACAGGCAACACAAATCTATGAGATTTATTCCAGCACCTCAGCAACAACGTTTTCCTGTAAACGACTTTCGGCTCGACTATCTGGTTTCGCTTCACAAGAACTTAATGTTGACAAATGGCGCTGTCCTGTCAAGGTGGTTTATTTATGGTCGGTGTTCGGAACCTACTGTGGGCACAGCTCAGTGACTTGACAGTCTGACCCACCTCCACCATCTTGCATCTGAGCTCTCCCACTTGTTCTGCCACAGGCAACACCACCTGTGTTCAATAACATAGAAATAACTAGCTCGGACCTTTTGCTGAACTTGCCTGTAGAATATTAATGAATTACTGCCTGTGTCCTTCAAATTAAATGAAGAGAAATTAGCAATGGAGGACGATAAGTGGATCTGATTTGTGTTGATGTATAAAAGAATACAATCATTTATGTAAAAAGCCAAAGTAGGTAGGGTGAATTCGAAATCGTTTCTTATTCACAGCCTTCGCCTCAACAAAATTGTCAGGAAAGACGACTCACCCCTCTCCCCTACCTTGTGCCCTCCCCGGCCCTGTGCACTGTTTATTAAATCACAGAGCCCATGAATGCGTTATTAAATGAGAAAATATTGAAAATTCAGACATTCCTCTCCAGTTGAGTTTGTTCTCACACTCCTCTGCTCTTAAATTGATTTCACGCTCTGTGGCTATCTGCATGGGAAAATAATGTGCAGCATTATTAACCGGGAGAAGGGGAGGAGAAAATCACAGGGGAGGACAGGACGCTCTGACTAAGAATCTGGGCCCCTGATAAACGCCGCCAGTCTGTCATCCAAAGCCGCATCTAAATCTAAAGTGGGTATTCAGCACTGTTCTGTTGATGCCGTACTTCTCCCAAGCACCGAGCCATTTGAGCTTTGGGAAGCTTGTGTTGATGAGCATCCCCTCTATTATTTTTTTTGGCTGCTGTGCCAAAGTGGCCAACCTCTTCTGGTCTCATCAGGGTTAAATTGATTTCCATCTTCACTCTGCTGGGGAAGTCTGTACAAGGATTGTAAATATTACCTTTTAAAGTTCGGGGGAAACAAACAATTTTGTTGAGCCTCTAATCATTGTTTCTGTTAAATTTGAACCCATGTTTAGTCAAAACATAAACGGATGAGAAGATAATTACATGTTGATAACAACACTCAAATATATCTTGCTGTGCACTCAAAAACCTGACGAAAATAAAAGCAACCCTTTCTTCTCCAAAATTGCCTTCCGATGCAACCAGACTGCAATTACATTTCAAGGGAAATCTAGTTTCTCTCGGATTACGCTTGCAGTTTTAAACACGTGGTTGAAGTTGTGAATTGAAACAAAACAAAACAAAAATGCAAGAAAACTACTTACATGTAGTAATCAATAATTTTATACTTTAAATACTTCAAGGTTTACTTTTGGTTTCATAGGGGAAACAATCTGCAGTCTCCTGGTGATAGTCCTGTGTTGGTTTCACCCATCCGCCTCGACCTCCCTACATGGACTTTAACGGAATATTATTTATAACGTATTAGCGATATACGTCAAAAACAAGCGTACCACGAGCATAATTGACGATGCTTTTCTGTTGTATGGGAACGTAATTTTTAGGAGACCAGGCTGGTAAAATATGCAGCCACCTCTTGTTAATATACCATATCTGATGAATATGAAAAAAAAACAAAAGTAATCTTGATTATCTAAATACAAGAGAATCTTATCGAATAAATTTCTGTAACTCATGATAAATACTTTTTATTCATAACTTAACCTTAGCTCTGATAAAACAATGTGGATGGTGTGTGGGGGGCAAACCACTCTCTGCAACTGTATAGGGGGTTATCCGGCTCCGTAACAGTGTGGCTGTGAGGGTAGACGTACGCAGAATACTAGGAGCTGCACCCGGCCACCTGGCGGCAGATCAATTGTGCTGCCAGTTGAGATCTGCTTTACAGCTGCCCTGAACTGTTGCTGCTGTCAGACTCACAAGTAAAGTAGATCCTGGCCCGCTCGTTGCACTCTGTGCTCGCTAAGTCATGCACACTTTTGAGCGATCAAGTCAAAGCCACAATAGTAACTGTAATCGCTGTCATACCCCCACCACATGTTCCATTTCACATGTCTCGGATTATATTATGGCTAAAAGCAACATTTACACAATTGAGGCTGTCGAGCGCCCTGTTAGTAAAATGAATATCTGAAATTGGTAAAAATAAATGCCACATTATGCTTCTCTATTTCTCCTGTGGAAGAAGCGCCTCCCACTGGATGTATAACAAATGATGTATATACAGTTGTTAATGTTTGGGGATGCAGTGAATGAATTCAACCAACAACAACGTTCATCAATTCACTGGTGCTTTCTACATCAGGGAAAACGAATGTGACTAAAAGGCCCCAAACATTGACATCTTGAAAACACATTGAGTCAGAGAGCTGGCAGCAATGTTTCTGGGAGATAAAACCAAAACTCCTCATCAGCTGCGCCGTATCACAAGTGGAATCCCTTGATGGTGGCACGCAAGCAAATTACACAGTTTGAGTCCGACTGCACTGGTTTAGAACTCAAATCATGTTGAAGACCGAACTGTGTCGATCAAACAGTGTGAGCATTTGCTGTCGTGCTGTTTTTGTAACCCTACTAACAGATCTGCTCGGCAAACAAAAATGGGTGTGAATACCAACAACAAGGTGATTAAAGCCTCAAATTGTGTTTCCCTTGCATAATAACTGGTTGTTTACTACAGTGTGTGCTAGTGTGTTTATCTTTCCCGGAGTTTTATGTAATCCAAATGCAATAATGTTTACAGATGTGATGACAATCTAAAGGCTTGCTCTCTATTTAATTCAAAGCTAAACAGGTTAAAATAGATGGTGCTATAATGAAAGCAAGTACTTAATTTAATACATCTGCAGTGTAGCTGATCTAAAAAAAAAAAAGAAAAAAAAAAAAGAAAGCTTGATGATAACGAGTACAAACTTCGACAGCAGTGTAGTCTCTTACATAAGCAGATAGGAAAGTGCAAATGTTATGCCCCAACATCCTGACAGCAAACACTGAGCTACAGCAGCTCTGAATCTCTTCTGAAACGTCAGTAACTTGATACTCGGGGCCGGATTTAGAAAATGTGCATGGAAGACTGGAGAAAATTAAGTGTCTATGGAGATATCGGGTTTTTGGGCCCTTTTATTAAGAAATCTGATATGAGCTGGCTGTGCATGCGGCTTTTGTCTTTATTCAAATATGACTAATTTTGTATCAGGAAATTACAAATTGTGTCAAAGTACATTTGATGATCAGAATGAATCAGAGTTGGTCAAACTTTCTTTAAATTAATTACTAATACCACTTAATGCTTCGAATCAACATAAACTTAAACCTATTTGTCGAGACTTTTGTGTTTACGTTGTGAAAAGGTCACCGAAAATGTTGTATCACGTGGTTGTAAAACGGTGGCAGTTTAGGCAACAAAACTAATTGATTAAGGTAAAAAAAATACCTCCGATTGTAACGTTATGTAACTCAGTGACTCGACATCATGTGGCATGACGTCGTCAGTAAAAGTGAGGAAAAAGTCCTGTTTTTGTTTGACCCACGCTCAGCAGACTTCTTCGCTCTAATTACTTAGTTAAATAATGACTTAGATGGGTTTACATTGGAGCTGGTTGAAAGCTGTCTTTAGCAGTATATGGTACATGTAATGTTATAAAACGGTTAAAGAATACGTTAGCATTTTGGCAAATAATGTTATTTGAGAGCAAGATGGGATTGATATCAATCACATGACGTAGTTGGCCAAGACTGGAGACGGGTTGGAAACCTCTAACCTAGCTAGCTGTTTCCCAGCGCTTGGCATCAAGCAAGTCAAAACATGACTGACTCCTGCTCGGTATATGCACACATTGACACCAATTTTTCAAAATATTCAACTAATTACTTTAGCACACAAAAACTGAGTCTGTACATATTTATACATCTCAGAAATCCAGGATCAGGATTGGCATCAACACTTCGATGCACACAATAATCCGTCAGTCCAGGCTCTCCTGCTTTTGATTCAGTTCACATGTGTTGGTGTCTCCTGTCGATCTTTGATGCACAGAAACATTTCTCAAAACACTGAACAGAGCACACAGCAACACAACGTGAGCCAGAAATTGGGATCTGAAGAGGATCTGGAAAGAAGAAAAAAAAAGAACACACAACAAACCTTGCAATCTGGCTCATGGTGACACAGAAAGTGGTTTTTAATCTAATAGAGAGCTTTTGAGCTTTGAATTAGTGTGTGTGTGTGTGTGTGTGTGTGTGGAGTGGAGGTAGTAATCCTCAGCCTGGCATGAGCTGGTGCTCCGAGTCCTCCTGCTACAGGGTGACACAAACAGTCCTCTCAGAACATTCTCCTCCAGTCTTTGGCTTATTAGCGATGTATGGCAATATTTGTAAACAGTCCCGAGAGGACCCTGTGTCTGGTCAAATACCGAATAACATTTGCTGCACTACTTATTGGCCTCGCCAGCTTTTGGCCGTATGTCATCTTCGCTGTCGGATGCTAACTGTGCTGCATTAGACTAGACTAGTACTTCATGCTCCATTTGCATGTAAATACACTCCGCTTAGTGCAGTGACCTTGGAGCGGCTTGACATCTGGTGCCTTGCTCAAAGGCATTTTGACAATGATGGAGAGTTTCTGTAATGCTAGCTGCTCTCCAGTAACTGGCTCGCGGTCCACTTGCATCACCGGCGTCATCACATTAATGTTTCAGCCGCCGCGCTCGCAGTTACACATTTCCGTTCACCTACTCTCCGAAATCGAGGGAGTGTAATTCCATGTTTTGTTCCTTTAGTTTCCGTCACTGGGTGACTCATTCCAGCCAGGACATGGGAGACTCGGGGAGATGTACACTGAAGGCTGGGGAGAGATTCACTGAATATCAGTCTGGGGAATTGAAGCATCGTGTTGGACGACAGTGAGTGAGTCTCCAGGGACAGCAACTGCTCTGATATACCCGAGCAGACATATCTGCTGTTCCCTGTTGGCCTCCTGTGTCCTGCTGTCCTCTCACTTTGACAAACTGCAGCATCCCGAGAGTCAAAGGTAGAAGGAATATGGGGAAACTCAACATTTGCAGGTTCTACCTTACTGGTAAAGAAATCGGCCATCATTCTGTAAGACTTACACTGAACCACAGCATTTCTCTTCAAAGCTCGCTCTGTTTGCATTTAACTTGTTTAATAAAATCTAGATTTAATATTCCTGATGAGAAGAGATAGTAAAAGCATTGCAGATACCTGTTCCTGATGCATTCTGAACACCTTATAATGCACATCACAACAGCTTAAATACATAGTATTTATAGTCACGTTTATTGATATTGTACGTTTAAAGACAACCAGAGTCGACAAAAGGGCTTTACAAGTTGAAGGGAACTGCGAGTAAAATGTCATGAACAAAAGAAAGAAAGACAATAGATTGTAAAAAAAAATATATATATATATACAATGTTATAACACGTGCTCAAATCTAACAAAGATACAAAACTTGTAAGAGCAATTAAAAAAAAGATAATAAATTAAAACCACTGAGAGAAACCAAAGGCCACTGGAGATAAGTCTTGAGGTTTGTTTTAAGTGTCAATTTGATAGAGAGTGGAAGGCTATTCCAAAGCTTTAGAGCTGAGGGTTGGGGAATTATGAAAACGAATGAATGCCGTAGGACAGATTGAGATCGTTTACCAGGTCAAAAAGCACTTGTTGTCTTCAAAGGCTTGTCTTTCAGAAAATACCAGTTGCCCAGAAGTTTTTTTTTTCCCCCTCACAGATGGGAGCAGATCAATCATAGATTTTCTTCAGCTCAAGCCAGCTTCCATTACTAACTTATGTGTTGACTGAAAAGGATGTGTGCAATGGTTACGCCACTTGCTACTCGTTGGTAAGAGCAAAACTAAACAAAAAATGGACGTGATGTCAAATTGAATAATAAAGTGAAATGAAACACTTCTTGTTTAGGTGTCTACAAAGAGTTATACATTGTACACAAACAGAGGACTGATTAACTAAATATCAGTCAATGCAGGTTCTGGATCCTGCATTGAAATGTGCGGAAGTGATTTTTTTTAGGTCATTTATAAAAAAATTCATAATTCCTGATTATGAGTTTGTACTTGTTTAGATTTAATCTAAGAGGCCAGTTATGAAACCAAATGTTTTTTTCTTTTAAGTGTACACTTTTAAAATGTCGACTAAGTCCTGTGATGATGTATCCATCCATTCATCTACAATCCAGGTTTCTGTGGACGCAAGGTAGGAAGACACTCATCTGTTGCAAAGTCAGTCAGGCCCTTCGTACACCTGGCATTAGAATGCTTAGCAAATACCAAATGCGTTGTTGTTTTCAACCAATGGGAAGCAGCAATGCACGCCTAGTCTGCCGGAAATTAAAAGAAAAAGAAAAAATCAAAACAAACCAAATTTCAAGATTTGAAAGTATCTGTGGATTTACAAAATATCGCTGTGAGCAAACCACACTGTAGCACGGCATGGCTATGGTTGAATATGGCAATGCAGCCTCTTGCGTTACTGTGGAAACGGGTGTAAACAACTCATGCCAGCAGTTTCCTGCCAGCTGTAGCGCTTTATCTGTCAAAACTTTCTTTTTGACAGATAATTGTTCATACATTCAAAATGTATTTAGCGCTCTCCAAGTGCTACGCGTTCTAATGCGAGTGCTCTGATGTATTCTTTGATTTTGAAACAGAAGCCTTATGTTGTTGTTGGAGGCGCCGAACAGTAGCAGTAGTGCTTATGAGACGTTTAGGGAACATTGGTTTATTGTATTGTCTACAGCTAGTTTGCATACAAGTCTTTCTAATGTCTTCATGTAGCCTATCAATGTTACGTTTTTATTCCTTAAATATTTATAACGTTGCCGACATTAAGAAATGTTAAATATATATTTCAAAATATTTTAATTCTGTAGGCAGTTGCTGTTCTGTACTCCTCTGTCTGGGTCCCTTAGTGGAATGCCTGTGCGTAGATCCAGCTCTTAGTAAAATCCAGCTGCAAAGCATTTTTAAACTGATGTGCAGTGTTTTGGCAGATTAAAAGTGTTAAATTCATCGATTTCTTACTCTTCGATCTTTGCTTAAACACCTGAAGCAACTCGCCCCCTTGCATTTGTTTTCAGTCTTAATGCCCACCAGGACTGTTTAGTCTGAAATGGAGCTTTCCCAAAAGTATGTACAATACTCTGTGCAAATGCAGTTAACAAGAAAGTGAGCTAGTTGGTGTTCAACTCATCATTATTTTAGCATGTTTTCTCCTGAATTTATTCCTCTTTGCTGGGTTTGATTCTGAGGCCAAGCGTAAGGAAGAGGCTTTCGTGAGAAAGCCGATATGACCGCAACTGTACTGTACCAGAACTAGTCACTAGGCATGATCTCAAACTTCATACACAGGTGCCACAACAAGTGCGAGTGTCAGATTGATGCGTTTGCAACTTGTAGAACAGCTTGTCTTTTGACAAACATATTAAGCTTTAAACTATACAGTGCCAGCAAACAGCATAGAACGGAATAACAAAGATTTACCAAAATGTTTATTTTTAAAAGGCAGATAAAGGGCACAGCAGTTGAGCACAGTTATTCAGCCATCAGACTTGTGGAAAGAGCAGGTGCACTGATATCCTACCTGTCACGATATGTTCTGTCAAACCCTATATGCAAGTGATGTTTACCTCTCTGAAGATCTTCTCCCCTTGCACTCAAGCAAGATGATCATGTATGTGTCTGTCAAGATAGATAAACACATTTGTTTAATGTAGAACATAAGCACATAGCATCGACACCTTTGCACAAGTGAGAGGCATTGGTGGCAACTCAGATTAACATGTTTGTGTACCGGTAATTGGAAGGAAATCATGCTCAATGTGTTGCTTCTAAATTTGCACAAAGCCCAACACAGATTATTTTTAGCCACCCAGCCCTTTAAGACATGCATGCATTCTCTGTTCAAAGCAATGGTTTTATAATTGATTACTTGGATAATCACAGCTTTTGTATAATGCATAATGATGTGGTGTTGGACATGTTCACATGTTGTTGACGTCAGTCAGTTTAGATCGACTGCACTAACATGTAACTTCTTTGGCTAATTTTACTAGAGAATGAATGCAGATGGTCAAATTACATATGCTCTGATTGTGTCCTGAAGCAAGCTGAGCAGAGGGATGCACAATTCAAATCAGCGATTGCAGAACATAGTACAAATTGTAAGACCTTGTCCATCATGGGCAGCATTACATTCCAACAAGACATCAGTCGTTGAGGAAAAATCCTTATGAATGCAGCCAAGTGTGCTTTGAATGTGACATTCTGACAAAAATAACCTTTTACTAACTGAGGGTCATTTTGTTCTCGTGAGAAGCCCAGAAGTCGTCGGACAAAATGCATCCCTTGCATCATTAAATAGAAGAAAAAGAAGAAATGATGTGATTCTGAAACAATTAGCCAAATGACTAAAGATGTAAAAAAGGAAAATTGTTGGTTCCAACTCCTTCACTTGCTACTATTAACTGTTTTCCTTTTGTGTAAATGAAGTGTATAACATGTTCTTGCTATTGTAAATACAGTGTTGCCCAGTTTGGCCCTTTTTGGCTTTGGGTTTTACAGTAGTAAGTAGGTTTTCTTTCTTCATTTTTCTGATCTTTTAAAGACCAGACTACTAATGAAACAAATCAACACATTATTGATAATCAATATAATCTGTGGTTAAAGCTCTAAATCTTTCCTTTTTTTTTTTTTTTACTACCTGCACAGCATTAGGGTGGGGGAGAGAGAGAGAGAGAGAGAGAGAGAGAGATAGATGACGCAGCCGAGGAACGAAGCAAAGTCATTTTAATGAAAAGACAAAGCGGGGATAGAAGCAGACAAACCAACACTGAGGCAGGAGACAAACAAGGTTTAACATACACTGGGGAGGTGCAAGTGATTAGACACAGGAAGATTCAATTAGGGGCGGGGCAGACAATCACAAAGGCAATAAAACATACAAAGGCAGGAAGTGAAGTGAACAGAGGACACAAGAGGCAGGGGAATTCAAACTAAAACCAAATAAAACCAAGAAAAAAAACCAAGACCGTGACAGGGAGCTACTCTTTCGCGATGACATTGATGTTAGGGACGGAGTTGAGAGCAGCGCAAATCGGTGGCTATGAGCTAGCTTGTTGAACACCTTCAAATACACTAAAAGGCATGCGTGGCTAGCCTGGCTACCTAAACAAAGCACAGAGAAGCTCTGATTACAGCACACAGAGGGAGAGCGGCTTTACACAAATAAAATAGTTTTCTGCTATATTAATTCTCTGAATATCGAAGAGAGAACCTTTAAGCAGTATGCCATTGTCATGCAAGCGCTGTATGAATGTGTATCTCAACATGCTATGGATTGGTATCAGAACAAGTTTTCTGTTTGCTGGCTGGCACAACACTGAAGCAGTCTGAACCAGTGGAGACTTTCCATTACGACTGGTAATTGTTGTCTGAAGTTTTCATGGAGGAAAAATACCAGATGTTGCAGACTGCAGAATGGATCTTTACACCGGGGGCTTTTGAACAGATGAATACATGTCAGGAGCTCTTCAGGAGGCTGCGGGGCAACATTTCCAATGAAAGTGGATGTAAATAGACTTCCATAGGAACCGTTTTACAAATCATATAGGAAGGGCTCTGAGCAAGAGGCAGAATAACCAAATTCCCTTTGGGCCTTTCAGTTACCCTTTTAGGTGATGTTAAGTAGGTGAGCACAGCTGGTTGGGCTCATTCTTTCCACTTTATGCTTTCTAGACATTACAATATATCTATACGCTAGCAACTGTGAACTTATCTTCGAATGCAAATTGCAGGTTGTCAAGAGATGTCTAGCCTTAAACTTTTCTTTCCTTTTTTTTAAGTGGTGTGTACTGAATAAAACGAGGACCCAGTCTTGTATAACTTCCATAGAAAAATGGATATTTGAAGAGCTTCTTTGCAGGACTCAAAGTGAGACGGTCATTGCTTCAAATAATATGTACTGAAACAATAAAATATGTCTTATTGAAGATTTAACACATTCTGAAAATAAAAAAAGGGAACCAGAGTAGTACTTGATAATAGAGCTTGGTGTTATGATCCCTCTGAAGTTCACAGTTTGTAAAGTGAAAAATGTATTCCGATACAATTAAATAACCTATAAAAAAAATGAGGACAGTTACCTAATCCAAGTATCCTCTTTGCGTCGGGGTCCTGCTGACCTGGTTTATTTCAAAATAATGACCGGCTTGCTATTCATTATCACTTACATTTATACGTGGATAATTCCTCAAACACAAATGTCTGAATGTGATGGAGATCTCTATCTCTGGCTGAAAGAGTCAATACAATTCATCCTTTTTGTCCATTTCCTATTTCCTGCATTAAAACCCCCCAATCCACAATACATGCAGGGAGGCTCATCCTTCCTCTCTCTTATGAAAACAACACCTACAGACTTCTCTTCTTCTATAATTTCTCCCCACAGACACTCTGGGAATTTTCTTTATGTCGGTGTTAAATTTGAGCCGTGATAAAACACAAATCAAACAGATGCTTTCGCTATTAGAAATTTGTGCGATACAGTGATGCATTGTTCTAGGACAGATCAAGGTTAGTCTTGTGTGGTCTCTCTACATGAATTATAAATAGGTGCTGCAAGTGTGGGTCTTTGTGTGTGTGTAGTTTTTCATACACAAAACTGCAAGAGAAAGTACGAAGGCCTAATTGCCCAGCAGGGATGAAGAACCTGTGTTTGGTTTGTGCAATGTTGTCTTTGCTCTGAAAGACTGCAAAACTGTATTTGATGTGACACATATTGGACTGGTTGTACACTAGACCATGATGAATATATTTTTGTCTTTTTCATATTTAGCTTTAATTTCAAAAGTTTGGAAGGCCCGAATCAACATGTTAATTATTCATGTTGAAATATGTGGATGATATATCCTAAAATATTTTCATTTCTCATCTTACACAAAAAAACACAATCCCTGAATAGCAATAGTTCCAAATATAGGAAATTCTTTCTTTTTCTAGAGTTAAATGAAAAGATTCATCCCACTCTCTTCTCTGTGCATTAAAACCACTTTCTAGCATTTAGGGGGATCTATTGGAAGAAATGGGATCTGATATTATTATGTATGATTTCTTTAGTGTATATTCACCTGAAAATAAGAATAAGCCGTTTATATCTACATGCAGAGCGGATCTTCTTTACGGATCCAGCTGCCTTGTTTCTACAGTAGCCGAGAATTGACAAACCAAACACTGGTTATAGATGGGGCCATTCACGGTTTTGCGTCAAACATTGTTCTCCTACAAGCTTGGCACATTGGAGGAGTTTCTTTTGGTTACAATCTGCAACCCCATCGCTAGATGACGGCCATTTCTACACACTGCACCTTTAAGATGAAGCAGGGAGGCTCTTCGATTGTCTTAGCATAAAGACTGGAAACAGAGAAACTCACCTCACCTGCCCAGTCAACCCAGCTGCCTTCCATCAACTCATCACTCAACAAGTATATCTACCCTCTTCATCCACTCTTCACCAGATTGTTGCTACTGTTGAGAAATAGCATTCTTGCTACGAAGAATGTATCCCTCACGCCGCAGGCCCTCGTCTCCATCGTCCTGCAGCGTGACCCCCAATGACTTCCGGTTCGCGCCGACGTCTGGCGCAGCGATCCGGGCTGCTGTCCGTGCGCTCCAGAAGTCCCGTCACATCCATCTGCGCCCCTTTTATCCTCCCCTGAAGTCCTCCTTGTCTGTCTCCGCGTTGCTCCGCTGCCGCCATGCGGCGGGGTCCTTCCACCGTGCCGTATCGTCGCCGTTTTAGTATGTCATCCTGTTGCCCGTTTCGCTTCAGGTTTCAAAGGATCTCCCCCGATCGCGCAATGCATTGTATCTAACTGCCGTGGCATAATTTACACACGGTAACCATAATACGATTTAAGCATATGATAGTTTCAATACATGGTAATTATGAAATAGTCTGACCATACGGTAATTATGAAATAGTCTAAACATACTGATTATGAAATAGTTACAGAATACCAATTATGAAAGAGTTGCAAAATATCAATTATGAAAATGTTACAAAACATTAATTATGGAAAAATGACAAAATATTAATTATGAAAAAGTTACAAAATAAAGGCATGAGACAGTTGCCTTAGGAGCTTTCTTCATTCAACCTTAACACTACACCTCAGTGGTATGCAGCGTGGTCTCAGCCGCGCAGTCTAGGATTCCTGTCTGAGTTCATCCAAGTATTTTTTCCCTTGTATTTAACCTGTTCTTCCTATGGCAACAGTTTGGATCATTTTCCCGGTTCCCCAGTCTGCCTGCCCTGCCTTGCCCTGCCCGGTTTTCACCCTCGCTCTCCTGTCCTCAGATTCCCCTGCTATTCCCTGTCTGTTTTTTCCCTTTGTGCCATCCAGGAAATAAAAGCCCTTAACCCTCTGGGGTCTAAGGGCATTTTCCCAATTTTTACGTATTTTCTTAAATTCACCTTTAAAAGGTACTTGCATCTGAGTATATAGCATATGTTTAAAGAGATAATTTGGCCCTATAGCTGAAAAATTGAAGTACGATTTTTGAAATTCTTCAACTTTCAATAACATACCTTTACTCATGTGGACGAACTCTTTTGGTGCTTGAAATAGGTTTGCCAAAGTCTTAGGTTCAAAAAAGTGGTGGAATATATGGATAAAATAGTATATAAATCTCTAAAACCAAATCTTGTAATATCATTTTTTGAGTAGTAGTGATGTCTGTCACTCTACTTCCACCAACTGTTAGAGGGACTGAGATGAAATGGGACTGAGTAATTACGGCATACTACAGATCAAGCTTCATGGGATGTGTGCAAATTAAAAATGAACATTACAACCAAAATATTTACTATATCGCTGAAAGTACGTCGCTAACTGTAAACTTTCTCTTCGCCACTTTCTCTCTTCTCTCTGTCCTCTCGGATGCCGACTGAATGAAAATTGCAGTGTTTCTGTAGCGTAAGGTGGTGGGTAGGTCCTTAGTGATTTCCTGAGTGTCCATTGATTAGTTTCATACAAAAATGTTGACGGACACATGAATCCACAAATGACGGTGAGAGGCGGAGCTCGACACCCACGAATCACACGACACGTCCAAGCTCCTGGCTCTCTGTGTGAGTCACGTACGATCTTGTGGGAACATGGACACGGAAGTGGAGAGTCTACAATTCTGTAGACATCTCAACCATATTTCTGTGCCGTATTATCGCGGAGCAATTAATTTAAACATCGAGTAAACACCGCGGAAATGCGCCGGCGCGTGCGTTGACCCCAGACTGGTCTGTGTCTGCATCTGGGTCCGCCACCTCACCCCGTGACAATATCAGCTATTTTCCTAGAATTGTTGAACTATTCCTTTAAAGTCCTACTTGGGGATTTGCTGCATCCCTCCTGAATTGATGCCTCCAGTATGATAAGTATCATGTTGCAAAAGTGCATCCAATATTAACTATATCTCGCTCTTTGGCAATGGATTATGTAAAAAGGCATATATAACAATACAATCTCAGGAATGTGTTTTTTTTTGTACCATTGTTTCCCGCACCGTTAGTGGTTTAAATGCTACACTGCATTCCCCCTTTTTCCATTAATTGTACGTTTACCACAGTCTTATTGTAGAGGCCTTGTTGGTGGATGAGCATAATTCATGGTAGAATGCAACATTTTATATTTGGCCTCAAGTTCAGAGCAAATGCATTTACCTCACACAGATTAGTTTCAAATTAAACTTATATAACATGGGGTCTGAGCAATCAGACCTTTCCCGGTAGCTCCCCGCGACTCATTTCTTTGAGCAAGTTTAATTATCTTTAATGGCGAAGTCAGGCTCTGCATATCTGGTGAGAAACAAGGTCCATTCCTCATAAATTCATTATACTGTTGGGCCTGGGTAGAAGGCGGTGCTAAAGGCAAATAAATGTTTTGTGTCAATTATGGAAATGCGGAGAATGAAGTTTGCTGTGGTATTTTGTTTTGATTAGACTGCAAAGTAAATTACCTATCGAGACAGAAATAGTACATTTTAAATCAACCTGTATAACAACCATGCACACACCCTGAGGGATAGACACATTTTCAAATATGTTAAGAAATCTATATCAGACATGTGGATGTGTACAAACAATGGTTATATTTAATTTTTAATATGAGAATCTAGTCTGAAATATACTTTTGATAGCTTGTATTAAACCATTGCATTAGATAGGGCAACATTCTCTCAACAGCACTCTTCACACAGCTGCCCAGGCTTGAAAAACAGAACAACTAGAGTAAGAATGAACAGATTTATTTTATTTGGGATGTATCTAAAGCATTAAAAACATGATATTTTGTCCTGGCAAAGCACCAAACACATAACATTTTTTACACAAACAACTTTTAGGCAGGCAGACCATTTTGAATATGTTTTTGCTTCTTTCAGAAATCACTGTTGCTGTTACTGTGTAAGCATGGTTTCATATGCCTTCTGTTGATTATTTATTTTATATATTGTTTTTAACCAACATATAAAGAAAATTGTCAGTCAAAAGGTTACTTAGATATCAGCGGTTGCCCCCTGTGGTTGAATATCATTGGCCCGTGTCACATGATACACGGTAATCTGCTATATGTGCTGTGTGTGTGCGTGTGTGTGTATGTGTGTGTGTGTTCACTTGTGGGAAAGGATGACGCTGGCAGGATTAATTTATTAAATTTCGTGCAGATCAGAGGTTTAAATTATGCAAACAGACAGTCGTAATATCATTGGGTGAGTCAAAGCAAAACGGGTGGAGTCAGAAATCCACCACCCACCCATGTGTCTTCTGTAACGTTTCTCTCAAGGTCGGGGGCAACACAAGAGGTAGGAGAGGAGGAAAGGGATACTGTGAAACTGCCTCAGGCTACTAACTGACAGAATGTAATCTAACTAATTGTCGGTTGGCCAGTTTGCCTTACCGGCCAAGTTCACGGTTGCTGTAAACTAATTGCGTTCCCGTGCCAACCTGTCAAGAGCATCAGCAAGATAATAAGTGTGTAACCGACAGTAGTTATTTGAGTGTGCCATTTGTACCAATTACATTTTGTTAGTCCCATCAAGTGTCAATTACTAGGTTTATTTCTGAGCTTCACAATAAGGTGTAACAGATGCAAGACACAACCTGCTATAGCCATTCCAAATATGTCGGTACAACACATTTGCACTATCCTAGAGCAGGAGAAAGGTTGCCACAAACTACTGTCATTATGAAATAGATTTTTTTTTTTAAAGGGTTGTTCAAATATCTGAATACAGTTTTCCATCATAACCTGTCAAGACGTACGTTTATTTTGAAAGGACCGTCTGCATGTAACGAGCCAAAATTGGCAAGTGTTGCAGGCTTTCATAGGAAAACGCAAAATGAAGGGGTATCTTTTCGTAAGATATCATACAAACCGTTGAGGATACGTTGCTGAGCTATAGAGGACTGTGGCTCCACACACACACCTGAGCAGTCTGTGAAACCATAAACTGTATATCTGAATCTGGCATTCACTACAGTAAGAGGTCCTCTCCCTTACAGAGCTCATTAACAAAAATAAGAAAAACCTGTCTGGATCTCTCTGGTGTAGCCCGACCATTCCTGGCAATGGCTGTACACAGTATCCATGGAAACAAGAAAATAACCTGGCAGGACTGAAGAGGGACCCTGGCACAAAAGAAGGGTTGTCAAGTTTATTGGCTGGAAACAAAGCAAACAGAGTTGACACTTCCGACTCAAAAACAGCAATATGACATAATTCAAGTTAATTAAGAGTAGCCTTAGACCTCACAAGTGACACACAGAATGCCTCATTTTCCAGAAGGGTAATATTGGTGCTGATATTAGTGGGTCTGCGAATGTGAAGAAATTAACCCCCCCCCTCCCCCCGCTCAGAGCACAATCTTGCATAGTGCCCCCAAAATTGAGACCTGGGATTTTGGAAACAAAACTGCTGAAGAACAAAACCCCATATTTGACAAAGCTCCAAGACATTGGCACTCAAACTGTCGATCAAATGAAATAAAATAAAATCTAGCTTCTTAAAAAAAATTCTTCAATTCCCACTCAAGTCACACTGTCTGCAACCTCCCGAAAATCCTGCCAAATAGCTGTACTATTTAAAACATGAGCTGTTGCAGTAAGTCACATGTCCTTGTTTATCACCCCATTGGCTTCCAGGGTGCTTTTAATGCCTTATTTGATACAGTGAGAAGCTTAAGCAGCCACCTAGTGATAAAATGAAAATTGGGGACAGCCTTTATTTGAAATGTGGCACAACCATTGCAGTTAACTCAACAATTTGGAAGCTTTAACGCCACCCACCTGCACAACATATATCCTTTTTTTATGGAGCACTTGGCCGCATGCTGCTCTAGTGTTTTATTTTTTCTCTTTGTAATCTGTATCCTCACTGCATCTTCTTTTTTTTCTTTCGAAAGCAAGGAATTATCTGTCTGTGCTTCTACTGCACCATTTACACACAAATACCATGCACATATTTGACTTACTGCACCAGCATTTATTTTTAATTTTTTACTATGTCTCAATCTGCTCCTGTTTCTTAAACCATAATGTAACAACACGCCTGTTTTTGACTGTAGTTTGAAGAGTAGCAAGCTCTCAGCCTATATCGCTTTCTTGGATTCGGAGATCATAGAGCTTCGAGTCTCTCTTTAATGGTTCAAAATAGTTCAAAATAGTAAAATCACCTCAGGAGCACTTGGTCTCTGCTGAAGGATGTGTCACAGATCCTGTCAGAACAAGGGATATGGGATAACAGAATCTTCCTCACTGCATTGTACCATGGTTCCAGATTGCCAAGCCTGAGATAAGCAGCCATGGGGTATACATTCAGATGTGTTGTCTCCAGGGCAATGTTGTGCAGCTCAGACTCCCAGTTAAAGTGGCTCACATCCTTAACGGGGTCAAAAGTTACAGCTCTGCTGTTGTGCTCGTCATCAAAAGGCTACAGTTCTTCCAAAACTTTTACGAACCCACACGATGGTTTGCTGTAGTTGCACTCGTGCTTCACACACAAACACTTACTCATCCACTTTTTTTACCACCGAGCAGATTTACACAAACAACTGAGCCCGAAGAAGGCCCAAAGGCTCCTCAACAGCAGTGTAGATGGCTTTGAGCAATGTAATGTAGTTTGGCAACATATAATGGAAGTGAGAAAGAAAACAACCACTCTATGATATGATATTTTATTCCCATATTGCACAGCTCCAACTGGAATTTAAAGTGTTATTAGTCTGGAGTTTCAAAACCGCAATCGCGAAGGGCTGTCTTCCAGCAGCTGTTACAATCAAATGATTGGGCTTTTTGTTGTAATTTTTGGTGACAACACCAGGTGGTTCCTCCGACCTCACGTCAGATGTAAAGTGGCTGGTGCAACAGTGACCTCAACGTTAGGGAAAGTTTCTTGAGTTTTTTTAGAGTGAATCAGAGGCCAACAGCAGAGGAGTGTAGGCAGCTCCTAGTCGTGAATGCACTCTAACTAAATTAGGCTGTTACTGAATAGGAACGAAGAAAGCTCAAGTGACTCCTCTCTGAACAAATAGAGACTAGATTGACAAAATATGTGAATCTATGTTCAGTGAGTACATGCACACACACACACACACACACATGTGCAAAAACCGACCGATGTAACAGGCCGTTGATGAAAATTGCTCAAAGGAAACTGTGTTTAGCTTGTTCTACACCGTATTGAGTCTTTTTTTTAAGATGCAAGCTCTGCAAAAAATCCATTACGTGCAATAGAAAAAGGGGACGTTCATTCTTTCAATCGAATTGAGTGGAAGAGCAGAAGTTAACACGGTGGTCAGAGGCTTGTAATGTGTTTGTGCAACATGCAGAACCAACCTGCCACAGCTGCTTTTGTGTTTTCTGTGAAACCTCAGCTCAGGTTGTACTGTCTGCTATGTGAATGTACCTCTAGGTATTGGTTGTCCATGCACTTTGACTGTGAACTTAAGAGAACGTGTTTTCTTGCTCTTTTGCTACCCAACTGTTCTTTGAATAGGCTTTACTTGACATAGTCGATGCGGTTTGGATTATTTGGACGTTACATTTTTGTAGGATTTTATTTAATACAGTTTGCAAAAACACCAACCTTATTTACGACTTCTTGGTTGCTTGCCAAGGATCAGAATGTTTACCTGTTAGAATTATGCATTTCGTCATTTTTACTCTTCCTTCATATTTGCTGAAATGTGCATGTTTTTCAGGGTGTTTTTATTTCATTTTTGAATTGAACATTGGGGCCCGGGTTCAGTTCCAGATCTGGGCAGTCCTGTGTGGAGTTTGCATGTTCTCCCCGTGGCAGCGTGGGTTTCTTCCGGGTTCTCCAGCTTCTTCCCACAGTCCAAAGACATGCAGCTCAGGTTAATTTAACTCTAAATTGTGTGAATGTGAGCCTGAATGGTTGTCTGCCCTGCGATGAACTGGAGACCTGTCCAGGGTGAACCCTGCCTTAGCCCAATGTCAGCTGGTATCGGCTCCAGTGCCCTGTGACCCTAAATAGGATAAGCTGTTCGGATGATGGATGGATAAAAAAAAGATTGAAACATGAGATCAAATCAGTCGTGCATGTCCTATTAATGGTCAGTGTTTGTTATTTTAATGTTCTATTCATGTCCCAGTATAGTACATCATAGAAAGTATTGTATTTGTACTGTATTGTAGACATCCTGGCACTCTTGAAATGAGGGCCAGTTGTTAATTGGTGATTCGTGTTATTTCTAATGCAGGCAATCAGGTTATGCCAAAAAATCTTGTCAGCCTTTAAAATTCGACAAGGAGGAAAATATTCTAGATGGATATTTATTCAGCTTGTTTTGTATCCAAATTCTGCTAAAAAATGACAAAGCACTCTCACCCATATAAGCAAGTTATTTAACCGCCTAGAGATCTTAAGTTGACTTATTTTGCCCTCATTAGTTGAGCCAACTTTTCTCCTGGCTGCCCTGATATTGTAATAAATGAAATGGCTTTTGAATGCCACAGTCATTTATATCTGTGGGTAAATGGATTTGTTGGCTGCATGCTGGTCATCTCATAGTAATGACTACTGGATAGCAGTTCTTCCCTTTAAAGCTCATGCTAAGGTAATAACTGAAAATCATCAGATGGTTCATTGGTAAAAAATGCTAACGCTAAGTAGACTGTCTGGCTTTTGATAACGAATACACCTTGCGTAAAATACATGAGTGTTGGTATTGATGTGGTTTTGATACAATGACAACGCAATTCTACAGTCAAGCAATGGTTGAAAGTCAAGGGGAAAAAAAAGTATTCCCGAGCACCCAGTATTATTTCATAAGACAACTGATCTCAAGGGCTCTCCTCTGCGGTGTAATGTGAGAGACACCGGATTTTCTCACCCTCATCTTTCTCCTTGTGACTCCTTTTAAATAATTGAAAGCTGAGAAAAGCCGGGCAATTCTGTCCCATTGAATGATATAAAATTCTACTGTGGGCTTCTGCAGTGAGACTGTTGAAAAAGCCCAAACAGCTTAGATTTGTAATATCTCTATATGGGGTCTTGCCATTGTTGTATTGCTCATCCTCTGGGCTTTGCAAAGAGAAAGTTATTTCTGAGGCATTCAACTGGTTTCTGACATCTGCACTATTTTACTCCAAGGGATTTGGTTCTCGACTGGAATGATCACGGTCCCTTTTGTGTTGTTCAGCCCGTCTCCATTGGAACTTTAGGATATCAATCGATCTGCTGAAGTTACCCCGTCGTGCAGTTATTACCTCTATAGAAAATTAGTAACTGCCTCAGGAAATTGCTGGATGACATAAAGCACACTCCATATAATGGCATATAATTATTATGGTGTTGGCAAATGTAAGTGATTTTAAATATGTCTGTACTTTTAGAGAACAGCCTGTAATTAACATCAGTCAATATGGAGTACTTTCACTTCTATTTGAACAACGGTTATATGCACATCTAATATAAGGAGCACAGTTGATCATAATGGTGACATCATTTTTAATGAATTAATGTGACTGTGCTCAATTTGGAAATCATTGCTTTGATTAGGCACAGCTGTGTTTGGGAAATAATTTATTTCTGGAATTCAAGCCATCAGAGATTCAAGAGCCTCCATTAACTGCCTGGAGGTTGTTAAGGCTAATTCCGATTTTTTTTTGCATGAAAAATGTTGTCAGTTACAGTAAAAAATACTTTGAAATACATTGTTTTCATATACCCTTTGCTGTAAAATTCTCTCAATTATATATTTTTATTTAATGCAATTAGAAAAAAAATGAAGCATCGTTTCGAGTTAGTAGGGTGACTCTCTCAGCCTGAGTTTTGATGCCATTCCCCTCGGGACCAATGGATCTTCATTGAGCAGTGACCAAGATAGTCCAACATCACTAAGATGGCCTTGATTATTGCTCGTCTTGCCTACAACACACCCGTGAAGGTTACTTAAGGAACATCCAATTGAGTCAATATCTTAAATTGATCAGTGAGCTGCTAAAGAGACTAAACTATTAGTGTTGAGGCCTGGGAATTAAATAGCTTTTAGGTATTGCCTTTAAAAAAAAAAAAACAGATTTGCCTGAAGGGGCTTTACAATCAGAGCAGCATACGGCAGCCTCTATCCTTAGATCTTTGCACAGGATCTGCTTGTCGTAAATGTATAACACATATTAGGTTTATTATAAATATTGACTTATGGCCAAACTAGCCCAATATTTACCTCTTGCGCATTTGTTCTATTTGCCATTGTGATTATGAAATTGAATAGAAATGTAAAGGGGCACTCCACTTTATTAGTCAAGTCTGATTGAATTTGACTGTGACAAGTGACATCACCAAGGTATCTCGACTTTGGTTTGGAGTCTTGCAAACTAGGGCATTGCGTTTGAAAAATGTGGGGTTTTACCAGGAAGGGAGGGGGGTAACAAAAATGCCATTAAACTGCAATATGTTTTTTAACATCACTGAGATAACGTGGTGGTAGGGGCTCTGGAAAAACTATCCGGACAGACCAAAGCACAATATCAGAAGGCAGATGGGGAAAATAATGAAAAATGAAACCCATACTCACCTGCAGATATCTTGAAACAATGCTGACAAATGGGAGCAGCAGCCTGGCTGTGCTGTTTTCATCAGATCCCATCGTCTAGCTCGCCATGGCACCAGCCTCAGCTGCCCCATCGAAATTCAGCAGCCCGCTGTCCTTGAGGCAAGTAGGCAGAAGCCAAATTATTTGCACACTGGTTAGCCACTTCAAGGTGAAACAACAACTGAGCTCTCAATTATTTCACACTGGCATATTCAGGCCTTACACAGGGGAATTGGAAATAGAACTGAATTATGGGATGGATTGCGCCCTTACCTCCTCACCCACTCACCTCTTTACCTTGATAATAATTGCCCCAATCACCTTGGTAATACATCTGCCCGCAAACAATCTGCTGCCCCCTAAAGCGAGCCCAAATTATAGGTTCAGTATTGACATTTGCCAGCAGTGAGTCGGTTTTAGCAGGCGGCCAAAAAGATGGTTTTAATAGCAGGCAGATGCCGTCTTTTGGCTGTCACATTTTTTCGAATTGGGAACTCATGACTCTTTCATGGGGTTGTTAAATAAATAAGGAGGGTAGATTGAGTTGCCTACAGAGACGTGGACTGTGGCATATGGCCCAGGCAAAAATGGGCCTCAACAGATCGCCTTTTTGGACGCAATCCTGGCGCGTACTCGATAGCCACAAGCCGGCCAAGACAGTAAAACAATAGCAAAGCAGTCAAAAAACGAGAACGGAGGGGAGTCAGGTGGCTTTTCTTTTTTGTAGCAGGGCTCGAGGAAGTGTTTATTGACTATGCAGAAGTGCCTGCTTAACATCAAAGCAACCGCTAAGTCCCCTCATGGGAACCACACCAGACATAAACCCCTGAACCCAGAAGGATCAAAGACTCACCCACTATTCAACTTAAAGCACATTAAATAAAAATGAATATTCTGAATATTATGTCACGAATATAAATAGACAACCCACCACCAGGAAACCATCCTTTGCGCAGATCATATGGTAATCATGGATATTTTGAGAAAATGTATTGGGAGTTGAAAACATTATTTATTTTTTTGGGTGGGAAGTCAAATTTAGAATAAAAGTGATCCACTAAAGTAGTGTGCAATTCTCACATTCATATATTTGCAAATTATGTAAAAAATCCGCACATGCTACACTATATGGTGATTGGCAAATTATATAGCTAATTATTCAAAACAAGTATGCATGTGTTTCAAAAATGAGATTCAACATTTTTCACTTCATTAAGTTCAAGTTTATATCTATTTTCGTGATTACTGTAGAATCTGCTGTGCTAGTGAGGGTCCTGTTGCAAACAGACAGTCAGTTTCACCTGGGTGTTATCACATAAATCAAGCAGTGTCCCGGCAAACGGTGATATAAAGCAGGCTTGCTGCCGTCTGGTTTGTGTGGTAGCCTCTTAACTTTATCATTCAGTCAGTGGATGCCGGTAACAAAATAAAGTGTCATGTCCACTTTGCCAACAATCCTGAAGAGAGAAATTCAGTCAACAGCCTCCAGAAACGGACACATTGCTACTCACTTCTGAAAGGATGTTTCTGCTTTGATTTTGACTTTCACAGACAAGACGAGGCGCTCCTACTTTGTTTTGTGTGTCCAGTCTCCTTAGAAGAGCTGCAAACTGCTCATCTTCTGGGATTTGTCAAAAGCAAGAAGTAGTCATGGTCTGGTATGTTAACATTAAAGCTGAAATACTGAACATGATGTTTGTTTTAAATCATATCCCTATGAATGGATGAGTGAGAGAAACACAAAATAGAGGAGATACTCTACTCCATGTCAGGTGGCACCAGTCGCGTCTACTGTCTGATTAACAATGACAAATACTGTTGAACTTCAGTTTCACTATCCATCCATCTTACTTTTGAGTACAGGTGACACATTTAGCAATAAAGTGTTATCAGGGCTGAAACCAATGGGGTGTTTGAATTTATATTTTGTATTCAAACATCAAGTAACTTACATCATCACTGTTTCTTAGAATATGTTTTTCGGGGAAAAGTTTTACAACATTTTTGCACTGAAGCCTGTCTGTTAGGTAAGTGTGAAATCATCTGGCATTTTAAAATCTATTTACTTAATCTTCCTTCTTCCCTCCCCCCATGTAAAGTACATGAAGTACTTAGCTTGCGAGGACTTAAAAGGCAAATTATGTAATGTTCAAGTAAATGGCAACTTGCAAAATCATAATTTTTAGGCAAAATATCTCTATAATATTGTTCATTTTTTATATTTTAATATGCTGCAGTCCAGTGACATATTGTGCCATTCAGGACGTGATTGCACTGGCCATCCATGTAGACACAAGTGTGTTATGTGGTTTAACTAATCAATTATTTCTTATAAATGTTTTTCCATTGTACTAGAAAAAGTACACGCCACTAATAGTCGGAGTTCCTACTTCTGAACTCGGGGCAAATCCATCTTTCTTGATTTCACAAAGAAGCTATTGTCTGACGTCGCACAACAAAGGAAGTGCACATTGTAAAGGGCAATGTAAAGTATATTTGCCTGTATGTAATCAAAACAGTAGCATTATATATAGTGGGTATGATGTGGAATCATAGACCTAAACAAGGGCTTTGATATAGATAAAATATGGATTAGAAACAGCCTCCCTGCCATGAGTCTATATTCCACATCAAAACACAAATCTCATATGACTTGCTTTTTACTTTAGGCATCTGATGCTTCTATTGTGTGGCAGGCACAGTCAAGAGAAAATTCATATTTGTATTTGCCTACATGCAGTGTTTCCCAAATGCCGTTAAGCACATACATTTGGATGAGTGCAAGGAACACCCAGAGGTGTGTCTGTGTTTGCATGCTCAGTTTAGGAGAGGTGACTTGTCGCGCAGTGTCAGAATCTATCAGCCTGTTCCTGACCTAGAAATTTAAGCACATATCTAATATCTGAGGAATGAATACAATGGATGTCTCCATTACTCCCCAGGGCTCTGAGACCTCAAGAATAGCTTCTCTCCTCTTCTATTCTGCCTGTCTGTTTTCAAGTCAGAAGATAAATGAGCATGCTTTGATACAGCTTGGGGGGAAAAAGGAACATCAAAAGTCCCCATGGAGCCCTAAGCAAGGAAGCAAGGATGTGGAATAAAAAGGAATGGGACAGAGATCCAAACTCAATGCAGAGCAGCACCATGTTTTATTAAACTAGGCTGTCCTACTCGTATCCCTGGTCATTTCCCATAACCTTCAAACGGTAACCTAATTTGCTCATGTTTCGCTAAGAGACACTCCAAAATAAAATAATTATTCAACGTTACACTTACTTTTTTGTTTAATTTTGAAGTCTACTATATAATTACTTTACCAATATTGTATCTTTTAAGATTACAAATGTGCAGCGTAAACAAATAATATTTGTTTGAAATATCTAAATGTTTGTGATCCTTTACTAATGGTGGTTCATTAATGCTTAGACACCAGCCAAGTGAATGAGTGAAATACCAATGCCTTGTGAACAAGTAATTAGCACTCAAATATGATATTAAATTACCTTTCGATCTGCATCATCATTTAATGATGTATTAAATTAAACTATAAATAGATTATTTGGTCAAAAAAAGAGAATATATATATGTATAAAAATATGTGCTAAACTTATGCTTACGCATTAAACGGGTATTTTAAAAATATTTCACTTTCATGAATCTGTATTAATGAAGAAAAAAATTCTATCAAGATCAATGAGATTTCACCAGCTTACAATGGCGTGCAAGGGAAATAATCAATGTTGTCATAATTCTACAATAGTGAGTTTGTACAGCCATATATCTCACCACCTAGAAAAGTAGTTGTGTCATTGGTACAAACCAATGTTATCCAAACCCCACACACATGCATGTGTCATTTTTGGCTATAACACCGTGAAGTCCGTACTACTTTAAAATCAAGATAAGACCATCATATGTTTAAAAAAGTCCATAGATTGTTTAATACAACATACCATATTCTCAACAATTCAACATCAACGAAATTTTGTTAATTAAAAAAAAAATCTGCATATTACCTTTATTGCACAGAACAATTTGAATGTATTTTCCATAGATTTATTTTTTAGTATCTTTTTTTTTTTAGTAAAAAGTTGGCTTGGACTACATGTTCAATATAGTCCAGGGTTAAAATAAAAAAAGGAATAACTGGAACAAAAAAAACAAACAGATACCCGCGGTCACTCGGGATCAAAAAAGGCTAGGTACAGTAGCCACACTTTGAACAAAGAGAGCATTCATAATCAGCAAGAGGGACAACCATGAGCCATATCCAGTGATTTTTTTTTTTCCTTTATGCAAAACGGATTACACCAAAGCTGCTTCAGATTGCTCCATGGGTGAAACCATCTGTGTCACTCCAACCATCTGCATATTCTGTCCATACTTCCAGCCCATTACTGTGTCGTTGTCTGTAATGTCATCCATCATAAATAACTTAGCCTTTATCCTCACACACGTTTGCAAAGCCCAGCTGTCCACAGTGTGTACTTGAAAAGGAAAGGCTGTAACCTCCGATTTTGTATGCAGGACCAACTAGGAGCATACACAGTTCTTTTTCACCTGACAAACATTGCACATTTCCGGGGAATAGCAAACCTGGAAATTATCCTGGAAAGTAACATTTCCATGGCTTTGACATGGGGAGCATCGGCATAAATAAATCTTTGATTTCATAAAACAATCAAGAAAATATAACCAACAATGAAAGAAATTCTTCTACAGCTTGAGGAGCACATTATATAAAAAAAAACGTGAGCACCACAACTTTTATTCCTCACAATCATGTTGAGCACAAAATAATTTCATTACATAATAGTTTTTGAAATGCAATTTTAAAAAGTCAGGGATAAACGCTTCAACTGTAGTATCACGGTACCAATGCCAACCATTTTGTTGGATGGTAAAGCCGTAGGATGAATGCTGAATCTATTGTTGGTACGGCGCCCCATCATATCAGCAACATCTCACATTTCCTTCTGTATCATGCCCTCAATCCATGTGTGTGCACTGTCTGGGTTAAATCTGAAAATTTGCGATGAGTGACAGTGATACTGATATCATATACTGGGCGTAAAATGCTTTATTAGAGCATTTCCCCAATTCTTTAATCCAATATTAAGAGCCACATTAAGCAACAGGATTTGCTGCTAGTTTCCAAGACTAAATGTTGTTATATTTGTCTATTCGAACATTATTTTTTAAATACAGTTGTGAGAATTGGTATCAATAGTAAAAGTTGAACGGATGTTTTTGTATATCACTCAATCTACGTATTTGTATATTCCACTTTTCACGTCACATAAGGACCAATGTAAACTGCTTTACATTACCCGTCATTGTACTTTCTGGGTCAAGATGGTGGCTATGAATTAGTAGCTGTGAAATTCAAATTAAGTTTTATATAGTACGTCACACAACAGTTTTGTATTCCCCATAATATAATTGTGCCACACTATGTTATGTATTTCTGCTAATTGCTGAGAGATGCCCCTTTTTTATTTTTAATCAGGTATTGTGACACAGATATACTGTACATTTGATGGATTACAGAACAATCATCACTTTAGGAAAGAAAACAGACCATATGTAGCACACAGTATAATGATGATGTTGTTTGAATGCATCAACTTTGTAGAAATGTGCTCATCAATCCATATAAATCTCATTCATAGCTTGACATCTAACCTTGGCAATAAAAAAAAAAAGAACAAACACTAAATGAAAGATACAGACACAAAACAGCAATGGCCAAACTATGATCTGCCCCTCGCATTCTGGCTGTTTGAAGTGTTTTTCTTTTACGATATATTTTTCCCAGTATAAATCCACAGGAGTATGAACTGCTTATGACAAATTTGACTTTCAATTAATGCCCCCACAGGCCTTGTAGAAACCACCAATGCCCTGTAGCAGTGGATGTGCTTTCATTCCCTCTCACATGTGAAAGTCAAGAATCGCCTTCCTCTCAATGTGCTTCAGTCAGGAAAAAAAAAACATATTAGTCTTTGTTAACAGACCAGGATCCACAGGTTTGTAAGGGGGGAAAGAAAGTGTCTTCTTTTCCATTTGTCTTGTTTTTATTTTTGTCCAAAAGGAATTAATTCCACAGCTCTGTTAAATCATTTTCATGTTAAACTTGCGAGGAGCATCCACTGTGCTGCTGCTCATGCCAGCGTCCGATTTCCGTGGCACATACTCAATCTCAATGTTGTGCTTGGTGTTGCCTTTACCTCTGCTCCAAAGGAAGAGCAGTACCAGGCAAAACAAGACGACACCAAGAAAAGAGATGAAGCCCATTGTGGTCGCAATGATCAACGTCTTTATATCAAAGGGGAAAGGGGCATTGGCTCTTGTACCGTTAGCACCAGTTTCTGTGGGCTGGTTGGAGATGAAGGCAAAGGTCTTGTTGGGCTGGTGTGGCCAGTCAGGTGAGTAGCTATGAATGTGCAGGTGAGCCAGGGAGGTGTCATTTCCTCCTGCGTTGCTAGCTATACACACATATGTACCATTGTCTTGAATCTGGGCATAGCGAACCTCAAGGGTGCCGTCTGGCAAGACGGAGAGCCTTCCAATTGTCTTGGTGGTGATAAACTTTTTCTGCGGGGATAGCCACATTATCACTGGGGCAGGATCTCCATCTGCTTGGCAAGCAAAATGAACAATGGCTCCCTCATCAACAAATTTCTGCTGGGGTTTGCGATCTCTAATCCTAGACCTGCGACAAGTGAAGTAGTTTGTCTGCAGGACATCTGGGAAGTCTTTGAATTCTTTGCCTTGGACAAACTCAGGGGAGGCACAGGTAGGCTGCTGCCTGTTGAAGTTCAGTCTCCAGCGTCGCCGGAAAACCCATAACAGTCGGCAGTCACAGGCCAGGGGATTATCATACAAGGCAAGAGTTTCAAGGTTGCCAACTGAATGGAAAGCAGACTCCTCTAAAGTGCTAAGAGAGTTTCCAGACACGTTAAGAATCTTCAGGTAGTTTAAACCACGGAAAGAGTAGGGCTCAATCATTGCCAGTCTGCCTCCTACCAGATGAAATTCCTGCAGACGCAAAAGATCGTGGAGCTTATTCCCTTCAATGGTATGGATAGGGTTATATGAAACATTAAGAAAGCGCAAATAAACCAAGTGCCGCAAGGCTACATAAGGAATTGTGGTCAGGTTGGCATTTGAGATGGTCAGGGAGGTGAGATTTAATCCATACAAGCAATTTGGGGTCATCGTATCCAGATATGGCCAATTGGCTATTTCCAACACTTTCAGCCGATAGAGCCTTTTAAAGGAATAATCCCGTATGACATTTATATTGAGGAGACGCAGCCTGAGCGTGACCAAACTGTGGAGGTGGGTAAAGGCCTCTGTTGGCACAGAGGACAAGTTGCACTTCTCAAGACTCAGGTGCTCAAGGCTACTTAGGCCATGAAAAGCCCGGTGAGAGATGAAAACCAGGTCGTTATCACCCACCTCTAAAGATCGCAGGTTGTACAAATCCTGGAACATGTAGTCCAACAGGATGACAATCTTGTTCTCACTTATGTCCAGCTGTGTGAGGTTGCTCAGGCCGGTGAAGACACCGAGCTGGATCAGCTTAAGCTTGTTACTACGCAGACCCAATGTCCGCAAGCCGTAAAGGTTGTTGAAAGCTCCAGGTTCAATAGTGGAGATTGTGTTTTCACTGAGCTCCAGGTGTTCGAGGTTGGGAAAGTTGGCAAACTCGTCTGGGTTGATGGTTCTGATGCGGTTCTTGCTGAGATCCAGCAGTTTTGTTTCTGCAGGAATGCCCTCGGGAACTGTCATGAGCTTCTTGCGGTGGCACATCACCGAACGCTCTTGAACATTGCACTCGCAGCGGGATGGACAGCCTGTAGTGGAGCCAGACAGCACAGTGCCCAGCATCAGGATCAGAATGGGCTGCCAGCAAGCCACCAGGTAGCTGTGCCCAGTCGCTTCCCCGGCCGCCATCTTATCGGTTACCTATAGAGACACATAGAAGAGGTAAAATATTTAGTTATAAAATGAATACACACCGTTGATTTAGACTACCTTACATTTCGCCCAAAGCCTTCTTTTTTTTTGGACAAGAGGGAAATTCAAAGCAGATTGTGGAACATTAAAATACGTAAGTTCAAACATGGATAATAGAAAAAAATGTAAATGAAGTTGTATGACATGGTTTGACATGTTTTTCACTGAGCTATGGGCTGATATGCAAATATGCTCTGCTTAGTTCAGCAATTTAACGTCATATGTGGTGATAGTGGAGCCAAGCAGTGTAAACTTGTATTAAAACACTTTCCTTTGGCCTTTGGGTCCCTTTTCTGCTCGATGGTTAGTTCAACAATCATAAGTGCTAAAAGGATGCCATGTTGGTGTGACACAATTCCTAACAGAACAGTGAGTATGAATCCTTCTGCAATATTCATGCCGCAGACTCGAGATGAATAGAGGTGGGTGGTTACGAGGAATAAGGTATGTGCTTGCATAATTGAGAGTGCTGACAGTTTTGAATTCTGCATCGTGCACTTTTCTGCACATGAGCTTCAAATGCAAGTAGCTGCTGTGAATGCACAGCATTCTACCAAACCTATATGTAAATGGCCTGTACTTGTATAGCACTTTTCCAGTCTTCCGACCACTCAAAGCACTTTAACACTACATGACATCATTCACCCATTCACACACCGTAGGCACAGCTTCGGGAGCAATTTTAGGGTTAAGTGTCTTGCCCAAGGACACATCGACATGGGCTAGCGGAGCCAGGGATTGAAGGACGACCCTGCTCACCACTAAGCCACAGTCGCCACTATATGTAATATGGAAGAGGAAGTACTGATCTTCAGATCAAAGGCCAAATCATTTCACTAATCTACATACATCTTGCACTATACCCTCATTGTGTCTGCTGTCGAGTGCTCAACGCCATTTCCACTGCACACATTGCAGACAATCAATCAGTCAGAACTATATGTCTATGCCCCAGATAAAGAATGAGGGGCGCGGCTTCAAGTGGAATTAGCAGCATTTTTCAGACAGTAATCCAATTCATGCTGTGTTAAAGACACATGCTAAACACTTATTTATTCTAGTATAATAAACTATTTTTTCACCCTTATTTTATTCATCCTACTTCTAGCCTGAATCTGCTGTGTGAGTTAAAAAAAAAACAGTAGGGGTGTGGATCAGCAGTAACGGCAGGATGCAATCAAAGATGGATGGTGGCAAGTGTGATGTATGTGCTGTGGCTGACACTCGACTCATGCAATCCTTTACGATAAAATATAGACCATACACCAACAGGGAATTGGATACAGAAAGATAAATACAGGGTTTTAGAGCAAAAAACAAACCATTTAATTCCAATGCCATCTGTTAGCATGCCTCCACCCCTTCCACTAACAATGTAATTAATAATTGATTGTATCATTTCAGAATTTCCCGTTGTTTGCAAAGATCCATTATGGCGCAATTTACATTATTGAGTGAATTGAACATGGGAGCATTATTTATGCTATGATTTGTAGACAATGCTTCTGAAATATGTTTTGTATGAGGGGTCCAGTAGTTTAAGGTAGATTGATTTTAAAAGTTATGATTTAGGTTTTAGCGATTCCTTTGGCCCAAATAAAATTATAGATTCAGTGACTTTTGGAGCTACTGCTGCTAGCTACTTTCATTTGAAAATAGTTTAAAAAATATCTAAATATATATATATATATAAAATGTTTTAATGCAGCGTAGTCTTACTAGTTTCTCAAGCACATTTAGTTGGATTGTAATTCACTGACATGATGAAATGTGCAAGAAAAAAAAAAACTGAAACAAAGTCCTTCACATCTATTTCACACTCACCAAGACATGTCTCCGGGGGACACCTGTCTATGTGTGATGGCTGTTGTCACAATACGTAGCATTTTGCCAGTGGTATGGAGTTTCATCTCTTGCTCTAAATTTGCCACACATTGCCAAACAAGGTTTGTGAAGAAGGATAGTGCACATGTTTGCGCTTCAGTTGATTACATGGACTATATTACATGGGATAAATAGAAACTGTAGAGTAAACGGGAAACAAATATTTTATATTATGGTTATATCATTGTTGACAGTTAATTATGGGGTGACAGGTTACTACCATTGTGGTTACCACTAATAACTTTTTTCCCACTAAACCCATGGATAAACGGACATCAGACTCATCAAAAGTGGGTTTATGGGTTAGATTTACTTCTCAATTTCATTTTATTCCTTCTGAGGTCAAAGTTCAGATTGGAGATTTGATGATACCATCTGTAATCAAGTGAAACCAAGAGATTTCAGGCAGAGCTGATGGTGCGCCCAAGACCACTAACCTGCTGAGCTGCTTGATGCCTCCAGCCATCCTTAATCATTCTATTCCTTAACTCACATTGATCAAGTCAGTGCTGAGGGCTGTGAGATGGAGTAGTGTGTGTGGCTGTGTACAGCATCATAAGACACATAAGAAGGACTAGCCTTATCGCAAGCTCAATTCCATCTGTCACCATCTGTCATTTGGCTATTGCATTATAGACATAAGTCAATGAGATGCTATTATGTCCAACTCTATTACCACTGACACTGAAACCCAATCAAGAAAATTATCAAATCATAATCCCTTGTTGCTAAAGCTACATGACTGCAACTTCAGCGGGTTATGGACCCCAGTCAGGCTTTTCAATGAGTCTTTGCACTCCTCTAAACAGGGTCAAAATATCCCCAAAATAACACTCCACTTGATTACTCCAATGTATTTAATCTGATATTTTTTCAAGATCCATCAGAAAGAAATGCCACCAACGCTTTCACAGTGAGTCCTTCAAAATGTGTGCCCGTGTGTTTCTTTAAAAACAGGGCAGCTTTATTGCACATGGCTTCAGCAACAAATAAGGAAAACAAGTGAAGACGGGGACACATTAAGATGAAGAATGCCATCCACGGGTAAACATTTGCGGCACTGTTTTGTTAATGATCTGGTGTTATCATTCCTTCGCAGGCATGTAGTCTGAATGCAGTTCTTCGTACCAATCAACTGTCGAGTGAGATCCCAGAGAATTACATTAATTGAGGTGAAGTGAGAGGGGGCGTGCTTCTCAAAGAAAAGGATGCAGTCGAGGAGAAGAATGACAGCGGTGCTGAATATATAAGGACCCACTAGTCCAAGACCAGTAATAACTGGATCAATAAATAGTCTGATTGATACCTTATGAAAGAATCCACTTTGCTCCCGAAGATGTTGCTTTATATCTGGAAGTGGATGGTGCCTGATGCACCTATTATTATTATAACAGAGTGGCGCAAGAGTAGCCATCAGTGGATGTACAATCATAATTAAACTGTCAATAAGTAAGCTTTTTACTATCTCGTCCAAGCTCCTGTCAATAAGTCAAGTTTATTGGAAATTCTTAATCAATATGGAGCGATGTGTTCTCCGGACATTTAACATTTTGAGCCAGTTAAAATCAAATTGCAATTGCTTATTTCTTTTTTATAACCAGGCAGCGGTTTTACAATTAGTTCAAGCCCAATCAAAGGATCAAGCCAACCATTTCTGCGTAATATGGCCTAGTGTCTTATATTTTATTTTAGAAGATCTATTTGACTGTTTTTAAATGTTCAACAGGGTCCACTTATAGTTAGTTGTTGTAATTGCTTTCTGTCCTCACGTAGCTTTAACATAAGCATTATTGCTCCACTAAATCTTGTTCCATGCGTCTGAATGAGGCTGTCTGTTATTTAGTTTTCTACAATAAGCACAATCAAACATACGTTGGAAGGGGTATTGTAACGACACAAGCATCGGCCAAAGCTTTAGTTTACCTGTCACAAGACATCACTCCTGAGCCTTGTTGAATACCTTAGTTAAACACCTGTAAGCTTCTGGGAAATCCCTGAGATAATTCTGAAGTTATCTGTAGCACAAAGTGTTAAAAGCCTTTAAAGCCCATTCCTGCTTAGTCAGCTGGCGGGCTAATCCTGAATGGACAGACCCAGCTGTGGGATTTTATTTACTGTTTATTATTTGCATGACTTTGATAGTCTACCTGGGACAATTTGTAGTCAGCAGATTCCACTATTAACAATATCCTTGTGGATGTAACAACTGAGGCAGTATGCCTATTTTTGGTATTAATTTTAAACCAACACTATATTACTACTCATATATTGATATATAATATATATGATGCTTATTGGTTTGATTCTGTCCGATAAGAAGCAGCTTAGAGTTATAACACAGAACATGCATATTGACGGCCACACTTTGGCTAAATCCAACTTAACCAGGAGAGTCTGACCTTTAGTTCCCCAAGTAGCATCACTTTCACAGTGCTATAATGTCACCGAGCTGAATTTCGAGAGAAAGGTTACCCTTATGTCATTGAGAAGCTGAGCTGCCTGGTGAGATTGCTGGCTAGGGCTGTGCCTGTGAAATGGCATGGCTTAAATGTAAGCCGACGCCCGACAGATGGACAGCAAAGCCCTAATCCAGGCGAAGAAGCTGGCTGGTGCAACAAGGTGCAGAATTCCAACAGAGTGCCCAGCTGTTGTCCTGAACTCTGCCATGAAACCTGTGGACATGTTCTTCCTGAACTTCAACTCCAAAAGGGGTCATATACTGTTTCTGTGCAGGTGCTCGGCTTACTGATGTCTAACTCCAACACACGTCTACGAGAATTTTTTTATTAGAAAGGTTTATACCTAACAAGGCACGCATCAACAGTCTTTTATGTGCAGCATGCATATATAGATAGATGCATGAGAGGACATTAAATCCACTATCCTTGTTATAGAAATTATGGACAAAATATAAATCAATACTTCTCATTCTCTCTTGCAAAAGCGATATTGACTGAGCCAGGGTCAGAATGATTGAAGGTGATGATAATAATGCATTGGAATTCAACAACACCACAAACTATAGCCTCCAAAATGACCAAAGTTTAATTACCGCTATAAAATATAAAAAGTTATAAACTTCATGAAGGTTAGATGTTGTACTAGACTGTATTAGTTTCAATTTCTGTATGAATTTTCCTCAAATCTACCTACATACTGGACATGTAAGAATTGGTTAAAAAGGGTAAAGTTGATAGAAGTTTTCTGAAGCGGAGGTGGTACAGACAGACGGACCAAAAAACGCTGTTAGCCATACATTTTTGTTTTTGTAAGGGTCATCGAGCCTTTAGAAATAGAATCTTTAAAACCATATGGACTGTTGATAGAATTTTTTTTTTTCAATAAAATAAACGCCCTGCTACTGATAATCGCAGTCATTTCTAAATGGGTGACACTGTGTGCAGAGATTGGTAGTCTAATGATTGTGGTTGTTAAAACTCTGAAAGTCCTGTTTCATTGCAAGTTCATCCGGGCTGCAAATTTGGGCAAGCTCTTTACAGATGTGTCATGTGTGAAAGAGGGTCTGTGTGTCCTTATATGGTGTTCCATTCTTATTAAGCTCATTAGCCTAGTCTCCCCAGCTCTGTTCAGAGAATCACCGTTCATTTTTGGTTCTTAAGGAGACGTGTTTCCAAAGAGGAACGGCCTCTAGAATGTCAGGCTTGTATAAAGTGGATGCAGGATTTTGGAAGGACTCGCTCATCGGAACTAATGAGAACCCACACTCCTTTCACAAAATCTCCCCCCCCCCCAAAAAAAAAGAAGGAAAAAAGAAGTTTTTGCCAATAGTTGTGTTCGGGGGAATAACACAAACTTTTAACAGTATTAATGATGTGTATGATTTCACAAAAAAATACTAACAGTTATATATTAAATTACCATCTGACTATGTTACCTTTTTTAAAAGGCTACAGAAAACTATGTGATGCTGACAAAATCAAAGATGAGAGAATTTTCACTCACTATGTTTGCATGAATAATATGAGTTTTCAAATACCTTGTCTCGTTTATAGAGCGATTATAATATTTCCCCTAAACTAAGCGTAGGCGGTCTCCGAGTAAGAAAACATTAGCATTTAGGAGATGAGAGCTAAACAGGTGCACACCTTCACGGTTCATTTCATTTAGCTACAGAACAATAAGTGAAGTAAGCTCATAATATTATCACTTAACTATAATGCAGCCTGCATGTCCAGGGAAATACAACATGTAAACTGTACAAAACTATTATTTAATACATTTCACAACAGCAATAATATATCTCCTACAGCTCTTTGCTGATATAACCTTGATCAAATGTCTTCAAAGTGCCTCTCTTGTGCAACAATATTTGACTTGATTCATATTGAGCTGTGTTTTTCTTGTGCATTTATGTTTCCTTAAGCCTTCTCAAGCATTTTTGCGTCAAAAGTGAAGTTGTAGTCCATTAAACTAAGAAGTAGTCATCAAATACAAATGCTTTATCTGTTGATAATATGATAGAACATGATTGTAGTAAACACGTTGCTGATTCTAAAACACTGAAATGTGTTTATTTCAACACTATCCATTCCTTCCGCTGAAATATGTCATGATCTGGGAACTTGGCAGCTTGCAGGTCTATAAGGCTCTACTTAGCAATGCTAACAGCAATGCTAAATGCTGACATTTAGTGTGTGTAATTTGTGTACCATGTTCACCACATTAGTTTAGTATGTAACAGTAGCTCGCTAACAACTGCTAATTAGCATTAAACCCAAAGTACAGCTGAGGTTGATGGGAATGTTGTCAGTTTTGCGGAGACCATAAACTCGTGTTTACAATGTTTACTGAGGAAATAAATCAAATGAAAAGTAGGGTCATTTTCTTCTATACAATCTTACTTTTTGCAACCAGTTGCTGGCAATTACAAAGAATGGAGGCTTTAAACACTTGAACATTGGCTTCACTTTTATATAACCGGAGGTTGATTCCTGATATTTGGTCATAAACTAAACTAAAGTAGTGGATGATGATGGCGCTAGATGAAAAGTCAGAGGTTCACCAAAGTTATTATAATATATATTTATTAAAAAAAATCATTATAAATGAATATCTGTACCAGATTTCAAGAACCAACTAAATATGGAAACATTAATAAGTAGTCTAGTGGAGTTAAAGGCTTGTGGTTGCCCATTTTAACCCATTATAATTAACTATGCACTACTGAGTGGGTAAAAATCTGACGTATATGTGTCGAAGCTAAAGTACATTTTGAGTGTTTGGGAACAGAAAGTAACTAAAGAGAACAGCTAGATTGTGAACGATGAGCTCCCCCAGAGAGAGCTACTGGAATGGCGGTGTCCTTTTTTTTACCCTAAGGCTGAGAGGAAATGCTTCACAGGCGGGAGGGCTGCGCACACACACACACACACACACACAGTTGTAAAAATTCTGTTTGTCTGTGTATTGCTTTGTCCCATAATGCACCCCCTCCCCATCACACACACACTCTAAATGCCTGATCTTTCGGGTTTGGGACAACTTGCTGACGGAGCCTTCAAGGCTTGAGGTGATTATGTCACGGCGGCACACGGTTACACATGGACTCTTTTTCAAACACAGCAGGTGATGCCAACCTTCAGTGATCTGGAGCATCACTTGCTGCTGCACTGGAAAAACTGAAAACACTGCAGCTATGGCAATAAATGGAGGGGAAACAATAACCTATGAAGGTCATAGGGCTGTATATTTCAGACTGGATGCGGATCCTGGATGAGTGTTTTTAGCATGTGGGCTGAACCTGGCTTGTTCAATTTGTTTTGTTTGGAAGATTGAGAGGCCAGCACTAACAAGGGCCTGTGAGGTGCTGAAGAAAGTCTGTTTAAAGCAATGTGCCAACAAGAATATGGATTTTTTTTTTTCCTAGTCATACTATTTTCTAAATCAGATCACAAACTATGTTTCACTGACAACTATACAAATGGATATAAAAAAGGTAAAAGGCTCTCACATATACTGCTGCAATGCATTTTTGATAAGTCGACTCATATATTAGCTTATCTTAAATATAATATATTTGGGTTTTGGACTGTTGGTCAGACAACACAAGTAATTGCTATTTGCAGACAACAATATTCAGTTACTCACATCAACTTTGTAGCAGATACAAGCTCTACAGCTCAAAGTAATTGTTAAATCTGAAATTGTTTTTGTACCCTTATTTATTGAAATTCTCTTTAAATCTTGACAGCAATCAAAAGTCAAACACTCTGACAAAAAAAGAAGAAAAAATCTGTGGCTGTTAATGGACTTTAATCTACCTATTGGTTTCCCCAATGTTACCTACCCCAACTTAAGGAGCATTCAAACTTCAATGAAAATGGCCCCAAATTCTTCTCCTTCTTCAAAGTTTTGCTTATACTAAAAACAAAACTGACTGTTTGTACTACACAGTGTAGAAGGCTCAACATAATTCATATTTGTCTTTTGTGAAGGAAATAAATAGTGTTATTTAATTCCTTTGGATCCAAAATTAAGAACCTTTTTACTTCTCTTGCATAACATACCCACAAGCTTCTGATTAGGAAGAAACACTGAAGTCTCACCATTATTATTGTAATGAATTCACAGGCTATTGTGCAAAAAGCAAAGGAGCTTAGGAAAATAAACACGTTCCCTCACTGCTGCTTTGATGAGCAGCCATGAAAACATTTCCTTATGCAATCATCCATCTTTTCTTCACCTATATGTGACATCTACTTGTTTTTATGCACAATTTTAAATAAAACTTTCATTAAAGGACATCTGAAAGAGAATCAAACCAAACCAGTCGTTTTTCTTATAATACTCACATTAAACATTTCATTTTGATTACCTTCTATATGTTTCTGTGTATGGCTATGACAGAAAATAAGCAAATGAAGTTCACAACCCCAGAATGAAGGATGTAAAAAAATTCAGACAAAGTCCCTGTCAACTCTCACACATCCTGCCAGAGCACCCAAACTTATTTAAATAATCCACATTTTTGCTCAGAATTAATCATTCATGAGTGATGAGTTAATATTATGCAGCTAAATCAAGCCTACCTCTTCCCTTGCACATAAGCATTCGCCGAGACATTGTGTCAGATTTAATTTAAGAATGACGGTACTTATGGAAATCAGAGCAGTCCTCAAGCAGTGCAATTGAGAAATAATCTGTTTTTGAAAGGTGAAGATGTTAAAATTGTAAAATTGTATATAAGAGCCCTATACTGAATATATCAAACAAAATTAATTCAAAGGTGGAGGGAGGGTAAAGGAACGTTTTGCGAGGGGGATACTGCACATGTTACTTTTCTCACTCAATTTGTGAGTGAATATTTTCTGCCTTTTAGATGAAGTGACTGAATTTGACAGTCGCCCTGAGAGTGTGTGTGTTCTGCGAGGTGATCGGTGAGCTCTTATGCCGGCTTATGGAACAACCACTTTATCAACTCGTCCATATACATTTGTCTATAGGATGTAGCTTCTATAGCTGCGACTATATACCGCAAGCTACACTGGTTCCTCGATAAAGGGAGTCAACATGCTTTCATTTCATAATGAATAATTTAAGCTATATCTTATCGGCTGCTAGGAGGTGCGATGTGCAGTGCGGAGTGTCTAGGGGACATATTGACTTTAATTGTGACTGGCATCCAGTGTAGTGAAGAAAATGTCCCCTTTGCTTAGCTGGCCCTGCAGCTCACAGTGAGACCTTTAAAAGGGAAATGCGCTGTAATTAGTTGATAGAGAGGTGACCCCGATGCAGAAAATGCCACACCAATGCATTGGGATCTGACACCGGAGGATACTGATGTTGCCTACTGTTGCGGAGGAACAGCATAGATAGCAGACAAACACTGGCAAAAGGGAGCTCCAACAACGCAGGGATTGTTTTCAACATTCATCATTTTATTTCAGTATCTATGTACTGGCAACGTGATCTCATCCCTCCTCCTCATATTTTGAAGCTACAACAACCCTGTGTCCTTCAAAATTACACACCCATACAACTAAACAGCACTCTGACAGTATTAAACATGTGGTTAACATTGTGAATTGAAACAAACAAAACACAATACAAAATCGTTTGTCTTTATTTAGTTTAGGTAATAAAACTACTTGGAAAGGTTTAGGGAACAAACCTACTTGGTTTGGTTTGACTAAAAAAGACTTAGTTACTGAAACAAAATACCTTGAAAACACACAAAGGTTATTGCTTATGTAAAGGCATCAAAAGTGCTTGGTTCATACGGGACAAGAACAGCGGTCTCCTGGGTGAAAGCCCTTTGTCATTCAGCATTCTGACCTCTTTACAAGGACTTCCGCGGACTCATTTGAAACTTATCTGTGGTTCGTCAAAAGCAAACGTAATCTATAATTCACAATGAAAGGTTGGTCACATGGACAGGTTATTTTCATAAGACAGGGCTGGCGACAGACGTAATTTCATGTAACGTTATTATCAGTGGTGTAGCGTCATGTGACATATCAATGTCAATAAAAATCACTCAACTCTTCATACAGGACAAGAATGTGTAAAATACCTGTAAGAGGACTTTGTGCTATTAATACTACACTTATTGCTATTACGAACTAATACTGACGTGGATGGCTTTACATTGCAGTCTTTCTCATAAAGACGCTAAACAGTGCCTTTGATCGTCTGTATCATACCCCGAGTGTCGGTATTTGACGCCCTGGGAGGGAGACCAGGTTGGTACCGGAAGATTTACCGAGAAATGCGAGTCAGGCTGAAAAAGGTTTCTATTGTTGGAATAAAGAGATAAAGATCTGCCACCTGACATGCAGTTTGGCCATCTAAGCTCAGTATGCATCAGGTGGAGGGCAGAAACTCCTTGGACAGAATCCAAAACTAAAAACGTACACAAATATTAGTCTTTATAACAATATATTTTTTAAATTTAAGAGAGTAAATGTTCAATAAAATGGTGCAGTCCTGAACCGCAACTACCATTGCTATTCAAGCAAGGGCTCAGTGGCATTGAATGAACAAAAGCAACAATCATGCCCCACTCCTCCAAAGGCCTTCCTCCACCACACTATGTACAACTTCACTTGTTCCCACTGTCACAGTTTCACAATGAACCAAAAGAAAAGAAAACCTTGGATCATTTTTTCTCATTTTTAAAAAAGTAGATGCCACTGTATCCACTGAAAGAAGAGTGTGAAAATGTTAACATCAAAAGACAGTTTGATCTTTAAAAAAATAAAAATACAATAAAATAAAAATGTATGGATCTAAAATGTACAGCCTATTGTATGAAACTGCCTGAGCAAAGTCACTTCAGCTTACTCACATAATATTTATCGCCTTCTGTGGTGTGGGCCCAGGCAAAAGACTGTCTCATAAGTGCTCTATCAAAAATCAGTTGCATTATAAAAACTGCACATCAGCCAGCCAAAGCTCTGAGGCAGATTCTGTTTCAGCACCACAACAAAACAAATGTGTTTTTCGTTTCCCTTTCTACTGCAATGTGAGAACAGTCAAAAGGTAGATTTAACCTCCAAAACAATTAATGACAGGTCAGCGGTGTATCACTGAGGCTTTCCTGTTAACCCACTATTTAAATGGTGAAGGTATACTCGCTGTTGTTTTAATGTTTTGACCCAGACTTTCATCTGTTGACTTTCAACCCTAAAATATAATGAGAATGGACCCAGAACAACAAAGCATTTGAAATGCATACAGTGCTTGTTCTTGCACTGCCAAACAGTGACTCAGGATCCCTACTTCAACCAAAATGAATCACCTGATTGTATATGCAAACAAAATGGCGCCTGTTGAGGCATGCAAACTGATTGTAAATTAATTGTCCAAAGGCTACAGTCTGCTGGGTTATCGATTCAATTGGCTTTCTGCTGGGGAAATAGGCCGGACAATTGACACATACCAGCATTGAAAATAATTTGCAGTATTTAGGTTATAGTGGGATTTGTTACACATTGTATCTGATGTATAAGCTTACAACCTAGATGTTGGTCTAAACTTAATATACTCTACTATTGATTTTTCCAAAACCTACACCATAGCTCATCAATGAATCCAATAATTCCCACTTTCAACATCCAATATTTATCATTTCACTAAAACATCCTCATGTCAATGACCCCACTGTGGCTCCAGTGCAGATAGGGGAGTTTAATCCATGTCCTCTGAGAGATTGCCCAGAAAGATGAAGCCTTAATTAGCCAGATAAAACCCCACATAATGGCGCTATTGATATAGGCTGGGAAATGAGGACTAAGCAGGACAAAAAAACAAAGACGACTGTATATAAGATGGCTGAGACGGGCTTGGGAGACAGTTACAAAGTAACTGCAGTGGATGAAAAAAAAAGGGGGGGCAGTTCACTCCAGTTCTTAACTCCAGCGGGGGGGCATTGTCTCATCTGTCTGAGCAATCCACCTGCTCCAAATTCTCTCATAAGAAGCTTAGAGAAAAATGCTGACCTTCATATAACCAAAGATTGTATGGAAGAAAACAACAACAGTTTTTTGGAGTACTTAAGCAATAGCACTCATGGGAGGTTCGAGCAATTAAAGGCAAAATTACTTGACTAAGCTGTCCTTGTATCCTCCCGTTCCCTATCTTGGGTTCCCTGTAGTATGAGAGGAGGTCATAAAGATACTGAAAGGAATAGAATCACATCTCACTAGCTCTGCTAATCCTAGGGGTACTAGAGGGTGCGGAATCTCAGTTTTAGAAAGACAATCTAGGTATTCTGCATGCTACACGTGGATCAATGACAAGGTGACCCTGTGTGGTAATAGTAGATGGCTTTAGGGTTTGCAAAGATACTGCAAATCCCTTGTCAACACGTGTGCACCCCTTGAAAGAAGTTTCTGAAAAATGGATTCTGTTCATTTCAGTTTTGGATCTTGAAAGTAACTCTGCTCAAACAGATTTAAAATGGTACATTTTGGTATACTCATATTAACGATATGTGTGGATTACTATCTCTGAGAATGCCCATCCAAACTCAATCTACAGAGCTACGGAGTGAGATCCGTTCTGCCACTCGTGCCTTAATTAATGAGATTGACTGTCTTTTTCCTTTGTGTCCCCGTAGAGCAGTGCCTTCGTTGAAGCATGCTGACAGGCAGATGATATGCTTGTGGACACACATTTTAGAATTCCATCTTTGTAATCTTGTCATGTTAGCCCTGTTGTGATGTAACTTGGATGACATTTACAGAGGAGACGTAAGCCAACAGTGCCGAAACACCGCTAACTGTGCTGAAATCAAATCAGTTTGAATCAAAAAAACTTTATTTGTGCAGTCTGGATGATTAAACACGATCATATTTATAGAGTTGGCATTGGGGGTGAAATAACAGGAATGGTGGATCATCAAACAAACACCATCCTACCTGTGAGCTGCAAAACAAAGTGTGTGCTTCAGTGCAAAAAACATTTGCACTGCATAGGTTCAAATTCCAATGTCATTTAAATGTTGCATTTAGAACTCCAGGGTTAGTCAATTATTAAGTAAAAAGACCCAACATCTTCTGCACATACTTTTTCTAATGTCAGGACTGGCTGCTTTTCTTTGTCAGTTTTTTTCTTCTATTTTCTGACATTTTGACCATGAATCAAAAATTGCTAGATAAATGAATTAAAGAAATTCCAACAGTAAACAGTGATGACGGAATACACATGATGAAAACGCTTGGCTGTTATCTGTCCTAAATCTTAGTAATATTTTCCTTAATGCTGTTTCAGTCATTATTGCCATCATGGTAGGAGCAAGCACAAGAAAATGCAAAAGAGCTGAATTATTTATTTGGCATTTGCATATCTACCTCGGGATCAGGGTGAGGGTAGATTGTATTATTGAGGGGAGATTACTCATGAGGTTTCTTTTTAGGGCATAATGTAAGGCCAATTTACTGAATCCATTACTTCCCATCAGAAACAATATTTTAATGCATAGTGAGAGTCACACCATAGTTCACAACAAGGAACTCAAGACACAATGTTTTTCTGTCCTTAAATTGACTCATTCTGTCATCGCAATAACTTTTTCCCCGTGCACCTTTACACCTTTGACAGCCCCGTGCAAAATCAGTCATGAGATGGAAGGGTTAAATTGCCTGGACCATCTTCTCGCCCCACATCAGCGCCCTGCGGACCTGATCTCTCTCTCCTCCCGATTCCCCCAGGTTCCCAAACTACTTTGCACTTCTGTGGTGGCACGTCACTCCACAGCGTTCAACAAGGTCAAATGCCATTTCATTTTCTCGCCTTTGATCGCTGCCTGGCCCTTTCATCAGTCCCCATCCGCCCACGCCCTACCACCACCACCACTGTTCCACCGCTTTAACTTCCCCCACATTGGGAATGTGACTGGCAGTAGCCAAAGTTAGAATCTGTCTCTCCAGAGGTAATACATAAGCTATCAATCTACTTGAACTTGTCAAACTCGTAACGTCAGAGGTTTGCTTTTAGAGAGGATTAAAAAAAAGAAGCAGACCACAATGTGCATTTAGGTGTGGCATACATCTCAAAGCCTTCTACCAGCTTTCCCTGTTGAATATGGGAACCGCTGTTACATGTCACCCCTTCACCTCTCTGTTTTTATCGAATAAAGGCCAAATGCCCCCCAAAATACTTTAAGGAATTAGCATTGTCCTGACCTCATCACTCATTATTTGAGTATCTGTTAAATCCAGTATATTATGCCTTCCAGCTCAATATCACCCAGGTAAAGATTGTTGAAATAAAATGGGCCAACTATGGATATGCCAAAAATATCAACATGTCGAATTTTCCAGATCTTAATAATAATTGTCATAATAATACATTAAAATGTAACACACATTGACTTGTATAGTCATGTACTTAAATAAGCAACTCCTTGAATAAAAAAAATGTATAGGTTAATATTGAATCGTGTTAAATGATGCATACAGTCTATGGATATGGAGTCTGAAGAGTTGCTTAATTTTCTTGCTTGTTTTCGTTATATTATAAATTGAACACTGGGTTTTTGGACGCTGGTCAGATTAAATAAGCAATTTTGACACATTAGTTTGGCTGTGGAAACTTGTGATGGGGATTTGTCATTATTTTTGAAAAATGCTAATGAGGATGTTTGGATGAAAAAAAGTAATCAAAATAATTATTAGTCACTGATTAATTCAGGATTTCTCAATGCTTGCCGTATCTATACTTTATGGACATGTTTTAGACTGAACAGGAATGCAGGTGGCCAAATGGCAAGAACTTCTGCATTGTTGGTCAGTTTCATAAATAGACATTGTGCTTATATGTCAGAATATATCAAACAATAGGCATATCCTAGTTGACATATTCGAGTATTAATTTTCCAAGATATAGGCTTATCCCAGAATGTAAACAGAACATTGCACTCAAATTGAAAAAAAATAGATCATCCAGATCATTAATGTGGACAGTGACACAGCACAAGTTCCAGTATTTCTCCAAGAACTGAGATAGCCATGTCTATCTGAAGGTGAGATTATTGTTGCTTCTTCGTGTCTAGCAAATAACGTCTCCTCATGCCACCCAGTCTGGTCGATAACCTGAAATCTGACCCCTTGTTTCCTCCATGCACTTTAGCTCCCCTCCATCGACAGTATTAGCAGTTCTTTGTTACAATGTTCTGTCATTCCTTTCTCTCTCTCTCTCTCTGCGTTGACAGCGAGTGGGTGAAAGAAAGCCAGAGTGAGGGCGGGAGAAAGAGAGAGAGACAGACAGACAGAGAGACAGGGCATCTCGGGGAGTTAAACCGAGAGAGCGAGATGGAGGGAGAGCACCAAAGAAATGGAGAAAGTGAGCTTTTAGAAAACTAAAAGCCTCTGCCCCTTTTATACCTCAAAGCAAAGGCCCCTGTTGTCTTGCATCACATGATGAATGGGAGCAGGGCGTCAGTGGATGAAAAGCACCTCCACGTATCTTATGAAAGGAGAGTATAATGGGCTTCAAGCACATTAAAATATATGAATGATCGGTGAACACTTTAATCCATGTTTCGCAGCATTTGAAGAGGGGGGTCCGTGTTCTTAATGACTGCTAATGGGACTAGTGTATGTTAATGGCACTTGTTGAGTGCCATGAAATAGCAACAGCAACAAAACAAGTTCCTCTGATATCGTAGGAAACCTGCAGCAGATCTGGCGTAAATGACAACTTCACTTCTAAGTAGATCCTTGGTCAGCCTACTAGACAGAGGAAATGAGAGTTAAGAGTGCTAGTGCTGTAGCTAAACACCGGACTCTGTGAACTCTGGATCTCGACAGGGTATTCTAACAGCTATTACATCAGGGAGGTGGGGCAGAAACACAAATCTTGTTCCCACTTACGGAAAATATAATTCGCTCCATTCAAGTGTGGCTGTGTGAGCTTCTGTTTTCCCACCAATGGGTTTCCAGTCGCCACTGATGAGCACCGTCTGAATAGACGCTTTCAGTAGAACAGATGCAACACATTGTAATTTTGCAGCACAATACCAATCATTACCACTGCAAGACAATTCATTCAGACTTGACTTACAAATGCATGTGCGAATATCAAATGGGACAACAACATGCAAATGGAAAGGAAGGCATTGTAAATAACAATGGATATGGACAACACATTAAAAAAACATCACATTTGATGCTTTAGCTTTTTGTGAAATAGGTGAAGTTAAGAGTGCTTTTTGCCACTTACTTCTATTCATGTGTTTAGGCTCTAGTTTCCTATCTCGAGCTGTCAGTCTGAGGGAAGCGCATGCCTCCGCCGATGTAATTTGCAGCCCTCCAGCAGCTCACCAGAGTCACATACATGCCAATCGCACAATCATCTAGATTTCTAAAAGATGGGTGTCTAAGTTTAAGTCTGCCTGGCAACAGGGACGCCAGCATAGGCACTGATTAGTCCCTATGCAGTGAATATAAATGTCCTCTCCAGAGGGTTGGTAAGGAGCTTCAGTAAGCACAATAACACCTCCCCAACCCTTGACCCAAACCTCGTCCACCATCAATGGCTTTTTTTTAATGATGCATCCTCCAAGGGACTCCAGGTGGTTTAAGGCAGAATGTTATTCCAACCCTGGCAATGATTAGGAGCTTGCATCGCTTTAATGTAAATAGTTTAGAAGATAATTTTATTGAAAGCTGGAGACAAATTCAAGGTATCATCTAAATGCTGGCAATGATCAAGCAATATTAGAATATAATCTATATGGATGCTGTATTTATATTCAGACTTAGGAGGGTCAAGACTTAAGGAAGCAAAGTACTCTTAGCACACTCTAGCCACGAATCCATTTCTGCTGGCTGTTGCCATTTGTAAACGTGGTCATCCAGCTTTTCTTTGTGGACACCTTTATTTTTCACACATGCATAAAAAGGTGAAATCGCTCTCTCAAGGCACCTTTTGCAGAAACTCTCTAAAGACATTTTTCACAACACTGTGAAGCAGATCAGCATTAGGTGCACTTGTATGAGCTGTATTGATCCTGTGGTTACTGTGAATGCATGGCGTTGTGGCATTTATTTAAAATGCCTTTGTCAAGGCTCTTACAATCACAATTGGTCACTTAAGTTATTCTTGCTTTTTTCTTTCTTTCTATTGCAGCTTTTGATTAGAATGAGGCCTGACATATCTGTCATACAGCCCCTAAAAATAAATGCCAAGTCACAGTAAGTTTTTATATAGTGTAGGAGCCATTGGTTATGTCTGTGTATTATATGTGTGTGTGGAGCCTATCTCAGATTGACCACGGGTGGCAGTGTGTATTAGTGTGGGAGGTATTTTATATATGGGGCACAGGTGCAACTGACAGAGGTAATGATGCATGGGTGACGGGGAGATCGCACTGTTTTTACCGCAAAACAAAACACACCAGAGGGAAACCAATAGATATCAAGCAAATGGTCAGTTGTGAACTATAATTAAACGGGAACCTCACCCAAAAATACGAACGGCCTGGAATCTCTTCTGTAACAGCGAGTAAAGAACAGGATCTTCTCCCGCACCCAACCGAGTGGCTCGTCACAGAAATCAGTCACTATATATAGTATCGGCCATATTGGAACCTATTATTATTTTCTATATAAATGTGGTATTTGGAGCTTTGTGACCAGTATAATTGATATGGTGAATACAATGTCACCTATTTTGTGTAAATTCTGGATTAGGGTATACAATAATTATGTTAATGTATCCACCATCACAAGATTAAGGGCAATGCAATCACAGTTGGACAAATTAGATTCCAGAAATGACACAGTGAAAGCCGCTATCACTCTGATGAAGGTAAAATGGAGGGCACATCATTGGCTGCATGCCCAAATGTGTGTTTATACCGTGCAGTATTCGCTGTAGGAACCCAGGCTACATCAATAGATATTCAACAGAGCTTTGTTAAAGGGGCATGATTTGTTTTGAGCCGAGAGCATGAGTGTTTTGATTTTTCGTCATCTAGAGGCCTGAGAATCATTAACCATTGTAAGAAGAGTAAAGAAAAAAAGAAGTAACACTTTACGGACACTTTCGCAAAGAACCATCCATATTTTGTGAGACATAGTTCAGCACAATAGAGTACATCTGGCAGAGGCATGCTCCAAATTAGGAAACAATCTAATGGTTTTTCATTACAATTTGGGGGAATAAGTGAAATAAATATTTGTTGACACTGTTTTAGATCTGAGCCAAGTGCTTGTGCTGGGACACTTTCACAGCAGGTGAAACATCTTAGGGACGCAGAGATCTGACTTGTTCAGTCCTGATGCCGACACCGGCCGATACCGAGTACCGATCAGATGCCACTGTGTAATTAACAAGCTGTATGCCTCACTGTGTGGAAGTGCGTAAGATCATTATTGTATGTGAAGCAATATCAGGCGTAACTTAAACTGCTTTGTTAACTTTGTAAAACAAAAAATTACAAATATAAAAATATGAATTTACTGAATGGTCAATACCTTATCTTCCCATTGACACTGATACCTGATCCAGATATTTGAGTCAATATTGGGCAGTTATCCGATGTCAGTATCGGTGTCGGTAGCATCTCTAAAAAAATATATCTCACCCTCAAATTGACTGCACTACCAAACCTTCATAAAAATGCTGATGACTTTGTGACAGCACTTGCAGCTGCTCGGTCTGCTTATCTATGTCAAAAGCCATCCACCAAGGACAACAGTGATTTGTGAACAAGAAACTCCCTCCCCCTCCCATGAAACAGCTACTATGATCCCACCGAGGGCCTTTTGTAAACATGCCATCCAGCCCTGGGCATCAATGTATTAAGGCAGTGGCATCAAGTGGAATGGCAGACTGGTCTTACGGAGACAACATAATTGCCTTCGCGGGTGAAAAACTCCCAGCACTGTGTCATTGTAGAATTATGTAGGCATCATGGCCTCACAACTGGGAGCTAATAAACACCTTGTCAATGCAGTAGGTGTCGGCTTTACACCCAGGGTGAGTGTCTCCAAGAGACGCGCTCGCACGTCACAAGCCAGCATTATCCCCGCTTACGAACACCATTGGTCATTTGGTGTGTTGTGAGAAAGGCAAGCCTGTGATCAGTCATCATGCGCTAACATGATGGCCCACAAAATCGCCACCCACTCTGTCTCGACTGCTCCTCTGCCCCGGTCTGCTGACAAATCCGCGGAGAAGCTGATTTCTTTCACGAGTTATTAAAAAGCGGCGCACGCTCTTTTTCTGGTCTTATTGGTTTGCTATTCCATTCTTTCTGCATGCGATTGAATTACAAACATGCCGAGATGTAACCATACTTCACAGAAATATAATGGTGTTATGAGGAGCATGATTTCCCTGTGACATCTAATACTCTGTATCATATCTGGCCACAGAGGTTTAGCTTATTGCAAACATTGATCAGCGTGTCGTAATTCAATGTAGAATGTCAACAGCAGCATAATGTTGTAGGAGAGGTGGGGGGTTGGGGGGGTCTTTGCTACTGTGTCCTGGAGCCTACTGCAGGGGCAGAGGTGAATCCTATTGGCAACGCTAAGATTGCCAAGGTCAGTGGCCGCACATTTGTTTAATGAAGGCAGCCAGGGCGTCTGGACAAAGCGGATCAAACAACTCAGCAGCCTTCTGGCTGTCGCGAGGCAGCCATGATTGAGTCCGCGGCATCCCAATCATCAAATAGGTAAAACCTAACAGAAATACGATGTTATGCCCTTCTGTGAAGTCCAAAAAAAAAACTACAAGGGGAACGTAGTGAACATTATAGGCTTCAAATGAAATACATCTGCTGTGATAAGTTCACAGAAGTCACTATTGAGGGCTACAAAGAGACTTAGAGACCAAGCAGAGGGAAAACAATAATAATAAAGAGAGCAAATAACTCTCTGGGGGAAAACAATGAACTCAGGATGGGCTATAATGCACATATGAAGCCTCCTGTGCCACACCCTTTGCCCCTGCATCTGTGTGATATCTCAAAGTGCATCAGCTATCTATCATCTTGGATGGTGAGCCCAGATAAAGCCGAGAGAGGCTGTGCTGCTTCTGCTGCTGCTGCTGCTCGAGCTACGGGAGGCTGCTCCTGTTCTATCTGGCTGTCCGCTCCCTCCGGCTATTTATAACCAATAGAGCTACAGCACTTTATGAATGTCCGCGGGCACAGCATCACACAGTCTTCTGATACTCTGCCACAACTGTTTTGGTGTGCCATTATAAGAGGTAGCGCTGGAAAAATAAAGGGTGGGGTGGAGGGTACATTTCAGGGGCCACTCTCATCTTATTCTCTGCAAATGCTGCCTTGAATAACAAACAGCAGACGGCGTGTGGCACCGCAGACGCACACAAGTTTCACCCCGTGTCCTGTGCAGTCGCTGCTATATATAGATCCCATCACTGTTGTCTTGCTGAAAACACCCCCCCGCCCCCCCCCCAAAAAAAAAAAGAATTAAAAAAATAAATTCCAAAGTCATTATGTGAGGATCAATGAAATGCACGACTCCTTTGCAGCAGAAGCCTGCTCTGCTTTTATACGCTGCCCATCTCACAGATAGCCATCTTTTGCAGATGAATAAAATGGCATATGGGAAGGATCACGACTGCCTCACACTTCCACACAATGAGAAGTGTTATCTCAGCAGAGCCTATACGTGGCCAAATAAAGGCTAGATTAAGATAACATTTTGCAATTCACCCTACCCACACACACACACACACACTCCCCATTCTCTCTTACACACGCATACACTCACATTCGCGGGACAATTACATTTGATTAATGGCTTAAGCCTTCTTACTCCCAGACAAGCACACATACACAGAGAAAGGAGCAGACAAAGCAGATTAGACTGTCAATAAAATGTGCACGGATAACACACATCTATGAATCCATCTTGAATGTGAGACTATTGAATGCAGTTTTACCTGCAGAGGACGCGCCTAACCACACACACACACACACACACACACACTCTCTCAAGTCCCCCGTTCGCGTTTCTGTCCTGTCAACCAATTCTGCCCCAATCAAAGCTGACTTGCGGGGACATTTCAGCCGATTTGACATGTGGAATGAGATCCGAGGAGTTTTGGGAAAGCTTCTCTTATGGATCGGTGTCGCCGGAGTAAAATTGACATATGTGAGGGACGTTTTCTTCAAAGTAGCTCAGAGACACCGCTGCGTTCTGGATATCCTTTCTAAAAACCTTGGCCTTAGCCCACACTATTAAACTGCATCGACATGAGAATAAACACTGAGGACCCCCCCGCCCCCTCCCCCTATTTTTGCGCTCTTAATCGGATACTCACCTGCTGTATCCTTCACTGCTTCCGAGCATCCTTTCGCATTGCTCCCCGACGGCAACTCCCAGCCACCAACACTCAGATTAAGACGCACTATCTCAAGTCCATCGCCTTGAAAGACAGCCTCAAAAATTTCAAAAATAAAAAAAGACCGAAGGGTAGAGAAAAGAGAGCCGTTTTCTCGCGGATTTCCAATGAGTTCCTCCACAACGGCAGTGCCGCGGTTCTCAGATGACAGCTGTAGTTAAAACACGCAGCCCACACGCACGCACGGACGAACGCTTACACGGCGCGATCCTCCCTCGGTAATGGGACTCCCCGTGCGCCCGAACTCGCGTCCGATGGCGAGTGTGGAGAATAAAGAAGCGATGCAAATGGCAGGTAGAGAGAGAGAGAGAGAGAGAGAGAGAGAGAGAGAGAGAGAGAGAGAGAGAGAGAGAGAGAGAGAGAGAGAGAGAGAGAACAACTCCCACGCACAGTTCCCGATGCAAGCGCGCAGTTCTCGCTCCTTGATGCAGTCTCTCCACCGCCTCGCGCTCACAACACTGTGCGACTGGCTGTTCGTCAGCGGCGCAGACAATCTGCTTGGTGAGGGGAGGAACGGAGATGATCGGCGGAACGCACTCTGCCCGGTGTCCTACTCAAGTGTGTGTGTGTTTGTGTGTGTGTGTGCGCGTGGTAAAACTATGTGTGTGTGTGCTGCGTTTGCCCATCAGCGTTTGATCAGCGCGCGCATGCGGTCCGTTCACTTGCGGCGTTATGTATTTAGACTGCGCGTTTTGTCAACCGGTCTTATCATGTCCAGATTGTGTCTCTCCTGAATCGCAGCCTCCCCATGTTAGCGCGCGCACAGACGTTTGCGTGCTCGCACACGCACGGAGGACACAATTCAAAACGGAGAATGCCTTTCGAGGGCGAACTGAAACAACATAGCTCGCATTGCCCTCGCGATATGCACATGTTTCACCGACAAGCTGCTGGCATATAAAAAATTAAATCACATTTAAGTCTCTGAGACCGGGGTGGAGACATGGGGAGGTAGGGGGCAAGAAGGGAGGGAGAGGGGTCTATAAGAAAGTAGCAGTTCCTATTTTGAGAGCCTGATGGCACTGTGGGCTTCAGATACAGCAGACAAACACACACACACACACACAAACTCTCTCTCTCTCTCTCACGCACGCACACACACACGCACGCACAGACAGGCCATGCATGTTTCATATCTCATCCCCTGTCTATCTCCTGTGATTTTAAAACAGGGTGTCAGGCGCAATCAGTCAGAGATTGTAAGGGGCTTTAAAAGCAGGAAGAGTAAATATTTAATTTGAGCAAACTCTAATCTTGTCCAATCCACCGTTCTCATTTCATTGTGTTTGCTGTGATGCCAAAGTAAGAGAAGATCAAAATGATGTCCTTAAACTTGACAATGAGTTGAATTCATCGTCACTGGATCTCCTTAAATAGTCTGGCATCAATTCATGATCAATTTAGTCCGTTTTAAAATGCATTTGTAGTAGCTGAGTGTTGGGACTCATTAGTAATCACTGTCCATGGTGTACATTGATTAGCTGAGGTGTGTGAGAGGACAGCAAATGGGATGGATTCCTTAACGCCAGTCGCTGCTCAGCCATGAGAGGCTCCAGTTAGTTATTAGTCCACTGCACGTTTGGAGGGGTTGATGGGTATTTCATTTGTGGAACAAGAATTCACTCACTCGTTGTTACAATTTGAAGTGTTGAGGTTGTCTTGTTTGAATCTCATTCATTCATTTAGGCATTTGGAAGGATGAGAGGGGGACAACAAGAGACTGGTCCAATTATAATTCATCTGTAGGGTTTAAGCCGGTGACACCACATCTTGTTCAAATGCCTCCACTTTAACATAAAAGAAAATCCTCTCAGGTATTTGGTGTAGTTTCCCAAAAAAAAAACACCCCAAGAAACAACAGTTATATAATTTAGTTCACTCAGGCAGTAAATACAGATGTCTGACCCTTACTTATAATCATCATCCTTTTCCTGTCATTACTGACAAGTGTAATTTTGCATAACTGTAATCTCCACATCTATAATATGCGTTACATTGTATTGTGCAATTTTGTCAGCGAAAGCTGTGTCCAGGCACTATACTTCCTCAATTCCATTTTGAGACTGAGGACTTTGTACACAATTACACTCTGCTAACTATAGACCCATATGGTTCTTCGGCCTGTCCTCATAGGATAACCCTTTATGGTTCTTGGTTGAGTGCGAACACCTGTAGAGTCCCTTTTACATCTGATAGATCTTTCTCCTCTCTAACCATGGTTTATGTTTAAAAGGTTGGCCTGAGGCCATGGGAACCACATCCAGCAGCCTTGGGACTTGTGAAGCTTATCTAGTTCTTCAGAGACAAATGGTTCAGGGTAGAACCTCAGCCCTTAAGGAAGGGCCCTTTTGGAACTCTACTTTCCAAGACTTTTCTCTATATATATATAAAGACAATCTCTATGCACAGAGAGCTCTGAAGAGCTCATAAAAATTCAGACACTCAAAATGTCTGACATTAAATATGATGCACTGTATGGTAAATAGGGAGCGGTTTTAGTCACAACCTCTAATTTGCACCAATCGGTGCCCTGCTGTATGAAACTGTTTTTAGCATCAGTTCCACTTTTTTAAAATAGCACTCTTATTTAATGTTTTATATGTCTGTAATTACAAAGTGCTATTATTGGCTCATATAGTTATTTTTGCTTTCATTAAAACTACATATTGCATTTTTTCTTTACATATTGTTTATCTCTGGGATGTAATTTTGGATAGTTAATCATGAAATATGGTCAAATGTGTTCTTTGTGCTCACATCAGCTTTTAGAACCATGATCATTTTACTTTATAGATGTTATACAATGCGCGTTCAAAATAGTTGTCCTGAAGTACTTGCCATATTATTTTAATCAAGAGAATTTGAGTGTGCAGAGGATTCTAAAAACAAGGTTTAAATATTTAATCTGTGACACTGCAGTCATTATAGAGGCCTTGAAGTGTTGCTTCATCTGAAAGGGACTTGCATGCTTTTGGTCTCTAATTACCGTAATGTCATGTAATGTATCAGCAACTGAAATATATCCGTGGTTGTGACCCTTTTTTTGAAGTAAAAAAAAAATAAAGAAGGTGTTTGCCCTTTTTAAAATGAAGAGTAAGAGAGTAACTCAGGCATTGCAATTTAAATGACATTTCTTGTCTCCTAACCTTCATCATCCAACACACTCATCGCGTGCATATTCCAGTCAAGCTTTCACTCATAGCCCACGACAACGTAAATACCACCAAAGTAGTTGTCTGGTTAAAATGTGTCTCTGTCTTTCTTGCATCCTCAAGCTTTTCTGCACATACCCTCAGAGCAACTTAAGCCACTCAGGCATCATGGCTACATGTGAATGTCATCAGCATCAGTTCACGCATGGCCCCCTCGCTATGAATTCAGGGTATTTTCTCTCTGTTTTAGAGATGTTTCCCAGTGCCTGGCCGTGAAAGCGTTCCTTAAGGGGGGGGGGGGGACTTGGGCGTCTTCTTTTCTAGATCAGTAAACTATACCCAACCAGACACAAACTTGGCTACCTTATTCTAAAATCCAGGCAGCTAGCAGCTAAATTTACCAACAACACAAAGGATGCAAACAACGGCAACAGTGCTGACATAAATCAATCATTGATCAAATTTTAGCGGCAAGGGCTAAAAGTGTCTGGAGTGTTGCTGGATGAATAACATGAGGGAAGAATGAGGTTAAGAATGAGGTTTAAAAAAAAGAGAAAGTTAGCTTTGGCACGATGCACTTCACGGGAAGGAGGAGAGAGGCTAAGTTCGTGGTCTCTATCCCCGCCTGCTTCGTCTCCTCCCTCTACGCCCTGCTAAGAGCTGCAAACAACAACAGAGGTAACAATGGATACCTAGTGACGCCACAGGCTTTGAAAGCATCCCATCAATAATTAATTTGTTCTGCTGTGTTCCTTAACACTGGCACGCACGCTTGTCCTTAATCTTTTGCCATACTAGCTGTGCGATGTCTGTCACTCTTGACTCTAAAAAGTTAATGGTTCTGTGATGAGATGATTAAATAACCATTTGCTTGTTATGATGGAATCATTTCCCCTGTTGTTCAGCAGGTAAGTGCATACGAACCCGTAAGCCTGTCATTCCAGCAATTAAACTTTATTGATAAGATCCACCTTTTAATGAGCTTCAATCCTATTCTCACATTAATACACTTCACAACATCATTTCTCTGCTTTAGCAAATTAAATTCTGTTGTTTGGAATGAATGTTTCCCCCAGACAATAGGTGACAAATTGTCTTTTGTCCCTTTGGTAGCCTTTTGAGCAAAACATGACAGCGACCAAAATAATATCTGATTGCATTCAATTGTACAGATGTTAATGATATTTTAGTTGATAAACTACAGAAAGAAAGTCCAGAAAAAGTACTGCAAGCAATATATTGTATTCAAAGTACAGCATGCGCTGGCTCTAACAGATGGCTGCACTGGACCACTTTTATAGCACAATCCTTTATGATGTATCTCATGAAGGGCTGAGGATGGAAAATACACTCTGCAGGTGGGCTGACATATTTCACCAGAAAAGATGGATATGAAAGTGTCAACGGAGGGTTTCTAGATAAGCATTCCAACAGTTATTTTTTATGCGAGTGAGGTTTTATATTTTTTTTGCAGATGCTAAAGGTCTCTTATTATAAATGTTTTTGACTTTCATATTGAGGTTCAAACCCAATATTGTGTAGTTTTCCTCCGAGCACAGGATTCTGGACTGCTCTTGGTATGAGAGGAAGTTAGCTAAACCCTCCTGCTGAGAAGAAATGAACACAAAATCTGCTCTAAGTAAAATTGACCTTTATTTTATGAAATCAATATATTTGCATGCTTGTAAAACAGAAAATGTATTTTCTTTTTGTTAGATTGTTTTGTCCTTTTCAGCTGCATGTAAACAGAAGTAAGTATCTTCCTCTCTACTCTTAATTCTCTGTTAAATCGAAGTCGAGTTAGTTTTATTCCTACAGCCCAATATCACACTTTTTCCTGCAATGTGAGCATGTACTGATTCTATACTTTGCAGCTGCTTTAGATGCTGCGATTCCAGGACCATGGAGAGCGTCAGCCACCGGCCTGCTTTTTATTCTGTTCAGCACCACGGACAGAACCAGACTGAGGCAGAAAGGTCCACAGCCACAGGAATGTCATGTTCTCTTTCTCCAGCAGCGTAGAGAGGAAGCTCAGATACAGTAGAGCCAAATGATTCGCCACCCTTTTCTTTATTCATTCCTGTCAACAAGGACAGCCTCACTTCCTGCAGCAAGAACTCAGCAGGAAAACCCAGGCGCTCTGCTCCTAGGTGTGAGAGAGTTAATGATCATTATCGATGTGATGCTTTTTCATGTGAGGTTCAGAAAATATTACTGCCTGGTAGGTGGAAGTCAAAGTTGCAATCAGTCAACTGGCTCTCTCAATCATGGATTCATATTGTAAATATACATTTCTTATCATTCTTTGGAAATCAAAAAGGCATTCAATATGTAAACATGACCAAAAACACTCGAACACCGCTGCTGACAGCAGATAGGGTCTAGGTTACCTGTTTACTAAAACCCAACTGTAAAACAATTATCCAATGGTGGGAGAAATATTAAGATACTTTACTTAAGTTAAAGTAGTAGAGGCGTAAAATAACTAGTACATTTACAAGTGTTTCACTCAAGTAAAATCTTTTGTTTAGGTACTTGGCCTTTACTTGAGCATTTCCATATTCTGCTCACTTTACACTTTGACTACATTTCAGAGGTAAATATTGTACTTTTTGCACTACATTTATTTGATTTGTTAGTTACTTTGCGGATTCAGTTTATTAATACAAAATATAATCAAGAAATGAAATATGACACATTGTTATTGATTAAGCTACCCAGCACAATATATATAGTAATTAAAATGAGCTCCACCTTTACCAGCTGTAACATTAAAGTGATGAACACATTGATGTAACAATAATTACAATCTAATGTATTATATTGTTTTGAAATGTGTCATTCTGCATAATGAGTACCGTGACTTTTGGTACTAATACTGTATTTACATGTACTTTTGAATGAAACTCCTTTAAGAAATCATATTTAAGTAGTTGTAGTAAAAGTATGTAATACCACAAAGAAAATGTACTTAACATATACAAATAAAAGTATTCACTATGTAGCCAAAATTGGCTTTTTCATTTGCAATGCAATAGAGCTAATTTTAATCATTTTAATACTGATGGGTTATTAATTTATTTTGCAATAAATGCATTGTATTTTATAAGATCATTTCGAGTTTTTAAAATCCTCATCTGCAAAGTAATCTGTAACTACAGTACAGGTACCTAATAAATGTAGTGGAGTAGGACATATTTCCCCAGCGAATGTAGTGGAGTAAGAGTATATATGAAGTAGAATCACATTAAAACACACAAATAATGTACTGAAACTCGTAATTGTACTTTGCAGTACTTGATTAAATATACTTAGTTAGTTTCCACCCCTGCATATCATAACATGTTCAAGCTTTTATCCGTTTGTCATCTGTTGTTGGGTTAGATTAACAACTTAATCAATAGTGTTCACCAGCAGTTTGTAAAAGCATCCCAAGCATTGCCACAGCACCACCAATCAATCTTTCTGTGCTCTACCCCTCGTGGCCTTTTTAGCAGTGGCCCGTCTAAAAGCCTCTGATTTACCACCATCTTGCAACATGTCTATCCTTCTGACCTTTAAGTTGAATATGCTTTAGTGGCATCGGAGCTTACTACACGTCTGAACTACTCTTGCACTTCCCCGTGGTTTCCTGACAAAACACTCTCCACTTTTCTCTCCACTTCACCTTATCAGTGTGCATAAAGACAGTAATGCTTATGAATTGGATCATGGTTTGCAAAGGAGAGCCTGTTCACCAATATTGCTTTGTAAAAGCATTATTTTATTCACGGTCTAAAGTGGCGAAGCAATTGTCCTATTGTGACATCACAACAATGTTGTGCAACTTCAGTTATGCCATTTCATTTTTTGCCTCATTCATTTTTGATTTTTTTCAGCTTGCAACATTTATCTTCAAATGTTTTGTATTTCAATTTGAGGTTTCTGTGACAAGTATGTGACAAATTTGGTATCGGTGCTGAAGAGCAGCTTGGCTTTTTACATTAACATTTAATTTTCTTCAAAAGAGCAATATTAGGGACAACATGCTTCTGCAACAGATATCGAAAAGTGAACATGATTCGATATTTTGTTTTATATAAATATATATATATATATATATATATACATATATATATACACATACACACATATACCACTCACCCTTTTACCCTGACTTGTATAATTGTGCTGTTACTGTATGTGAAACGCCTGCTGCAGTGAAAAATAGAAAGCAGTGTATCTGGCGAGGTTGGAGGGGAAAACTACCCTCAATGGGCTTTGAATTGCCAAGATCCTGAATTAGCATTGTAATATGGGCTTGCAGGCAGCAACCAAATGTGTATCAAATTGGATCTGGCATTACTGACATCTAGTTTTGCCTTTGCAAATGCATAACCCACAATACATATTCAAAATCCAACACTAATAACATCCTGTCATACTGTAAAGGATATTATTGAGGGACTGCATGGAGTTTAGGGGCGGTCATTTTGGTTTCGCAGTATGACATCCTTGGGTGAAAGCTATTTCAATGGCGGGCAGTTTAAAGCCATAATGTTGCAAAGGTGTCAAACCAACGTGATAAGGAATCATTAAGATCATGAACATCTGTTTGAGATAGCTTCACCGCGCGCAAGGACCCACTATAAATACAAAATAAAATATATATTTATTCAATGCTGCCCACATATGATTGGAAACATTAAAAAGGGGGCTACCTAGCTGCTTGGCAACTCCTCACTCATCAACTCATCAACTAATATCAGGTTGTTTGGTGTACACTACTTATTCTATAATGAAGAATCAATACTTCACGAGACTTTCTATCCAAGTGACATTAAGAAATATATATCATACATTTCAGAGGGATAAGAAGGGACTTATTTATAACAATTGCAGCAAATTGGACCTAGCTCTGTTAGGCGAGTGGTCATTTGAGCAACATTTTTTCTTCAGTGGTTAAGATTTCCCACAAAACAATTGTCAGGCTGTGGCTCTCTCACAGCTACTCAGCCTCAGTGCTGTGCAAGAAGCACTGCAAAGAAAAATGATGCTCCCATGCTTCTTGCACACACTGCTTTGGGCGGACTATCATTCCCATTAAACTAATAACAGTTAGCCTCTTATCTCACAATGTCTTGGCAAAGTCACTTCCACCCTTGAACAAAACACAATGTCTTTGAATGCTGGAGCTTAATCTATCACTGAGGCCCAAATGAGACTGCGTAATCCTGTGCAATTTGCCTTCTTGTACTCTACATTATCACATATTTTTACTGTTTTTTTTGGACACAAATTTCTGTTTGTGGGGACAATAATACCATTGCTCAACTTCAAGAGCAGGCAGAATGTAATTATTTGTTTCATATTTCTGCTTCAACAACAAAAAGCATTGCATTTAGAACATTATACAGGATTAAAGTCTTCTGACAACACTCTCATCCTGTATACATCACACTTACAATTGTGTGTTTGTCATATTGTGCACCTATTCAACGATGTATGCAAAATCTATTTCATTGAATTTTCATATCAAAATCCAACAATCAATACTTCCTGTAAATCAAGATATGACGTGTGCTTACATGAGCTAGTACCAACCATTTTTAACTATGACATCCATCCATCAATCTTCAACTTTTAGCACAAAGGGAGGTGTTTGTGGAGCCACAGTCCTCTGTAGAGTCATATCACATATATCCACATTAAAGTGATCCAATCAAATGCAAAGGATTCAATATAAATCCCTCTTGTAACTGCATACAAAACAAAGATTCCATTTAACACAGAAATACTCAGTGCAGAACGTAAACACATGCTTGTAACATGCATAGTGTCTTTTCAGAATAAACAGCTGTCTTCACAGACACAACCACTTCGAGTCAGGAAAAGAGCAGGGTTGACATAAACTTGACTGACTTGTGACTACAGAGCAACCAACGAACTATCAATGACTGATGTGGTGAATTGTCAACATTGACTTTTAGTTTCTCACTGGACACAAAAAGAGGTCTCCTGGGTGAAAGTCTTCTGTTTGTTTGTTTGTTTGTTTGTTTGTTTGACCCATGAACCACCACCCCTAATGTTGATTATTTCACACCGTTTACTTTGTCAGTTGCCCCAATTGACTAATAATGATGCGGGTGGGTTTACATTGGCGTTAGTTGAAACCCTGGTGCATCTCATACCGATGCTAAAGGGTGCTTTTGTGCTTCAGTATCAAACACTGAGGGTCACCGGTCTTAAATGCCGACTAAAAGGGCTTTATTATTTCCTCTTTACATAAAAGGCCACTTTTTGGTACATAAAGAAGTCCAGTTCCATATTTCTTATGGAAATATTATCCAGGTCTGTCTAGTCATCAGTGGAAGGTGACATTTTTTTGTAAAACCAGACTAAGAAGTCTGGTACAGCAGGGTCGCCTGCTTAACCATCACATGCATGCTATTTATTTTTATAGTCTGAGAAAGACCAAACACAAAAAAAAAATTATATCTGAAATGTACAGAAAAATATCATCTGCAGAGAATGATGTGTGGTGATTTGTTCCTTACTTGAGAGATTGATGTAAGATGCTATCAGGAGGATGGTGAATTTATTGGATGGTGTTTTGCTCATACTTTTTCATCAGATGTAAATCAAAGGAGAATAAAGTGTCCATCAATATTCCCACTCAGTCACAGTTGAATACTGTCTCTGATATCAGAGACATAGCTGCTTGACATTTGATTACTTTGAGCCTGTATAACTAGGGTGAACCCTGATAAGAATGGTTTTACCTGGGAATTACATACTATGCTAACCTTGATGATGGGACCTTTGAAGATAACCTTGGAGTTTAATACTGAAATTGGATGAAAACTGTATTGTAAAAGGAACCTTTCCACTCTTTAAAAACAAAGTTCAAAACAACATGTCAGTTCCTACAAGAGGTGTCAGCCTTGACAGAGTAATTTAGAAAAATAGGTCCAATTACATCATCAGTGGCTGACAGGTCCTTTGATGCCGTCTAAATCAGGGTATTTTGCTGTTGGCATTGAGTGCTAAGGCTGTTTAAGATCTTATAGAGAAAAAAGAGCATCAGAACTATTAGTCTGGATAGCAGACACTGATGGAGGGTAGAGGAGGTTGAGCAATGGCATTATTTTTGTGCTATCACCTTGAGAGTCAGTGGAGTATAATCTGTAATAAACTTGTGAAAGCATTATTTACCTGTCAACATATTGTGAATAACTCAGCATATTCACTTTTGACAGGGTCTTAAGGTGGAACGTAGACTCATTGCCAACAGACAGTCTTTTCTTTATATGATAAAATGTGTGTTGTGCTTTTGATAAAGAGATTATATGGGTTTTGTGACTATAGTTAGACATGTAAGTCTTAGCAACTCTGACTGTTTGGAAAATTCAACCATGTTCTCCCCAGGTTTCAGGATTTATAACATTGAATTGGTGTAAAGCAGCTATTGTAATTCAAAAAGGCCACTTACGATTTAAGAAAATGCATTACCTTCGTTGGGGGACCCATACACTCACTATAGAATTTTCCAGACAAAATATATGTAGTGGTTTCACCACTTGATGTTGGTCAAATTAAACTATGACCATACAGTTAATGGTCAATAACTGTAGATGCTCTTTTATCTTTTTTGTTTTATCTAGCCATTTGGGTTTTCATTTTGCCAGTGAGAGAAATATGACAAATGTGTTTCACTGTAGACAAGCTATTACGAGCAGCGCTTTAGCCTCAGACCCCTGCAGATATTCTGCTCATGGCCTCTGAAACAATGGCTCCATTTTTATTTATTTTTTTCATCTGCAGGGCACCATCCATTGCCAGGGCTCCTCGCCTGTCAACTGAGCGCACAGACAATAGCTTCCTGACATGAGAGCTCCTTGTAAAAGATGTTGCCACGCATAGAAGTATGTGCACAGACAAACACACAGTCGCCACAAACATGTTGGTACAGGAACACACAAATACTCACGCACAGCCACACACAAATCTAATCCGGCCCTGAATCAAATCCCATCCTTTTGTTTTTCAGACAGTAAAGGAGGGTGAGGGAATGGTATGGGGAGTAGTGTTCACTGGTAAAGTAATCACTATTTCAAGCGGTTTTGGGGTCACCCCCCACTCCTCACCAACACCACACCATTCTGAGGGGCAGAGAGATTTCAATCACTTTATAGCTGCCACCATGGCTTTAGTAAGTTGTTTACAGCCAAATCCATGCCGATCCGTTGAGTGATTGCATGCTGTGAAAAGTCTAATCTCATTTTCTCTTCAGCTTCTGACTCCCTGTAAATGAACACACATTAAGTTTAGGTCTTCACTATATTTGTATTCTATACAATGCACTGTTGTATCATACACCAAGTGCAATTTATGAATTTAAATTAACGAGCAGTATGGAAAGTCATCAATCATCATTAAAGCTTCCAAGGTGTTACAGATTATACAATGCTAAATAAATGATGTGTTAACACTTGGACTGCCAAGACGGTCTGACAGAGCATTTGCCTGTTTTGAATGCAAATAACTGTTTAAATAACAACTACACGCCTTTCACCCCACAACTTTTCCTAAATGTGTTTTTTTATTTTATTTTATGAAGCCTAAAATGAACTTAAATAAAACACACAAGATTTGAGCATATATTCATCTGAGAAATCAGGAACTGAGCCTCTGATTGGTCGACAGACTCAACCCAAGGCATCAAGGATTGCTAATGGATGGCTAACAACAACAATAACTGTTTTCAAAATGGTAAAATGGTTGAATAATGACGCAAAAATAGTCAGGCTGGATTACAAAGCTTCCGAAAAGGAAACGATCTCACTGGAGTCCACATCAAAACAGCACAGCAGTTAGCTTCTTGACATTATTCTTCATTAAGAGAAGAGCAAAGAATGACCCTGAAGGCTTTGCTCAATAGAACAAATGTTTTCGCTCTTCTCGCCATTGGTTTAGGCAATAGTTTGATTGAAGCATGGTTCATCCACTCACCTTTTCCAAACTATTTCCAATGATGGCTTCTTATATGGTTCTGTGTAACAAACCATCTGGTGGATCAGGTTAATAATTTCTAGTAACTTCATCAAACAAATGCCTTGTTGATGTGCTTGTGAACACAATACAATTATATCTGATGGTCTGGCAGAACTTTGGATGGTAGAATCCTGAGGGTCCTAATGTAAAATCTCTACAAACGGGTCACTTCCTCAAACTAATGCATGTTAGTCTGCCCAATGTGAACACAGTATGTTTCGATCATTTTACAATTCAGAAAGGGTTCACAAATATGGCGATGGTCAGCGTTAATGGAGTTTGTTGATGTCACACACAGACAAATGCAAAGCCCAGTGCCTCTGGCTTATTTCCAAATGACTGCACTCTTAATGCTGTTCATGCATTTAATATCGTCACGAAAATGCATGAATCATGGAAAAATTATATGCAATCTTAAATCAGAATTAAAAGGGGTTATTTTATACAAAACCAAACAGTTAGATACCAAGGAACATGTTCTGTAATTGTTGTATCGTGTTGCTGATTACAGTGACACCTGCCTCTCCTGTTTAGTGTGTCCGCTGAATTGAGTTATAGCACAACCAGCTTTGGCACAAAAAAAGGGAAACCAGGATCTATTTTAATATAGCTTTTGATGGATAATGTGAGGAAATGAATACACCTGAAATCCTTTAGTGACTGTGTGCAAATACATTTACAACTATCCCAGGGGGACCTTGTCACTGTCTACTTTGTGATTCTTTGCCATTTGTTCTGTTTTGTGCTACACAAATTCATTCAACCTATTCATCCAGTATCCCTCAGTCGATCCATTCAATCGCACTGTATAGTATACTCAAAATACCTATGGATGTACTGATGTATAAATATGATCACTTTACACATTACAATTGGAATGGAAAATCCTGTCATGTTGTTATCATGTCAAATCAACCCCCCCCACACACCCTCCTGAGCTTTGCAACATGATGAACTGTCTTCAACACACTGTAATTGTTTGTCATCTGCTGTACATTAGAGCTCCACTGGGGCATCAAAAATCCATTACTTTTTAAACATCGTTGGTTTTCTTAGCAGAAAATCTTCATACTAAGCAAATGACAGACGGCTCACTTTTTAACCCCTCATGTAATTCACAGTGAAAATGTCTGAGTTTGCAAGAAGCCAATGGCTTGCATCTGATGCCTCATTTGAACAAGGTGGCCACTTTGACCAAGAATATTCCGTCTCTGTCATTTGGTCTCTGGAGGCTAGTGCCATTAACCCTAATGCACTAATGTAATGTCTATTTTACAGGCCTTTAATGTAGCAACATCTGCTTTTTTCTAGAAACCCTGGACATTTCAGTGTGTTTTTACAGGAAATATGGTGGACCAGTGACCACAAAGACGGACAAATGGTCAAATCCTGATGCCTAAATTATCCATAAAGCAACATGGCTGATGTAGTTTTTTTAGGTTTAAGTCTATTTTGCAAGTTTATTTATCAGATTTTACGCAGCTCCATCTGGAGCCATAAAACGCTTTATATGGTGTTTTTTTTTAACTATTTATAATGCAAATCACCATCTATTTCACATTAGTATATTTATTGCAGGCATTAGCAATCCGCTTCAAGAGGGCGGCTTCGACCACAGGTGTGGATTCGTTTTTTCAATGAGAGAAAATTACTTGCTTTTACCCGTCATGATTCCAATGTGCATGTAGCACCAGCTTTAGGTAGCCAGCCAGAGAGCAGATGGTTTACCATGAGGCAGAGTATCAAGGGAGTAAAGACAAAATTTATTGATTTAATGTTAGCCTACTGTAGTATTGAAATGTTGCATATGTTGTCATGTATGAAAAGAGTCAAAATGTACACTCTATGCAGACTATTTGAATAATGCAAGTAAATTATTTAAACAGCATTTATATAGGAATGATTTTGTCCCAAGTGTTTTGATCCATATACATTGATCAGTGTAACCTTGAGCATTATAGATGGTTTACACTGTACAACTTAATTCACATGTGCAATAGTACTCACCAAGACCTGTAAACAGACAAACTGATGTGTAGATGTGGTGGAGTTCCTCTTTAAAGCATTGTGCGTGGTGACACATTTCCTCATTGTTTACACACTCTCTACACACTCACTGCACTGTGCTGTGCTCTAAACCAGCCCCCATTCCTGTATTATTAGCTGAAAGCTGCTGCTCATTAGTAGATTTCATTGTCTGAATTCATATGCAGCATCGTCTCCTTTCATCATGATTCACATGGTACTCCACCTATGGTCGTCCAGTCACAGCCATGCTGGGCAGCCACTGAGAATCAGACAAATTTGTTATAGTTTGGAATATACTGGACCCCTCAGGGTGCTTTTATGGCCATTTGACTACAGTAATTTGCGCATTGTGCCCATCTTGGATTGTGCAATTAAATTAGGGTTAACTCCTCTGCTCCGCATATTCATCTTTATTCTGGTCCCTGAGAATTTTTCTCTGACCTTGCTAGTTGTCTGCCAGCTGCTATCAGCGTTCAGCCACAAAACCACATGGTGTATGGCTTATTAATCACAATGAATCAAATGAAAACAAAATCCACAGTTCTGTCTTGTTTGATTTACAACATTCCAGCACGGACAACCCGCTGTGATCCAAAGTCTGTCAGGAACGCAGTCAAACAGAGCTGCATCTGTCAACATTTTCTAAAACACAAAACCAGTAGAATTTACTCAACTGAGAACAACAGTTTTTCCTTAATCACCCTGAGGGATTCTTTGTTTGCTTTTTTTGTGTTAAAATACAACTATTTTATTGTCTGGAATGTAGAATTGTCTCCTAAGCAAACAAATCCTAATTTTGATACTTTATTGATCTCCATAGAATAATTTTCATCGTCCAAAGGCAAGTCCAGGCTCTTGATTAGCTAAAGAATGTCATGTTAGTCACTAGTGGACACTTAACAGTCTCGATGTTTGCTGATTTTTAGCCTTGGACCCTGATCTTCTGACTACGGTGCAGAAGCTCTTTTCATGTGGCCTCCGTGCTGCCTTCACCGATTCATAAAATGATTTCCTATACCTGTTGCGAAATGCAGGGTTGTACATGCAAGTAAATTATTTGCAATAACAGTATATCAGCTTGTAGACTTACATAGTACATGGCAGAGGCTAATGGTAAGCATTTCCCTCAGGTTTTAACTTAGCTGTTGAGCTGTCAGTCAATGTATTTAAAACATATTTCTGAATTTAATAGCCAAAGCTAATCATTTGAATAATATATAATTTGGATAATAGAGAAGGGAAACACAACTTTTAAAGAGAAGTTCCCTCTCCTACCACAAACCCAATACAATCACAGTGACATAATGCTCTGTAAAAAGCAGTAGGATGAAATCTGTTATCATAGCAGTGTAATTTTTTTTCCTATCTTTTTTTCAGGTTAAGAATAGATGGAGCTATGATACAACTGCAATTTCTGGGGAGCACGGAGATAGGAGTTTCCACAGCACAAACGGACAAAAGCAAATAAAGCCATTTAACTTCTTCTACCTGTCTACCTGGAGAGGTAAATACATAAATGTTTGGGCATTCTCACACACACACACACACACACACGTAGCTAAGCAAGCAAACTGGGGAGAGGCTGGATACAACATACATTGCATTCACTCTAGCCTCTGCATTATGTCGGCAGAGTCTCATTAACGTGCACTTTTTGAGACAAGTATTGGGTGGGGAAATGGTAGATTTCTTTTGGTTGGCTTTATTAGTTCCAGGGTTATGACCGTTTCTCATTGTGTGGCTCCGAGCAAGATGCCGGACCCCTTGTGCTGTGTGTTTGGTGTTTGTGTTTGAGTGTTTGGAGGTGCGTAGGCATCATTATGACCTATTCCAATTATGAAAAGCCAATGTTGAAATGGCTACTGGGAGTTAAAGGGTTACTTCAGTGTTTTTCAACCCGGATCCTATTTTCCCATGTTTTTGTGTCAAAGTGACTAATAGGGACAGCACTTTTTTGAATTGTTCAGTGTTAAGCAAGAAGGCTGCAGACTGCAGCCACTAAACGGGCTGCAATGTTATCGCTCGGGGCAACTCGGCACTGTCAATGTACCAGTTAAAATGCTTTTTATGCCACTGCCAGGAAAGGTAAGGAAAAAAGGTTTTATTTATCTGTAGGGTCCTTTCCATAATGTTTGTCAGACACTTAAAGTAACAATCTCAGCCTGTCAGTTGCAAAAATAAGCAATTTTATGCAACCATTTCTGCTCCAAAAATGGTGCCTGTGATACTCACTGCTGAACCAAGTTATGTTTTCTTGTCTTTGACTGGCTTGTCTTATACACTGCAAATTATGGACTCTGACTTTGTAATGACATGTCAGTCTAAATTTGACAACATTAAAAAGGTGTGATTGCATGCATTATGCAATTTCTGCACATATCACTATCACTTTGTATTTTTTTTTCAGGGAAAAACATGTTGTTGAAGTTATTCCTGGTTTTAATGTAGAAGAAAACTGACAGTCGTGAATAGATCTACTCTTTGATTAACTGACATTTAAGTATAAGCAGTGCTATCATAAGCATATTGCTTGTCAGTTTTTAGCACGTAACTTTATTTTAAATTCTAGTCATGATCCGTAAGTTTAAATGATGCCAAAATACACCAGGACAACTGTCAGAGAACATTTACAATATTTTCATTTGATGTCATGATGTTGCAACAAAAATCAAGATATTTTGGGCTTTAAAATTTCACATCATATCTTCAAAGAAATGCTGAAGCTTTCACATATTGGACTAAAAGGACATATTAGCATGGCAGAGTTCAATACTGATACTCCCTGTGAAGGAAAATATCTTCATCGTGAAGGGTTATGTTACTTCATCTGTGTCTAGTTACGTTTAATCGCCCAACGGCTGGTCAGCAGTTAGTACTGTACCAGTTAAAAGGGAACCAAAGAAAGCTGAATTACTAAGATGCGTATGCTGCAACACTGAAAAAAAGCAACAACCCAAAAATCTGCTGCCAAACTCAGACTCACTTATCCTAAGATAACCAACCTTGCTGCATCACTCGCCAGGCAGACAATCATGTCAAGCTCTCATATCGGTTGATTTATATTCAAATCCTCCCGGTCCTGTATGTGTGCTTCAAAACCAGGTCTCCCAACAAACAGACCACTATAATCACTTAATGGGTTTTCTCACATCGCTCCCTCGCTTCAGACTATCACTCGAGTCTTGACTCAGCACTAATCTGCGGGCATGAACAAAATAAAACCCTTTCTTTCTCTCACAGGGAGGAAACAAATATTTAGAAATGTCATCCCCCAAAATGATGCAGACATGCCATAACTCAACCTCATTTGGCCACTCTGGAATAAATGGGATCGACTTGGAGGGTTGGGGCCTTTCAATTTCAGAAGTTTTGACCTTTAATTAGACAGCTTCATCGGACCAATTAGTGTAAAATACCAAAACAGTGTGACATTTTATTTTGCCCCAGTATGAGTTGTCAAATCAGGGCAGTTTCTTTGACATTATGTATTTGATAAAAACCATAGTTGGTCATTTTAACACTTCAGTATGGTCAGTCACTGTATATTGAACCCTAGTGTTCAATAACCCGTTGGCTGTGGTACCACTGCACTTCAGGAGTCTCGCACTGGACCAGAGTTTCGAAGTCTAAGGGGGGACTTGACGCAGCCTTGGCAGGAATGGCAGAATTAAAGGTGAGGCAGGCCACCACAAGTATCCTACTGATACCAAAGCCAATAAACACTCCCTGCTCCCTGCTGGAGACCAGCCAATACCACAGGGAAGCAGCAGGATTAAAAGGTCTCCTGAACGATTGATAGGGCAAGGTGGACTCAGCAAAGTGTGTACAATGACACATGCTGTGTCGCCCTGGATTAACAGTGGTGTGTAATGTTTTTCAGCTGAAAACACTTATTATTGCTGCATTATTCGAATCCTTCAACAGAATGCAGGGGAAATAAGTCTTTCATCATGTTTCAAGCAAAGAACTCTCACCCCAATGCTCCTAAGCTTCAGACTGTGTTGCTATACGTACCTATAGCGACAGTTTTGAACGTGTTTGGGACAGCTTGTCAGTTTCCACTCCTTACATGCATAGTGTCTTTTTAAAATATACTTTGGGAGGGAGAATGGGTTGGTTTCAAACTCCTCACAAAATAGTTGGTGTTGCTAGTAGTAAAATAGGCCACCTGACTGTGTACAGGGCAAAGGAAGCTTTGCTATATGCTGTTAAGGTTTCTTACTTTTTTCTCCCCGTAAAGGTTTTCCCCCTATAGATGTGAGGTCCCGAGACAGAGGATGTTGTATGTGTACAGATTGTAAAGCCCTCTGAGGCAAATTTGAATTAAAGGCCAAACCAGTAGTTTTGTGACTATAAACTCCACATGTATCATTTAAGAGTTTAACTAATGGACAGTTTAACAGCATAGACATTCTGCAGAATCAGTATTGTTAATCAATACCATTGCTTTCAAAAATGATTCTTGACTTTAAGTTTTCAAAAAGCAGCACCGTGTGTGTATTGTCAGTATCATAAACCTTTAAAGGTTTCTCAGTTCTAAGAAATGGTATGTGATTAATAGGGCTTTGTGCCATCAATTTTTTTTAACTGCTGAATATACTCAAATATTTTTTGCATGAATTTGTTCGAAAGGACTGCTGCACCAGAATAAAAAAGACCTTGTGTCTGTATTTGTAACTGTATTAATCACTAATCATCAATGCCCTGCTGCAGTTGTCGTGACATACCTAAAAGGCATTGAAAAAGAGCATGTGAGTGAGAGGCAGTGCGCTTTTCAATTTGAATAAATAGAATGGAGGAGAAGTGGAATTATTAATATTAACAATGGTAACTGTGAGCTCGATTGGACTGGTTACAGCGCATGCTGTATAACTGCTATGTCCAGGGTTTGAGTCCGGCCTTGGGACCTTTGTTACATGTCATACCTCTCCTCTCCCCTATTTCACACTGGAAAATACAAAAAAATATTGAATTAGTAATATAATAAACTTTTTTTCAGACCAGTACAATTTTAGTTTAAAATTGCTGGCTTTTAAAAGACCAAACATGTGATTCATCTTGAAGCTATGCCTCTGTTTAATAAAAATGTTTATTCCAGAGCACTGTTGCTACACAGTTGCTTCAGTGGACACACTGCGCTTCCACTGACGCCTTTCAAAGGCTCTGCCAATCTTAAGTGTGACCCTGTAATTAATCTCCGCTTCCCAGATAGAGCTGAACACATTCAATTATTCTAACACCTTTGTAAACTAGCCTTTTCACTACAGGAAGGTCTGAATGTGACCTTGAAATGCCATTTCGCACATCCCCTTGAGTCCTACTTAGCACTTTACTTTTAAGGCTATTGACACAAAGTTGTGGCATTAAAGGACTTTGAGACAAACACGCTGCATAATTGCTTTTCTAAGGAACCCTTTTTTGAAGTCTCAAGGGTTCTAATGCAATTCCCATGATAGTGCCATTATCTAACATTGCTTTCACCTTCCTTCTGTGATATGCTCAGAGCTGCAAGTAATCATAGGGTAGAGGAAAAGATTAGAAGCCGCTGCTGTGAGGGTTCTGGTCTGCCATCACCTTGATGCATCTCTTTTGCAAATGATTCATTGGCCTTCACTCTTTTTCAATGATCCCCTTTCCAGATCATTAAAGCACCTTTGGCTTGAACTGTGGTGTGGCACACATCATCCAAAGCACACCCCCGCCCACTGACCCGCACCTCCAGTATCGAGAAGCCATCCCTCACACACTGCAAAAACAACAGCCAACAAATCGCTTCTCCATAGGGAGCGAACAACCCTTTCACAATCAATGCTATTTTCCTCAGATGCGACACATTAGTTACTGCCACTTGGCACCACGGCAGGTTGTTTGTCAACCAGCTGGTTCATGTATGCTTTCAGCGAGGCTGTATTTACGAGTTCCAGGTTTTCCAGTGAAAAGCAGCAAAGAGACTGAAGGCTCATCTCGACATTAAAGCGGACATGATGAAGAATCTAACGTTACATGTGCTATTGAACATTCACGGAGAATAAATAAATCTTCTGCATGCAGGTACCTCAGAATGATGTCAACTCAATAAGTATGCTGGAAGACCACACACCACGCTGCAAGTTACTGACTGTGGGTCTAACGTATTATCCCTGTGATCTGTGTCTTATATTGTCGCCAGGAAACACAGTGTTCTTCCCGTTGGTCGTCTTCATCAAACTCACTCACCAACAGTACTGGGACACCTAGTCTCATTAAACCAATGTGCTGCTCGCTGTAACTTGCCACGCTTAGTTGCCAGCAGACAAAATAATTGGCCATATCAATTAGGGTCTGCTTACTGTCTCACCATCACACTGGCACACTTCACCGCTCTCCAGGGTGGGAAAGAACAAAGGATGTCCAGCTCCAGCCGAGTAAAGCTACAAGCGGTAATTTTAGAACAAATTATGTGTTCATTTAGAGGGTTTTTTTGTCTCTGGAATAAGGGCATACGAAGCACAGTTACTACTCAATTTCAGTTCTGGTGAATTTTAATTATCTCAGCAAAGTTTTTCTGTGGAATCTGCAGCCTCCAAAAACAATTTATTCAAAGGTGTGCATTCTTTAAAAACAACTGTCAATAGTTTCTGATTGAGCTTTTGTGTACAGAAAGTGAAAAAAGTGTGAGGAATGCAAAACATAACTTATTTTAACCTTCTATAGGAGATTTTCGTTTGTCACAGATAAAAAAAAAAAGCAATTTCTTGACTCCTCTGTTTTTCTCTTACTTACTCTTGACCTTGAAGAGGAATATCGTTGATCATTGTATCTTTTATTCCTACCCGTCTACCCCAGCTTGAGAAAATGGGTTACTGCTCACCATCTATTTGCTGTTATTTGTTTGTCTTTCCCTTCGTATAAGTGAGTGAGACCGAGCAAGAGAGGAGGTTTAATTTCCGCTACGTCTATCATATGTAATTTTCAGTCATCAGTTTTGATCAGTATGCAGGAAAATCATAATTAATCCAGGAATCACAGAACTGAAACATACAGTCCTTCACGAATGTGTCATGCAATCAACACCTTGAAGTTGTTTGTTTAATTGTTTATTTATTCATGATTTATCCCATTGTGACATACAGAACATATGTAATGTTAAATCAATAGAATTTCAGTCAAAACTATGTGTGCCTGTGCCAAAGAGGTGTTTGATTGTGGGGTGGGTGGGTGTGTGGGGGGGGGGGACACCCCCCCAGGTAAATAGGGTAAACAATTGACTAGATATCACCATGAACCATATAATATTTTCCGCATTGTTTATTCACAAAAAAGCAATTGTGTTCACCTTCCCCACTTAAGGGTAACCAAGCAAAACAGGCCAATTTCTTTGCATTCTTACAAATGGGGGTGTATTTATGTCATGCCAGAATAAATAATACTTTGGATGGAAAATTAATTATAGAGGAAATGTGCACAGCAGTTGACCCTTTTAGGTCATTCCAGGTAGTAGTCACAACGGAAATTACCAGCCAGAAACATTCTCAGCATAGCCCACTATTATGACAAATATTGATGACCTTGGCATGATGGCTCCAAAGCTACTTTCCTGTCCAATCAAAAAGCCAAGAGGCCAAAGATGAAAAAAACAACTTACAGCACCCCTTTGAGTTAATATGGAGATAAAGCCATGACATAAGTTAATACATTGACACGGGCATAATGTAACACATTTACTGTATACAGCATATGGTAAGGTAAACTGATCACTATCATATGAGGGCAGGCTGGTGTGGTGCTTCAATGCATTCACCTCTGCAACTCAGATTTTTCTGGCAGTTAACAGTTTAATAGATTTACAGAACTGAGTATTCAGAGAGACCTCTCTTTTATGTGACTGGTTGTGTAGCGAGAGCAGATGACCACCTATGAGCTGCATTTCTGCAAACGTTTCCCTTTTCACTTCAGGGGGTTAACAGGCTAAAATGAGTCCCAGCATATGAATTGGAAAGGCAAGAGACAGGATCTGCATAGCTGAAGTATAGAAAAAGTAAGTATGATGTTCAGAGGGAGCTTAGTGAGGTGAAACTCTTCATGTGGAATATTCTGTACAATGGATGCAATAAACTGTGCCTCACAGATGAAGAAAAATAAATGGGGAAAACTAGGAATGTTAAGAAAAATAAAGGCCACACAGAAAGACAATATAAAACTACCGTCCTCATTTGTAACATGGCAGGTAATATCAGGCAGCAGCTCAGGAGTCAGGGGAATGGGAAGATTTAATTGAATGAGCCCAACTAAAAAGGAAAGTACGTCATGCCAAAAACTATTACAAATGCCACATGAAGTGCATCATAGGTTTTGAGGTGTCTTTCCGAGGCAGGTGGGAGAGGCCATATTTTGAAGAATGAAGCGAGGTCCCACCAGAGACGACCCAAATTATCACGCTTTTGTGTGTGTTTGCGCAGAGGTGGGTTTGAGGTGCGTGGGCACATTAATCAGGTTACAGAAATAGAATAGTTTGCTCCTGTGTCATAGAAAATCATGCCATTAGTGGAGGCAAGGTGGGTACTGATGAAAATAAATAAGTCTATTCTCCCCTTCTTTAAAAGAAGACGAGAAAAACAAATCATGAGCACACGGCCACTTCCTGTTTCCACTGGACCACATCCCTCACTGATAGCTGAGGTTCGCTCATGCATTATGACGGAAATTCACCAACAAAACCAGTAAAACAACTCAAAAAAAGAGTGAACACTGTGGCCTGCGTTTTCTGTCAGGGCTTACCTTTAAATACAAATAAATGAGGCATTCTGAGCCTGTAAGCACAGCATTTGGAAGTGAACGATTTATTCAAAAATAAAAAAAACAATCATGGACAGCTAGGTGACCTGGAAAAAAGAGATACCGACCCATAACCAAAAGATATAAAAGCTAGATCAAATTGACAACAGCCCATGTATCCATTGTGATGGCCCCTGCGTGTGTGTGTGTGTGTGTGTGTGTGTGTGTGTGTGTGTGTGTGTGTGTGTGTGTGCGCTGCATCAGTTACTTGGTCTACCTATGTTGTTTTCAAGGTGCCAGAGGAGCCTGATATAGTGTCTAGCCAGATCTGAAGTACCTCTGCCCAGTGATGCACAGGAAATAAAAGGCTGACTCGCTTCATTTTATACTTCACAACACCTCACACAACTTTATCCCCACACTTCCAAGTATACACTACTGATGTCACTGACTAACACACCTCACCTCAATTTGCTCCTCATCTTGTCTATAATAAATAACTTATATTATTTGGCACTTTGTGTCTGTTCCTGTGATGTGACACCATCGACAACTATACCCGGTGAAAGTGTCCTTGACCTTGAACAAGATACTAAAATCCAACAGGCTCAATCATTGTAAATCAAGGTTGATAAGAACATCAGTCAAATGTCAAAGACAAAATGAACATAATCAAAATCATGTGTCAAGAAGGGCTTATCAACAAATCTCAATGGAAAGATAGAATTACTGCCTGGCGGGTTGTTCGCGTCCGCTAACCAGTCATGTTGCAGCTTCCATCCCTGTCTGTCCGAAATGTCTTCACCTCATCATTCTATCCTAGTAGACATTCGTTTGAAACTGTCATGATTAGAATATGAATTATTGAGTTGTGACCAAAAGCGTGTTTTGTGAGGTCCCAGTGAGGTCCCAGTTTCCTTTGACACGGCCACGGCATACAAAAACCCTCTTATTGAGCTTACTGAACAAAGCCATAAAGTGTCGTTATCACAACACACAGGATATCAAATCAGTTGTGGAGTTATTTGGGTTTACCTTCAGAGATTTGTATTTTTGCTATTCAACTCACTTTACTGTAACTGCAATTCATAACTGTGCATATGATTTTCCACCGTGACTCTGTAACTCTGTTTCTTGCTAAACTGCATCTGCTCTCATCCACTCCAAGCCATTTCTCGTCAGTTAAAGGCATCAATATTTCATGTACAATCAGCTCTAGACCATTACAGCCAACCTTGGATGAAGCTCAGTAGTGTAATCTTTGGCAGCGTGGTGCATCCAGCAATGTGAAGGGCGATGACCTTCACGCACTGATGCTTTGCAATCATTTTAAAAGCAGAATCACACCACAACAGCGTACATGAGATAAGACCAAACCTTTAAAAGAGGAAGTTGCCGCTCATCCTTGAGCACAAAATCTGTTCGCAAACTGAACTCCAAATATTCGACAACTCTGCTCAATTCAACGCAGCTGCACTTTTTTGAACTTGTGACTAAACGAGAAGAAAAAGAAAATCCCGTTGCCAAGTGCAATTTTGCATTAATTCAGCAAACGCATTGACGTCCTACTGTCAGTTCTTCTGAGCAAGATCTGTGCAGAAATAATTACAAAAGCTATTTCATATTTAAGATAAATTACTATTGAATATCCATTTAGAGGACCATTAAAACATACATCAGAAGGAATATAGATTAATTCCCAGGGACATTTTTATAGCACTCCACACATAGAAATTGTCGCAAAACATTATGTATTTGCATTTCTTGTCCCACTGAGTGTCAATGAGTGTGCTGACTTTAACACTAAAATCACTTCAAATCCCAGTCATGCTCTTATTAGAGAAAAGCTTTTGTGTATCTTCAAAATTCCAATCGCAAACACCCCAACATGAATACACGGTGAGTTGCCATGGTAACTGTCACCACTCTGCATCCATTCAAATGCATACGTTTGAAAGCATTCACTAAGTTACCTTGTCAGCTTGTGCCCTTGCTTCTTTGCTTCGCGTGTTCTGTTAACGTGGCGTTTGTGCTCATATACATATGTGCAGTTGGTGTGCATTCTGGAGGACAATGGTACTAGAGCACTTATGCACCACAAAGCTGTGCCCTGAAAATCCTTTTATATGATAGCAGTATGGCCCCTGCATCCTGTGGAAAGCTGACCTTGGATTCTTGTTTTGCGCTTAGCAGCAAGGATTAGAGGAAATCTTCAACAAACACACGTTCTGCTTTGAGAGATCTGGGCCTATTTTGCCTCAGCTTTATTTAAAAAATGCAAAAGGCTACTTTTGAACTGCAATCTGTGGCTATTGACAGCAGGGGAAAATACAAGGGGTTAATTTTTCTCTTATCGTTTTCTTTTCGTGCAAAAAGTAGGTCGAGCTGAAAGGCACAGCATCTTACTGATATTCAGTTCTGGGAGAAGAAAAGACTTTCCAAAAGTCAAGCTAGACTCGTGACCTCCCCATAAATTAATGAACCTATTTTTGACTAGCCTTTTAGCTCTCTGTCGCTGCCATAGCTGCCTTTTTATGCCACGAAGTAATGAACTCCATGTCCTAGATGACATTTGGATTGGACAAAGTAAACATCTATTGATTTGTCATTAACAGCATAAAACCAAAACATGTAGATTTTCCACATTCCCCACATACTGTGTGAAATGCAGATTCTGTTTGATGGACCTCAACTGTGTGAACTATATGTTCTTAAATCTAGATGTGGACAGTGAAAGCTGCACAGAAAGTAATGATTAAGGTTATATTCGAGGTTCAGGCAAGCCAAAGTAACAGCGGTAATAAGGGGATGTTACATTTCACAAATAAATGTTATACTTTAGAAAACTAGCCCTACAACAACAACAATTGGTAAAGGTGGGGACGATTTTTTTTAAGTGGGATGTGAACTTGGATATTTGGAGTTGAAGACATATGTTCACGCCAATCCTTGGTCAAAGGATTGACGGTAAAAGTGTCATGGCACTTCCTTGTCAGACCACTAATGCACTGCATGAACATGCTTTTGGAACATCTTATAATCACTGAAGCACACTTTACAATTTTTCGATATGTGAAACTGCTTTGATTATCTCTTCACGCTTGGAAGTTATTTTAATATGTCACACTTGAAAAGCTAATGCATTCCTTGAGAGGCAGTTGTCCAGGCTACAGCTCACACCTTCAAATAAATGTACAATAGAAATGTTGGTATATGGCTATTTAACATTCTACATGTTGCATTTCATGTTTCTGAATTTTTAAGAAGACAATTTATTTTAAGTCTGATGCCTCCCGTTGCTTACAAGATGTTACTATTCCCCTCAATAACCCAAGTGGGACGATAAGGACAGTGAAAGCCCTTGATAACAGACAGTATGCATTCAATAAAAGCTTGCATGACGCCAAAGCTCTGCGGCTAGAATACTGGAACAGGAGTAAACACTGGTGGTGGCCCTGGCATATTTAATGCCTTGGGCAAGGTCATGAATGAAAGATTTCCATTTGTTACTGAGGTGAAAGTCTAAGTTTTTTCAGTTTTTTTCTTTTTGTTGAAACGCGCTTGCTTTGGGAACATGCGTTGTGTTGACAACCTTTGATATCACCCAAACTCTGGAGAGCAGTACTTTATGACAAACAAACATGCCTCCCCCATCTGTCAAGTCAACTGAATACACCAGTGAGCACAGAGCGCAAGTGGTGAGTGGGAGGCGGGAGGGACATATGTGGAAAAAAAGCACATGAAATAAAAAGGATCTTTCTTCGTGACTGGCAATATAACAAAGTTATAGAGTTTAATTCCTATACAAATGCCATTCAAATAATTTGTTTAATGAAGAAGTCCACTTACAGTGTTCATTTAAGGCCTTTTCATACATGACAACATATGGAAAATTAAATGAAGAATTCGATTTTTTACTTTGCCTTGCCACCAGCCATCTGTGTCCGACTGGCTACTTGAGGCTAGTGCTGTTCCAAGTCCAAAGGTTTGAGTGCTGCTCTCCAGAGTCCCGAACAAGTCATAATGTACTCTTCACCACATGTAATGCCATTTGCCCACACATTTTCCATTCTGCAATTCAAGTTTTCTTAACCCCAACATATATTTTTTGTACGTGGACAAAATTATCTGTGGTATCAATTTTTCCAACTACTGCTCAGTAACATTAGTTCTTCATGGTTCTCTCCTGCAACTTAATTGGATGCCATTGGATCGATTAAAACAAAGTGGATCCGGGGAATTACATGTCAACTTTCTGTAAATTAGTAGCCCTAGTGTAAATTGATTCAGTAAATAACGGTAAATTAAGTCATGCGTTGCACACTTTTTGAATAACGTACTTTGTTATATTCAGGCTAGTGTGTGTGTGTGTGTGTGTGTGTGTGTGTATTGTTGTTTAGCTGTGTCTGACTGATTTATATATTTCACATACTCTGCATGCTTTTATGTTCTGTGCCTCTGACATTGATGTTTTTTAGTGTCTAACAATGCAGCATAATCTTGTCTTTAGTCCATTCTATTTTAACATAGTTATCCCTCATTTTATTTGCTTTGTGTGTGTTGAATTTGTGAGTCTCTGTGTTGCATGTCTTGTTAGTACTTGACAATGTCTAAGAGTCTCCTGAATGATGATACTACGTATATTAATATTCTCACTATATTCATTGTTTGTGCACGCATTGTAAAGCGTCAATATTGTATAACTTTGTATATTTAATCTTAATTCTGTTTTTAGGTTTGTTTTGTAACATCTGCCTCTCGGGACTACAGATGAAAAATAGCCTCTTGGCTAACTCTGGTGCATTTACAGAAATGTTTTTATTAATGTGCACTGTTCCCTTATCAAATAAACCATTAAAAAAAAAAAAAAAGAAAGTGTAAAATATTTTCAAATTAAAGGAATGAAATCCAAGTGAAGTCAAGAGTAATTTGTGTTAAAGTGCAAATAAGTTATTTTTTTATTTTGTCGAAGTCTAAAGTCATCCAATTTGTGGCTTAAGTGTGACTCGAGTTACAAATCATCCACTGAATGTGATCAATTTGACCCGGGCAGACCTGATCACTATCATAGGTTTCCATTGTACTTGAAAGTCACAACGGTTACGGTTTCCTGCAATAAAATAACATACAGTTGATGTTAATGAGTAAACTGCAGCCAGATGCTAATTACGTACCGTCTCAAAATGAATGTTAAAAATGAATACTATTTCATTCCCATAAAGAAAGAAAGAAGAAAAAAAACATTGAATGCTCTGGAAGTAATACAAACCAACATTAAACCACTGCTAATGAAAGACACATTTTCAGTTTATTTATTAAATCTGTTTTTGTTTCTTTTCAGTCAAGTTTATTTTTGGTGGATAACAGGAAATTCAAAAGGAAATCAACTACGTTTTCTTAGTTCCATGAATTGCGAGGGTTGTTCAGTCACCATCTCAGGAAGTGATATCATGAATCTCATCAAGGTTTAACAAAACTTATTCCGACCCACTGAGATCCATCAGCGTTCAGACAAACAAACTTATCGTCACCTCCCCCTTTTTTCCGTATTCATCCATTGATTCTTTTGTAATTACTTTACAGTGAATCTATCATACTTTTCTAATAAGATATGGTTTGGTCTCATATAGTGTTACATTATAGAGCCTGTGTCAGTCTAATGTGTAGTCTGTGCAGCCTGTTCAGACGCTCTCCAGTAGGGGGAAGAGTGAGCAGGACATTTATAATGCATCCACATCAGAATCAACACACCAATAGCTTGGCAGTGTGGGCCAGCGCAAATGGTAGAACACACACCACCACTGTGTTGTCAGCGATTATCAGGTTCTAAAGCTAATTTACCTCCATGAAACTAGAGGCCTATGTTTTGATAAGTTAATTATTACGAGCCGCGACAGCAGTGCCCGTTATTGTTTTCATCTTGTGAGTATGTGTGTGTTATCATGACAAAATGTTTTTCTGGTCTGCTCTGAGTACTTTGCCAAGTGTTTATATTTCTGTATGTCTGTCTGTGATCAGATTTTGGCACCTTGATAGAGCAGCAACAGCCCAAGATGCAGTTCCAAACTGTACACGTGTGTGGTGTGTAGTGTCAGAGATAGGTGTGGTGCATGCAACGGCACCTGAAGAAGTGGGGTAGGAAGTAAGGAAGGGGCTTTACGTCCCTGGCACGAGTTGGTGATGTGATCCTATCGCAAGATGAGGTCTAGTTTGATTTAGCTTCAAAATAATGCACATTAAGAAAGTAATAAAATAAGTTTGTGTCATCAAACAGGAGTACCTCAACACGATCTCAAGAATACTAGTCTAAAAATACACCACCAAACAACAAAATAGACCAATGGGATGCAAGGTAGATCTTCCAAAGCCGGTTTCAATAGTGATGAATGTTTTGTGGTGGCCTTTTTTTCCTTTATTCTTTAATTATAACCAATGCACATTTCTGATCAGATGGAATGAAAGAAAAAAATTATTGATAGAAAAGACAACACTTCTATCTCTGTCTTTGTTTCCTTGTCAAAGTGTTTTAAATATCCACTAAGCAAAAATATTTCGAAAGTATTGCTGTCAAAATGATTTGTCCAAACAGCTTTGATTGTCAGTCCAAGCAGAAGTATTTTGTAAAGTACTTTGTTCTGAGAGCTCAGACACAGCTTGCATGGATTGTACAATAATACCAAACGGAGTTTCCAGTGTAGCTTATTTGATTTTAAATGGTTGGTGTGAAGATATCCTTTGGTGAAATCAGAATATAATTTTAATATAATAATAATCTACTTTTGACAAAAAGTACTTTTATTGAAAACTGAAGGGGAGAATTGTCTCTAATTGGATAAAGAACAATGCATTGCCCTAAAGCACGAGAAACCAATTATGTTGCAGGTGCTGGATATAAACAGGCGCCTTCAGTCAATCGTTCTTTGAGGAGACATTCCTGAATTCCAGATCAATCAAATACAGTCAGGGTGTTTAATGATGTGTACAGATACATCTTGCATTTGAAAATCAACAGGGCAGCGTGTTTGAAATGCAGCCGCTGTGATGAAAACAGGAAGACACTGAAGCTCACTTTACCAGCACTGCCTGAATGTGGATGCTAGCTTCCCTTCAAGAATCTGATACACAGGTCTCGTTAAGTAAAATGAAGTGACTCGCGGCCATTAAATAAATGGCCTCTCAGGATTTTTTACTTTACACTCCTCCCCTGTCTTGTCGACATGGATGCAGTTACATACAGTGGAGAATGTTCATGATTCAAAGGTCAAGTCGTGGAGGTTTTGTATGCAAGGTCGAGTGCAAGCCATCGAGCGAGAGCATTTCTCATTAGAGCTCGCTGAGAGGTGTCCCTTCATTGTTCTTATGCAAATGGTGAATCATTTTCTGATGTTCTACATGGCAGTTATCCTGTGCAGCAGAATATGTAATCTCCATTCTTAAAGCACATTACTCTTTAAACTCTATAAAGTGATATTGAATATAAGAAGATTTATGTTTGGCATTTTTGATAATCAATGGAATATGCGTCCATTTATATTTAAAATAGAGGTTTCATTTGACTGTTTTGTGCAGAACTTTTGTAAGGATTTAAGGAGACTGAGTTCCTGGGGCGCCAATATGTTCAGAGTTCTTTTACCTTGATAATTCACAGCCAATGATAATTTCCAAATGACTGTCAGAGGTACAGTTTGTTGAGATATGTCAAGAGGAAATCTCTCTTTTTTATTGTTTGATTGTGTTCTAGATGCCGAATGGCATCCACACGAGTGACAATGACAAAATCCTGTCCCTTTTGAGGAATACATTAGGTCCATGGGGCAATTAAAGCACCCACATCTTAGAAATGAACCGTAAATAGTAAAAACTGTGGACTATTTTTCAAAGAAAAAAATGACCATGAACGTAATGCTCATCCTAAGGTTGATTCTGAAATAATAAACAAGTATATCTGTAAACACAATTGCACCAATGACACACTACTTAGGTAGTACTTTACATTACAGTTCGGTAATAATATAATAATAGAAGGGTAATAGTTTGATAATAAAAAGGTAAATAATTAAGTAATATTGTGTAATTACCAAAGTAATAACCAGGTAATAGAGTGGTATTGACAATGGTATCTCTGGGTAATCTTAGACTGACATTTGTATGACAGGACAATAAGGAGTCAAAAACAAAGGCTAGTAATGTGGAGGAATTTAAAGATAGCAATGAGGCAAAATTATTTAGTAATAGTATATTAATTTGGTAAAATTATGGTCACCTGCTAAAAATAAAATGGTTATATCAGTGCAATATTTGAAATTATAATTTCTTTTTAACACGGTGGCATTAATGGGGTAATAACCTAAAAACAATGAGGTAATATATGTTGATGTTTTCACAATATTTTAGGCTAAATTGGTCATAACCATATTATAATGCTGAACTTTGTTCTCTCACATTAAAAAAAACCTCCTTTTGTTTAAAAGTAAATTGACACAAACGCTATGTTTGTCCTGTGGCTTGTTACCCTGAGACACTTGTGGTAGCTTCTGTGTAAAAACCATGAACTGCAAAATGCTAAATTGCCAGTTCAGAAATACTTCATGCATGTCTAATACACAATGAGCTGATAGTAGCATGCTCCTAACACGCAGCTTTACCCAGATACATTTTGATTTCACAGGTGCTGATCTGTCAAAACTCCTACATCAAAAACAGGAGAACAGAATCATCTTTTGTACCTCATTTGTATACAAATTTAGACAAAAGTGTCTGCCGAAAGAATAAAAGTGATGTCAATAATAATTTTAGACTGCTGTTAAAATAACTGCAATTGATTTTGTTGTATAATGACTGTGAAGTGACGTGTGTGTTTTTAATGTGAGCAAGACTCATAAAGACAAACAAAAAAAATTCTTGAAGCTTTTAACTCACTGTATTCTCCGAAGATTGAGACGCCACATCGAAAATGTTCTATTCAGTCAGCGGCATGGCAAGCATCGCTATTTTCCCTGTTGGCACCTTATGGCGGCGCTGAAAATACAATAAAGAAAAGCCCCACTAGCTCGCCTGTATGTCTCATACATCTTCAGTCATGCGGAAGGCCGTCCGTCAGTTTTACTGCACATCGGCTTCCTCTCCACGCAGCATCGATGATAGATGGCCCTAAGTGCAACTAGATAACTACGGCAAGGGATGATAAAAATGTGAAAACACACATCCTAGACAGGAAATTGGCCATTTTGGAGCAATTGACACAGAGGAGCTGAAGTGATGGCACTTCCTGTAATGCTCATCCTTTGAAAAGCGAAGATGTCTGGTTGTCCGCAGGGAGATAGCTACAGTTCACAGGACAGATTACTGAGGTGCACTAACCTAATAGATCTCTTTTTTTTTTTTTTTTATCCATAGCTATTTCTTCTATTTTATTTGTCGAAGTTTCAGTCAATATCGTGGTCATCTGCAGCAAAACAAATCAATTGTAACAAGTTAGGATATAGTGAGCCAATATGAGGTCATCGGAAGAGGTCGAATTAAACATCCAGGTCAAAGTAGGACAATGAGGACAAGTGAATACCTTAAGTATGAAAATGGATCGCTGGGGCTTAATGGTGAGTGGAATAAAGAGACAGGCAGGCATATGAAATTATGAGGTGCCTCAACCCTACTTCAGAGTGTAACATGATATCTGAATCTGTAAATATCTGTTTTTAGACTCAATCTCATATTTCTTTCTTCCCATCCTATCTCTCTCCGTCTATTCACCACATGTGAAATAGTGAATTGGACTGAAATGAATTGATGATAATGCTACAGCTGCTCTTCCAGGATTATAAGCACATTATAGAGGTCAGGAGTTTAACCCCTTCTTATGGAGCGCAATCAAGGAATTACACACCATGTCTATATAATTTGAAACGAATAACGGCAATTGAACTGAGAAGGAAAATTTATTTGGCAGCGCATTAATGTGCTTTAATGGATCATGTCCTGAATAGATTTTTTTTATCACTGACATAAACCTTGTTCATATGGTAGGATGTCATTCTCCCCGTTTTTAAAGCAAGCAGTCTGTCTACAAGTGGGTGTGAGCATCACTTGAGTGCTGATTAATAATTCATCTGTGTGTTGTCAGAAAGTGTTACTGGTCTAATGCTTATCAAATTGCATTACCTCTGAGACCCAAAGATTGCATTGCAGGGGATGATTTTCCTACGGACCAGCCATAAATACAATTTTCTGCTGTTGATTAGGCAAAGCATCTTGAAAGGCAAATGGAGGAGAATTTGTGGCACTACAGCAATCACAGAGAAAACAAGTTCACTTAACTCATGTTTAGCACATAATTGAATAAATCAAATGGAGCCAAATAAAAGGTGCACTTTAACACGGATGAATTAAAACTGAGAGCTTTGGCCACCGCAACACATTCAACACCAACTACATTATTATGATCTCCCAGAAATTACATTTATATGAAACTAACTTACGAAAACAAATATATCTTTGAAGGAAATGTTAAGAGAAAATTGTGAATTCATGTATCTGGCAAGTGACAAACGTGTTGATCGTGAACATTGCAGTAAAATATTAATTAAGAATGGATTTAATTTGTTTTCCAACCACTGCAATACAATATTGTGCTCATAGCAACTACAGCAATATTAAACTGTTTTATGTTTGTTATGTTTAGGCACTCACAGCACTTGGTTAATGTTCGGGAAAGAACAAGATATCAGTATAAACTGTCGACAGTAACTTCAAGCATGACACACAGTGGGTTAACTGTATTAGCCTTAAACCAAAACCACATTTCTCCCCCCATAGCCTGACCTTGTATGCAGGGCTCAGGATGCAAACCCTGAAATAGCCACTAATCACTGTTATGAAATGCCCCATCAAGCTGCTTAAGAAGAACCTAAAGTCCATCTAGAAGTCCATGCATTCTAAGGGATGCTTTGGTTGACACGTATGACCCAGTGATGTTTATTGGCACTAATTAGGACATCAGAAGTTTCAACATTGTAAATGTGACAGCTGTGAGATGACTTGGCGTTGGATCGCACCCTCACACGATAGCATGTGAGATGGTGTCATGTTCTTCTTTCCATACTTTCCCTAACCGTGTTAATTGTTGGCTGGTTATAAAATATGTCAGGCTCGGCCTGCAAAACCAGTGCAACTTGAATTTAGAGATGATCTCAGATTTTTACAACTCAACTCAAAGTCTGTGCACCGCGTGCTGATCAGCAGGGATGTCTCATAATTTCGGTTGTGCAATGATACTCACAGGCAGTAATTGCTGTCCTGCTGATTCCAAAGAGCAGCTGGAGCTGCTACTGTGTAGAAAGCGGGTGGCTGGAGGTGTGAGGTGGGCAACTTCTCCCCTTAATCCACATACCCTCGCAGCATTCCTTCTTCACTTGATCAGCCACCTGCAAGGAACCAAGCAACAGTGGAAACCTTACTCCCAAGCAAATAACTCACATATTCATGTATTACTGCAGCCCTGTAGCCAGGGGAAAAAGTTGACAGTGTAAAATTTGCACAAACGATGGATACGTTGCATGTGGATGTTTTTGCATTCGATCAAAGCGAATAGAGACTCAAAGAGCAAGTGGCTTAGTTATTGAAAGTTAAGCATAAAAATCATGAAACATTGGGTTGTTATGTTACGTTGTTACATTATGTTGTTATATTATGTTGTTATATTATGTTGTTTCATTACTTTGTTACATTACGTGGTTTCATTATGTACAGGACTTTCATCCAGGGGACCTTCTTAACTTACTTAACGCGACCTCCGTAGTTTAACCTAAACCATGATCTTTTCCTAAACCTAAGTAGTTATGTGGCTTTTACCTTATGAATATGTTTCCTGTGAAGACGGAAGTTTATTTTCAAAAGACTTTATGCACGTAAAGAGCCACAATTGCCCCCATTTGTAGGAAAACGGACAAAATATGAGGAATGATATTTCGCAAGCTATACAAATCATTATGGATACGTTACAATATTACGTTGTTAGGTTACTTTATTCATATTTTTGCTCACAATGTTAACCACCTGGCATTGTGAGTTTCTGCAAGCATGTTACAAAGCTGATATGAAACATATTCATGAAACATATGTTTGGTTCAGAAACGTCGACATTCATTGTGTCCCATGGTCGATTGCCGAGTTTTCATTTCTGAAAGGGAAACATTGAAGGAAGTACAACCACACGTAGAGAAACGCTTTATTCAAACAATCTTTTTTGCTCTATAAAAAATACATTGTGCAGTATGTGCATGTAGTTCCTATTTCTCCTGTTTATTTAAGTACAACTTATTTTTAAATTGCTTTTTTAATTATGCTCTTTCAATTATGCTCCACAAAGTCAGAAGCAATTTGGGGGAAGACATGTTTCAGTCCATTTTCATACGGATCTTAAGAGAGCTTCTTCTGAAAGCCCTCACATACCATCACCTCACGTACACAGCTACAGAGCTTTTCTTTAAAAAAAAACTGAATGATAATCCAAATATATGTGGTATGAAAAGTTTGACTTCATATAAAGAAAACAGTTAATTATGGTTTAAGTAATAACCGATATAAACAATCAGCATGAATGGAAATTCACAGCTTTAACTGCAAGAGCATCCTTATTTCTCAAGCTAAATTCACAGTGGACCTGACTGACACTGGAGTCTGCAGAAATGTCCCTCAGGTAGAATTAAACAAATCAATACACTGAGCATAAAGAAATAAAACCTATTATAGATTTCTCTACCATAACCATTAGGACTATATTAACACGTGCAGCAACTTCATACCGAAGAGGCTCTTTGGATAAGAGTACAACAGTATTTCTGCTTTTAGATACTTGTAATAACCAGTAATAACCACATGCTCCATTTCCCTCTCTGTTGGTGACATACGATCAGACTTCACTGTTCATAGTTTGTGTATGAGACAGTTAATATGTACCTTCATTACAGAAATAGATTAACAACAGAACTCCTGGTGAAATTATTAATATTCACATTTCCCAATAATTGATTTTGTTTAACAGTATTTTACTCTAGAGACTACTAGGACTATAGGTTTTGTCCATGATAATGAGAGCACAAGACACCAAAACTCAAAAGCCGCAACCATTAATGACGTACACAAATGCCTGTACTATCATTACACCAGCTCTGCTACATTTATCAGCAAACAGCGCAAAAGGCAGCGACCATCAAATGGCTTGGCAAACATTTAATCTTCCACAATTTGATACACAAGCCTAGAACTAGCTAATGCATTTACATCAGCAGGGATGAACTTCCCTTTGATTTCCTGGCTACTGAAAGTGAGACCTTGGATCCAAAGCAAAGTGTAGGAGCATCTGTGCTGCTGTAACTTGTCTGCAGAGTTGTTGGCAGTAACAGAGACACCTTGTTCTTCCTCGGCAAGATGTTCTACATCTCATCTGCCTCATTACTGGCAAAACAATTAATTTCAATGTGTGGTTCCAGATTATTTAATAGCATCTGTTTTACAGTTACGTGTCACATTATTAGTGACATAGTGTTCGGGAACAGCTGCAAACCAGCCCACTGTGGCCACATTTTCATTTTGCATCCAAAAAGAACGCATTTCTTGCTTTTTGCTTGTCATTTGTATGCCATTTAATCTGACTGCAATGTAACCCATATAAGCATGACACACTCTCAACAGGTGACGTAGTATAAAATGTGAGAGAGACCACATCTAGTGGATGTGTGGAGAGCTGGATGGGTCAAGACAGGGCTCTCAACTAGGAGGCCTGTGTTTGAGACAAGTGCCCTAAAGTGTTGTTATTGTTTGTTTTTTTGTAACAAGACCGTGTTACCCGTGAGTTTCCCCCAGCACAAAGACACTCTGTAGGCGGGATAGCGTTTCACAATGTCCTTTATTTGGTTGCTCTCGACTGCTCGCTCAGGCAGTTCGTATCTCTGCTCTCTCTCCCTCCCTCCCTCCCTCCCTCAGTCCCTACTGGGGTTTATCTAGGGGAGCAACCTCAATCAGCCAAACCCAGACCAGCTGAAGCTAATTAAACCTCTTCCGGCCCCGTTCCCTGAACCACTCCCACACTCCGTCCCCTCTGCAGCTGAGCCCAACCACGCCCCCGCCACCACAGTTTTATTTACTTATGTTGTTTTACGTAGTTCACATAGTTAATTTAAGCCCACCCATGACTATTTCTCGAAACCTTCCGAAGTGGTTTTGTTGCTTAAATCTTACCGCGTAACTGTGGCGTTAAGTGACATGCAAAAGAACGTATTACAACGTTAACCACGTGGCATAAAAATGAAAAAAAAATCTTACTGATGAAATAAGAAAATATTGGAAAATGTCCTGCTATTTATACACCTTCCAATGAGATCCGGTTGTATTTACAGCGCTTTACTTTCGTCGTTGTATATTTCAGATGAATAACTTAAAGATTTGGCCTTTGTGGCAGACGCCATTTTGTAAGAAAAATATGGGGCAGCAATTGAATATTGACTTAATTAATACATTCTTAATGAATCACTAAAGCATGAGAGAGTCATTTATAATGTAAGCATTGCATTTAATTGTAATTTAACTTAAACACTCTATATAAATTGTGCTTGGCAAAATTCAACACGTCATCTGTGACATTCTATGACAAATGCCAATATGGAGTATAAAGCACGCAGTGTAACTGAGACATCATACCAGTGCAACTTAAACACAGAGGGGACACAAACTGATTACATTAATTCAGTCACTTGTATTTGATATAAATGTGTGAAGCTATAAATAATGACAAGCATAGACAACAATAGTGCAACTTGCTCTAAGAACCTTACTAACAATGCAGAGAACACTATATTAACAAAATAGCCTTTTAGTGGCTTGGTTAATACTTGTGGGACAAAATCTAGCTGGGAAAATCTCTCAATTGACATTTGTTTAGTTTGTGTCAGTTGGCTTTCAAAAAGCAGTGAATAAATGAATAAAAAAGACCCAAACCTTCAAAAGAAATTGTTTTATGTATAACTCGTACCCGTAGATTCGTGCAGAAGTGGGCGGAATCAACAATGGCGGAAAATACATGAGATCAAATCCTGGGAAAATGATATTCTCTGTACAAATGATTCATTTTACTAACATCCCACGTGTGATTGCAAACTTTGTAATCTTGTGTGAGGTAATGTGTTATTTTCCCTATAGAGTCCACACAGGTTTATTTAAGCATTAAGGGCAGTACTTGCTGAAATAGCTAACATGCTTAGAACAGCTTGAAGGAAACCTGGTCATCAGCTCCCCATCAAAACTGCTTCTGGGTATGAGTGACGCTAGGCCCGATAAGGGAATTGACTCATTGTTTCCCCACTCGAAAGCCGTCAACATGGGACTGCCAAATTTATTCCTGCCACTCCGTCATATTGACGGGACCTCCGAGAATATCACTCACCACCACCGTTGCCGCCATACTGCCACCACCCTGCCATGCAGAGTGGCAAGTAGCTACAGCATATTTACTTGTTTAATAAGTATAGCTGAGATTCAAAGGCAGCTACGACGCTTAACTGACACATTGTGAGGACAGAGTCAGGGGATAACAGGATTCAGACAATAACCTGAAAACAAGCAACATCTCCAACAACCTTGGGATAATTGTTGCTAAAAGACAAAAGCCCACACATTTAGTCTAAATCAAAATTGAACCCCATATAAAAAAACAGGGTAGTGGGGAGAGAGAAGATGAGTTATTGATGAACATCACCTGCACAGCATTAACATTTAAAATGGAAAACAAGGAAACATGGAAAACAAGAGAATGATAGGCGACGGGGTTCTTGTATAAAATTCTTACCAGTAGGCCTAAGCTTGACACAAAACTAAATTCAAGGGTATGAAATGATAAATGACATGAATGCATACGTAAGTGAATTACAGATCTACAGCAGCAAAGCATTTGGTGAAGAAAGATATTAAAAGTTTTCTCAGTTTCTGTCAAGTGCTAGCATGATTTTACAAATCATCTCCGTAAACAGAAGTCTTTGCTACTGATATTATAGCTTGGGACTTTCCTCCCACCCCTCCCTGTGTCTGTGACAAGATTAGACTATCTCTTCTTGTGCACATGGATGGCTGACTCCTTGGGGCCGGTCGCATCTCCCTCGCACGCCCTCTCTCCATCCCAAGGCAGAAAACATTTCTATTTTCAACAGGATTAGCTCTCACCACAAGCCACCTGACAGGCAAAAGCATCACCCGCATGGCACACGGCCCCCGCAAGGCACCCAGCAGGACATATCATGGCCTCAGTGACTAACAGGGATCCCAGGGAGTTTACCTTACAGTGGCACGCACAGTGGGTAACACAGTTCTAACCTCTATGAGACATCTTTCAACCGCCCCTGTCTTAAATTAACCAGGCGGGATTTTTGAGACCTATCTTCCAAGCCGTAAATAAATCTTTGGCTGAAAGAGACAAAGTCCCTTGGCGGAGTTAACAAACTGCATGTATTGTTAAGTTATTAACTCCAGAGGATGGATGGGTTCAATATCCCATATTATAAATTTGCAGACTCCTCTGGAAGCAGACAAATAAAATAAATAAACAAACACTTTAAAAAGTAGTTAAGATGACAGCTATAGTGTGTGCCAAAGTATTTGGTGCATCACTCTGCAAGAAAAACACTGTCATTGTGTTGTTCATGATTTCCGTAGTAATCCCTGTTCCAGTTCCTCTTATCTTCATTGTGGGATGAACTTTCTGTCAGTGTGTTCTGTATTACACCAATAATTTTCCTTAGTCTGTAATCCTTCACCAAATATTACTCAAACAAGGGATGATACAAAAAAAGGGACTTTGAAGGGCATTTATTATATTTAGAAATATAGCCTGATTAACAGAGCAGCAAGTATCACATTTTTACAAGCACAGATTATCTGTAACAGTTGGAAAAGTCAAAGCAGGGGAAGGAATGCAAATAATTCATCTCCCCCGCAACAAATTAACAGCTTTAACAATGGCTTTGAGGTGCCTCTGAGCAAAACACTTAACTCCAACTGCACTGTTGGGACTGTTCACTGACCTGGAGTACAACACTGCTCTTACACTCACGGGCTCCAAGGCAGGAAGTGTTGTCACCGACTGGTGCATTTTGGAGATTTTTTTTAAAATGATAAACCTTTACTAACCCAATGAAGGGAAAACACAAGGGAAATCAGCAGCCGCTAGATAATCTGCTAAACCCTGAATATTAAAAGTACTGTGTAATACGTATACACAAACAGAGGTCACCGTTTCACATTTACTCATTTTCTCCAATTCCAATTCTCCGGGAGGTATTTAATGAGTAAATAGATTCCAATCATCTTTCTTTAGAATCACTGTTCAATAGCCAGAAACACTGACAAAACGAGCAAATAAAACAACAGTGAATATGATTTTACAATTATTCGGAATAAACAGTGAGGCATTTCGGAAAATACGTTTGTTCGCTTTCTTGCTGAGAGTTAAATAAGAAAATAGATACCACTCACATATCTGGCAGTAAAATATAGAGCTAGATCAAAGATAAATAGTTTAGCTTAGCGTAGTATAAAGACGGTTACAGCCTGATGTTGTGGCTGGATTTCTTCCGTTTATTGCGTATTCTGCTCGATGATGGCTAACTTCCATAAAACCTAATTCTGTATAAACTTCACAACTATTTCCTATCTGACTGCTAGTGAGGCGCCAAAGGGACTCACTTACAGGACCTCAGTAATTGACCACCCACAGAATACCAGAGAGATTGGATCAAAGTTCAATTCACGTAGATTTATTTGCAATGCACAGATTACAAATAACTCGAGTTGGGGTCCGGAAGTACAACCCACGAACATTCAGATTGACATAGTTTTTATAATGACACATTCTGATTAAGGTTCATCCCCCGGTCCCACCCCTTAACCCCGCCCCCTGCGGCCATTTTGACCTCGTATCAGGTGACCTCATACCTCACGCACTCCATTTTACCCAGTTGACGCCGTTTCAATACCGAAACTGATTTTTTCACTGTCTGCCTCATGTTTATTTTTCCATGCCATAATATTCCCCTGCTACTAGCCATGATATCCACAACAGCTGAGCCTAAGGCGCCAACTTATCGTGACCTCGTCGTCTTCTGCCTTCACTGGGCTCTCTTCTCTGTACCTTATCTCCTGAGTCTGTCTACCCCCCCCCGATTTCTATGGGCCTGCTTACAGATCTGGTTCATGTATGTAAGTTATAATATTATGTCAGTGATTAACAGATACATAAAACTATGAATTGTGCTCTTAATAACCCTAATATGTGTTAATGCAGCTTCATAGTTTTCCACTATTTATTAAGCATAAACATAAAATATTTTCCTTCCACACTGATGTCACAGAAACATGAGAAATGACACGACCTCTTAACAGCGCATTACATGGTGTTGGCATGTAATGTGTTAAAAGTACGTGTCGTCACCCTGGAAACCATGATAATGGAAAGTCAATGAGGATCCTTTGCCGTAATGGAGATACAAATTAAATCCATGTTAATTTGCAACTATCAAATCTATAGCATGGCTCTAGATTCATATGACAGACATATATGATAACTGATCTTATCTTATTTGTCTGTACTAAACAACGCAGTATTAAATATAGCACATTTATGGTCATAGCATCAGAGCAAATAAGAAACTGTACTATAATTTTAAAGAAACTGGTTTTATCTGTTCCACAATGACGAGGAAGAAACTGAGTGTCTCTCAAACCAATAAATATTACATGCTGTGTGCTTACCTCCTCCTCAAAAAAACATCAAATCCCAAGCATGTATAATTGTGTCCTGGAGGTCATGGCAGTTTTAAAATAAAAGCAAATAAAGCAAATCCCCACTGCACTTCTCAGGGAGCTGAACACTTCTATGCTTATTTTCTAATTCATATTTTTTACCCCTGTCACATTATACAAAGAAAATACCAATAATTTTATGTAATTCAAATAATTTCAGTTCCAAGTTCTGACATTTTGTTGAAGCACAAATGTAAGCAGAAACAAGCTGAAGGCCACAGGGTCATGTGAACCACCTCTCAGAAAGGTCCACCAGCTCAGATCACTAGAGGACCTACCTTCAACCTCCTTCTGTATTTTGGCCTGTTATTTTTCTCCAGCCAGCTGTCACAGTGCAGTGAACGTATGTGTGCCACTATTGTTAACAAAAAATTGCATGTTAGCATTATTAGCAACACTTTGTTGAACCTATAACTCAAACAGCTCTGCATGCTATGATGGGCACAAGAGTGACACCATTTAATTGCATTGCAATTTGACTTACTGAGGTAGTCAAGGTGGAAACAAGCATGGTTTCAGAGTTGTCAGTGATGACAAATCCAGCAGTTACATTTTGTTTTTGAGTCCTGTATGCCTGCTCTCTCCGTGCTGTCTGAGTATGAGGACAGCAGTACGTTTATTGTTTTGGCTCTTTCCTCCAGTACATTGGATTTCAAATGAGAACATTTGGAACTTATGCCAACAACATTCACCTAAGGTAGTCCATTAAGGTGAATGATAATTACTTTGCCATTGGCAAAAGGAGTGATGTAGCTTAGAAAAAATAAGTTAATCAAGAAGGTTATGGAAAATGTGAACTCTAGTAGTAAGTGAGTCGAAGTTTGGAAATAATTGAAAGGGTTAGTTAAGATTTTGTCAATAAAGTCGTGTGGCTTTGAAGAGAGCGATATAATAGTTCCAGTTCCCCGTCGGATATGACGGTGACAACAGGAAAACATATAAAAATTAATATCAGGTTAAGTGTATGTTATATATAGACTACTTTCACTGCTTTACCTTGTCATCAGACAGCCCTCTCCACAGGGAACTGAAAGGTTGAATTGCTCTATTCAATATTCAAAGCCACGACACTCCAATGAGAAAAACAATAATTGTACCTCGAAGAATACAGGTGTTTCTGCTCTACTGCTGCATCGATGGGTTACTTTGTTTGTGCTATTGTGTGACTTCTGGATCCAAAGATGGCATCTAAACAGCAGTACATTGCTTAGCTTCCGTCTGCTTGAACTCGGTGTGTACTGAGTGCCACCTGTGTTACTGTCGGTAATACACACTATGGATAGGGATATATACGTGAACAATGTCAGCATTCAGAAAACTATGCCACGTCATGTAGGAAAATGTTTTTTGAAAGGCTTGGGAAAATCGCATGTTTGAGTGTTTGGATTTGAACAACACTGGTAAGCTACACATGTAAAAACATACAGCAACAACAAATAATATATATTAATATACATCGACAACAACAAAAATGTACCTATCCTTTAAATATATTGAATTGCATGATTGTAAATAATATTTCCTATGAAATAGTATAGACATGCTTCCAAAAAACTCTGAAGTAACCAACCAACCATCAGTTGTGATAGCGGTATTAAAAAAAGTAAATGTGACAGACCACACACTGTTTTTACTTAACTATATTAATGTTAACCTGACCTGAATAATCAAAAGTCAGTCTTTTCCCAATAAGCCATAATATGATTTACATTCCTGATCCACATTTCCTGAGATCCACAGTTAAATAGGACAGCTAATTACTACAGATTCACAGTTGTTAATTTAATTGGTCATTGTGACCTAACCTCCATGTTTGTTCCCTCTCTCGTAGTGGTCTCAGACCTTTTGCATTTAATTTAATCTTTCAAACAGTCTGCGTTGCCTACCATAAGCTGAAAGCCACAGACTTCACCTTAAGCTTTGTGAGGAATCTCCCTTTGACAGTAGATATCTGTTTGTATTAATTTCCTTGGATATTGTCTTTTGCTTTTATACTCTAATACTGACTGATTCCGTCTGGGTCCTACTGTCTAGTTTATTTTGCCAGGCTTTCAGTGAAAATTCCCCCACCTATTTTAACTCCTCAATTCCCCTCAATTACTAGACCTTTAGTTATTCCTGTTATCTATTTGAAACCCCGTTTTAAAAGGTCAAAGTAGAAAATATTAAAGCATATCCTCGGTTAGATCATTCCACATGGGCTATTAAATGGGTCCGTTAGAAAGCAGAACACAGTGACAGAAAGATGAAAACCAGGTCTCTTTTGAAATTTTCCTAAGATCTTTTATTCATTCATCAAACGTCTCTTGGTTGGGGGACAGAAGTGACTTATTTTAAATTCTAATTTGGATGAAAAAAAGACTTAACATATACATTTTTCTGTGTCAGAATTTGGAATGGAATATCACACAGTGTTCCTACAGAGGTCATAAAGTACAGTCTGATGTATGTAGACATGCGCTCCAGGTCCTGAGCTATGACATCTGTAGAGGTTTGGAGGTCCATGTGATTAATTCTAGACAGTTGTGTGTTGTGTCAGGCATATTATTTGGTACAACCTTGTTTTTTTTTTTAACTCCTCATACTGTTGGTGAACTGCCAGGGAGAGGCAGAGATTGTTTGGTAGCCATGGTAACATAATACAGAGGAGGGCAGGAATTCCCCCTGACCAATGGGAACGTGTTGGTCTTTCGTCTTACTCCTTGTCTTTTGGTAATTCCTCATTCAAAATTAAGTTATATTATAATAGAAGACACCATTCATCCTGTACCTGAGTTCCAGTCTTGATTTACAATGCTTATATTTAGTTTAGTTTATTTGACAGGAGGAAGAGTGCAAATTAATAAATTCACATGTTATGAAAATAAAATGAAACATAGAACTAGCCAAAAGGGTTATTTCACATCTGTGATCCATGGCCATGGTGTTACAAAAGGCTTATTAAAATACATCAGAGCATAAACTAGAACAGAGTGTGCAGTTTAAAGGTTGAAAAAAGGACAACCCGTTTTTAAAAGCACCAGAAGAAGTAGTGACATTTGGACAACATTGCAAACAAGAATGACATTTAGCTCTGCAGCAGCAAAAAGAGAGTTTAGTGCCGACATGTGTATGCATTAATCATCCATTGTTTTAATTGGTTGCTGAAAGAAGTTTTTAGCTGTCTGATGTGAATTGGAATTATATTCCAATAATTAATTATTTCTCTGAGCTCTTTGTGACACCCAAGAGATACATTAACACATAAAAAGGAGTAAATTGCTTCATAAACATGAACTACAAGTATGAAAGAAACAGATGCGGGTTTGCACAAACACAAGACTCTGTTGGTAGTCGTTTCTGTCAGGGTAATATTCTTAAGGTCTTATAAAAACTTTCACCATAAGTCCCTTTTTCTTTTACTTTCACATTTTACTATCCATTCCCAAATTATTCTCAGCATGTCAACCCATAGAAATAATCTTTTTTATGTAGCACTAGTCAAGCTCAAAAACACAATCCAAATAACCACAGTCAACCTCCCACGAGCCAACACGAAAACCCTTTTGACATGCAAAAGTAATCATGTGCTCCCAGAGTCCTTGTTTTCACAGTCCATGACTTACACCCCCCCGCCCCCACCACACACACACACACACACACACACTCGCCTGCGAAAGGAATCTGAATTCATTTAAATGACTTCGTTTAAAAGTACAAACACAATCAAGTTAATTAGGCGAACCGAGCAAAGTTTGGCCGCCTGTCAGGTTTTAAGTCTGTGTCATCGAGGGGAAAGATGCCTGCCGTGACATTATAGTTCCAGCTCTAATTGGAGTGCAGCAGTTTAACTGGGGCAGATGAGAGAGGTGTCCAGGGAGCTCCGCAGGTCCACTTTAATTAATGGATAAGCAATTAATCAATCACTCATTTGTGAGGAGCAATTAAAAAACAATGCGTACATCTGATCTCAATTGCGTTATGTTGCTTCAATCATGCACTGCTCTGTTCCAGGTTTTAGCCTGCAGCCACTGTGAAAGGTCCAGCGGTACTTAAATCTATTACCATATATTTTGGTCATTTTTATTGCACGATGAGAAAACTGAGCGTTGTCACGATTCACCATTTTCTCAGCTCCATCCCAATTTCCAAGTAATCTGTCAAATAATTTGCCTCACACCAGCAAATTAATCTTCAACGTCTATAATTATAATATCATTAAGAGGCTGTGTATCCCTGAAAATGATGCCTAAATGATTTCATGAATCATTCCGTCCAAGGTGTTCAGAAAAGCTGGAATGCAGAATCCACTGCATCTCTCACCAAAGAAAAGCTACGCACATTCCACACATCAACATTTTTGGGAGTCATGAGGTATCATCAATACGACAACAGGAAATGAATGCAATCATGTTGGACTTATATTTAATAAAATCCTGTATTATACAAGTCCTTCTCAAGCAGTGTATGAATTAATTTGATGTTTCTTGCATTCTTTCAATGATTTAATAATAATTTAGTGTATTGTTATTATTTTTAATGATCAGTGAAGAAACGAGAAATCATTGACAATGGTTTGCCCTTAAAATAATGACTTGATTATTGTCACGGCCAAATGTACCTTGAGTCTTGGTACATTGAGTCAGCTGGAGTTCAGTGAGTCAGCCTCACTCCCAAACGAGAAAAAATGGTCAAATTATTATTATTTCATGAATTCATATTGAATGTACAATACATTGACTGAGTATATCCAGTCTCATAACTGCATACTTCAGTCAGACATATAAAGCTATAAGTCCTATAAGCAGATGCAACTTCTTTCTTTATTAATTTTTAATCTGCCTAATTGGTGTCTGTCTCATAATAAAAGTCTGAAATATTGCCCTCACTTACTGTAATTGCAGTCTTGGGCATGGCTTATGAAGAGGTGCAATTACAATAATAAGAAAGTTTACTGACGGGATCAAGTTGCTGAACTTTTTTTACCTCCTAGGCATATTTCTAAGGGCATATCATCCTTTCAGTGGCCATAAAAGCACCAGCATCGCTTTGAAGACCAAGTCATCAGGGAATGTCTGATGAAGTCGCAGAGAACTATTATAAAAGTGGCTTAACTTCAATAAGGTAAACAGTTTCTAGACAGAGTGCCCGCTTTAGGGTCAAATCAATGACTGAATGACAATACTGGGGGAGGTTTGGGACTTGCACATTTTAGGGAAGCACTGACACTGGGTCAGTCTCAGTTTTCGCACCAACGTGAGTGAGATGAAACAAAAATCAGAGGATTCTAAGTTTAAATTGGACATATAATGAAAACCCCACTTTTTCAGTGCTTGTGCACTAACATTTGGGAACTGCATTTAGAGTGCCTACAAACCCACAAACCAAGTCAGTTTTTTGTGGGCTTCCGAGAAAACATGCGATTCAACAAGCCATTCAGATTTGGCTTCCCCTTCCTATAGCCCCTTTCCCACCGCCTGTTCAAGGCGGGACTGTTGCGCCGTTATTTCGCCTCGCTATTAAATATGTAGGTACGGAGGTGAAACGGGGGGGGGGAAGAGTTATTCCGCCACTGAGCCGGCCGTGAAGCCGGTCACAGAGCCAAACCAACAAACTGTGTGAAAATGGACAGCCGACACTGGGGAGCAACAAGTGTGACGTTTTGATGACGTGTCATTTTCGTGCCCCAAACATAGGGAGATCCAGAAAAACGCGAGCAGTTAGCATCTAATCTACGGCATACAAGAATGGCAGCGATTTGGGGAGGTCCGGGAGCTCGTTGTCGTTTCATTCAGTATGAAAAAGCAAAGCCGGCGCAACGGCAGATCTTCTTTACAGCTGTAGTGTGAAATCTCTGTAAGAAAGGGGCTCGTGTCACATGCAGGCTTATTAGAATATACCGCCGACGGCTCGAGAACTACCTTTGCAAAGGTGCACCATATTTCTCTCACAAGCCAATCGGAACAGACTGGGTTTTTTAAACGTTGAAGCATGTAAACATGTTCTCGTGGAAACAACAAATATGGGTATCAACCTGAAAACGAGCATTATACATATGTCCCCTTTTAAAAGTCCTCTTTTGGAGATAAATGTACCCCATACAGTATAGGCCATATTTCTATGTGATTGACTTTGGCAGCTTTCCATTACATCAATCAACGCGGATGCAAAGGAAAAGAAGAGATAAGGGGAATAACCAGCCTTGGGAACATTTTCAACTTAGAAGAACATGACTGCACATTTAAAGTGCATGATAGATCTACTCATTAATGCATCTCCACTAGATGCATATTTATGCTCAGAATGTTTTGGTCTGATGACTGTCTTGACAGAAGAACTGCTCGCAGCTCGTGTCGACCTGTGGACCTGCAGCCCGGACATGAATATTAATGACGATAACACAAGACCACGGAGTTTCATTAATGTCATGATAGCACAAAGAATACATTCACAGCCTTGATCTACAGATTTATTCACACATGGGAGCATTTCACCAGTCTTGTGTCGAGGCAGAAATACGATTTCAATTGCAAACAAAACGGCAATCACCACCAACATATGTGCTTCACCGGGAGCATGTGTCTTTGCATGCGTGGACTGTTCGATGATTCATTTTGCAGCTTCATAACAGCTGCTCGTATCCACATAACATGCCCCGACTGCAGCAGCAGAGTATCACCATGAATGATGCGGCGCTGCATCTGATGGCCAGATGTCGCTGTGACGTTACACACTCCCAGAATACACACGGGTCCTCACCTTGAACCATCCGCATCAAAAAGGTCGGCAACATCCATTTCTTTGTGCTGACTCAGTATCGCAACTGCTACCACTCCATCACCAATGCCATTGGTGTCTTGGCTTCTGTTTCTCCCCCTCCGGACTGATGGTCCATGATGTTGAAACAAAATGAACATCCTGCTCTTCCTCTTCTGCGTAAACAATCACTAATAATGCAGTGGCACATTATGGCTCTGCCTTCCCATTTAAAAAAATGACTTAATGGTGACACCGAGTCCCTGGATATTTACTGTTAGTATTCCCTCACTACGGTTTAGGGAATGATTTATATTAGCCCTGCAACCTGATACCATATTCACCACAAGGCACTAGAGGCAAAATAGTCCAAGTTATACCCAGAGACACTTAATTCACAAATGGTTTGAGGAGTGGTCCAAGGAAAAGAATGGGAAAAAAGAGGCAAATTCTAGAGCAGCAGATGGTGTGAAATGACTTGGGATTTTGGTGTGAAGCAACTTGAAATTTAGTGCGACAAACAAAAAAAGAATGCTGCCAAAAGCACTTGAGCTTATTTCATGAGCATAAATGGGATAAAGTGCAATGGAGTGGCATTTTTGGGTCTTGAGATTAATGGCGAATGCAAATTTGTGATTCTGTAAGACGTCCAACTCCTGACTGGCTGGGGCTCAGAAGTACAAACAGTCTGAATAATTTGGGTAGTAAGATAATAAGTTGCTGACACAATTTCATTCAGTCGGCCTCTCGCAGTGGTTGGAAACTTGATAAAGGATTTTAGTTCTGTGTTTTCAATTTGAGAAGAGTGAGGGAAACTTTATGTTTGGCCAAAAATAATGCCACTTGCCGGGATTAAATGCTAAAGAACGTAAAGAAAGCATTTTAGTCACGAATGTGCAGTTCTCGCTGTGTATCTCAAAATGCATAGCTGTTATTAGATTCATCGTAGATAAGATTTGTATGCCTGTGGTTTCCAACCTGAGTGGGGGATGTTGTAAGGGGTTGCATTTTATTTTAGCACAAGAAATACAAGCATATTTAGCATTGTATGCGAGTTATGATAATCCATATTTGAAAATGTTAAACTGTAACTGTGAAATAAATATGGTGGGATGAAAAGTACTGAATATATGCACCAAAACCTAGATATGTTTATCACAGTAAATATACTAAGTTACCCAACATGAATGCTCTACATCTTCACATGCTTGTGACCTGTGATTTCATTTTATACATATATTTTTTTTTTGTGCTCACACTGCTATCCCTCACTATCCCTATGGGGATAATGCAGTTCATCAATTAATCCAACCATTTTATAGAGTCGTTAAATAATATTAAGTTTACATTTCAACAACACATGAAGGGGAGATGTAAACAGAGGTCTTAAGATCTGAGCACTGACTGCATGGGAAGCCCCCCTGAGCCACCACCACCCCCCGACCCCCTCCCCTCTCCCCATCTCAATAGCCTTATCTGTGATGTGCAACTGATGAACTCCTGAAAGACTCTCTTGGTTTTGCCCGTATGGATCAACTGATGGAGGGACGGGGGGGGGGGGCTCAGCCCATTTCTGTCTCTCTGGGAGATAAGCCCCGTCTGTCAGCTTGATTGACGTATCAAAGAGGTGCAGCCTCTGCCATTGTGGGGGGACTTGACTTCTCGATAGGCTTTCCCAGCCATTCGCTGGACTAGTTTCTAATATAAACAAACCAGCCAGACAGACAGACATGCCCGCTTTGTTTGTGACCATAAAGAGGTATTATGATGCTGCTGGATGTTTAGTACAATAAGAGCCGAGAAATGAATAGCAGACTTCAGCAAAAGCAGAAGGGGACGGTGAGGCTTGAGAATGGCCGACGACAGAGAATTCAGGATCCAGGATACATGTCTGGAATTACTGATTGGAATGCAGGCATACAGTGTGTGCATTTTTTATTTATTTTTTTATGAAGAAAACATGATTCAACTTATTAGTTTGAATCAAAATGTCTTTGCTTTTTTATGCCAAAGCCCACTGGCCGTCGTTTGTTTTTGTTTCACGCTCAGTGGCATTGAGAGACGCAGCAGCCACCGACTGCAGCCTACCCAGCTGAGCAAATAAGTTGAATATAAAGCTTTGAGCGGCTCTTGAGTTCATCAATCTGAGGCATCATGTGGGAGAAATGTTGATCTGCAGAGGCTTGTTGACTTCAAAGCATCACTAGTAAATAAAAGACTGTAAATACTGACCGAGAGGCCAACTCGCAGTGAGGCAGAACGAGTTTTTCGCAGTGAAAGAGCAAGAGCAGCTTTCTCCTTTGATACAGGGGCAGGCGGTTAGCCAAAACACCCTTATCCTCATTTCACCACTGCTCAGATGAGGCCTCAATTATTTAGCTAGAGACCAGCCGAGAAAGCGTAAGAAGAGCTTGTGCACATTTTAGCGCTAACAGAGGGTCTGAAACTTCTCTGAGTTTTCCACGGACTTCCAAACACCTGATGGGTTTTCAAAAATGTGAGCCCGGCAGCAGGTAGTCGCATTTAAGCACGTTCACGCCCCACCAAGGAGGTTAGCCTGACTGAAGTTGACAACAAGTGTTTCAAACCTGCTTCGACTTCCTGGTCCGTTCCTGTTTGACAATACACAGCATTACAACAAGCAAAAAAAAAAAAAAAAAAAAGGTGCAAGGAAAACAAGCCATACATATTGCAGCCGTGGGCTCACACAGGGGGTTTCATACATCAAAGGCTGGAGGGCGCGGGCTGCTGAAAATCACAGAGGCTGTTTTGCATTCACCTCTCTGTCCTTCAGAAGCCGCGCGGCTACCGGCCCGACTGGAGAAGCCACAGAAAAGTAATTGGAAATTCAGCCCCACTCGAGGAGCCGCCATTCGCCGGTGAGTGATAGCTACAGTAGCATTTTTACCCTTCCAACGCTACTTTTCCCAAAGTGGTTTGTTACAGATGAGTCTTGTGATGCAGGCGGGCAAGCAAAGCGTTGCCATGTTTTGGTCAGTCATTGCTTTTATTCAGCAGATGCTAATGCTAGTGTCATCTGATTGCTTGAAGATGAATAATAAGAATAAAAGCTAAAAAGAAAACTTAAAAAAAAATACAATATGCGCACACTGACATATTGCTTTTATTTTGTGAAAGTGTTTACGTATAATCGAGACATTACCTTCCATACATAAACTGAACTCACCAATTAGAAATGAATGAAAACAGAAATTGGTTAGAAATATCATTACAGAGCAAGTGTGTTTTAACCAGAGCCACTGTCTGTGTGCTCGTCACTCTCTTCATCCACGGTAGAGCTTTCCAGGTCGGGGGGTTCAGAGACATACAGTAGCCTAAAGTTATGGATATGAGTTCCTGTTGTTCTGTATTGCACCAGTGATGGAGTGACAATCTGCCCAGGGTTTCACCCTGCTTTCCTTCAAAACTCAGTACTCTTCTAGACAGTTTATCGTACATTATGACTGTTTGGGCAATTCTTTTTGGCCCGTTCAGGCTCCAACCCAGACGCATTTTATTCATCTTTTGCTTCTTTGCTTTTGCCTCTTGTTGAGGTCGCCCCTCTCCTTCTAATTAAACCAGATGTTGCACACAGGCAGTGTATCAGGGCTAATGTGCTGATTGATTAATTGATTAATAGCTCCAGCTTTATTTTGCAGTACAGTACTTGACAGATTAAGACAGATTAAGATAATTTATGACCGGAAAATACCCCAAATTGTTTCTTTTTTATTTGATTTATTTCGCTCTCCCGACCTTTTTATCTTTTCATGAATTAAGTTACCCTTTGCTTCTTATCAATTATTAATCCTTTAAAATACTGTTTATCACCTTCCAATCTTCATTGTTGGATCCGTGTCTTAGTAGTCTTTGATAGCTGGGACAGCAAACTAGTTCTATTTTTCTGACATCATATATAAAAATCGAACCCTGATATTAACAAATCTAATCTAAAAGAATTAAATAACATATGATCTGTACTGCAAAAAAATGCTTGCTAAATTAATAGCTACACCATTGTTCTAAATGACAACACCTTTACCCTTTAAAGGTTGCTTAATTTCTGTCATTAATGTACACAATTACCGCTTTTATTATTTGATGGTAAAGTAGCCTCTAGGTCTCAGTAAGTGTGAACAGCTCACACAAGTTCATGTGTCTCTATGCCAATTAGTTTAGTTTAAAATAGTCTTTTACCGGAAAAACAAGTATTTTGCGGATTCAAGTTATTTTAGTTCACCTCAAAAACATGTTAAAACAAGTTTCCTTTGCGAAAACTGAAAAAGAAACTGTTTTATTTTATTTTTTCTGGTTTGTTTACCAGTTAGAAGCGCTGACCTAAATTTTCTTTTCCCTTACTTCCTGTCTAAAGTCTACTCTTATTTCCTGTCTGTTTACTGATACAGCATGCCATCTGTGAGCCATTACCATTAAAATCGAAAGAATGACACCCCACTGGCATGCAGGGAGAGACGTGATTGAGTGAAAAAGAGCAGGCATTTTTTTTATCGTCAAGACAGATTTCAAGGTGACAGGAGAGGTGTCGGACATTTGATTGATGGCGCTCAAATCCAACAGAGTCCAATAACACACACAGCTGAGTCAAACCACCTGGATCGATAAAGTTCGAAGTGACTAAGATGGATATGTATTTGTCTTTTCTGTGAACGCGTTATGTAATAAATCAAGTGCAGTTGGTAATTATGTCGTATGCTAACTGCCAAACATTATGATTAGCTTGGGAGTCATGCTTATTATTATTGCCAAAGCAACTGAACATAAACAAGGGGCTAGTTTTCACAAGATGTGCAACTTGTGAACACTCAACGTGCAGACTTAGTAGCAGGACAGATGGGAGAGCAGAAACAATTAAAATCCCAAACAGTACTGCAGTCACTGTAGTTGCATAGCATGTGAGTATGACGCATGTACCCATGCACTGCAAAATGAAATGTTATTTCAACACCATGTAGAGCATTTTCTGATAAATGACAAATAAACTGTGATATTTGACGAACGCACTATAATTTCCATTATGATGCCACACCGAAAGGTCATTTCACCTAAGAGCTATTGAGACCTATTTTCCACCAAAGTAACACCACCATTTTTCTCACTGAAACCGAGGACAGCAAGATCTGTGGATTATCCCGAGGGACGGGAAAATTGACAGTTTTTGGATGTTTTAAATGCACAAACCATATATTGTTCCCCTCCAGTGTGTTAAGGTGACAGAAGTCTCAGTGGCAGAGAGAAACCCCTGCAAATAAAAAAAATGACCATTATATTAAGGACAATTAAGCAGAAGAACGTTCCTCTTTGTTTAACCTGCATTGCGAAGGGAGATCAGGTGGCAACCTGTGGTTCTGAAAAGTGAAGCCAATGTTAAAGTGCCTTAATTAATTAACTTTGCATTCTTTCCAATGGCCAGCAGGGGGCGACTCCTCTGGTTGAAAAAAGAAGTGTGATTGTATAGAAGTCTATGAGAAAATGACCATCCTTCTCACTTGATTTATTACCTCATAAAACATTGTAAACATAAGTTAATGGTCTCAATCATATTCTCTATTATATGAATGCTGTTCATTTAATAAATGATGGTCCCATTTTGAGTAAAATATATGCTTCAGGATGATGCTACATTGTGATTGACAGGTTGCTACCACAGCGTTGTCCGGTCTGGCAGTTGTTTTTGTCTCACAGCTTTAACCTTTTAAACAGTGTATTTTCAGTTCATGAAAGAAACATATTTTTTAAAGTTGCAACTAATGATTGTAATACTGTGTTAAATGGTTAATACATATTTTGTTAAAAAATCTAAAGTTTAATTTACTTTCAATTCACTATTTAGTATTATAAATGTTACCTGTACCTTTTATAGTAAGCCCCAGACAGTATTCCTTTGAGTTTATGTAATATGCTATATTGTCAGTATAGTTGCAAAGCCAAGTAGAGTCATTGAACTATACCATCCACATAACAGCTGGAGGTATTATAATATGTTGCTTAGTCTTCACTATACAGTATATTTGAGAAACCTGTTGAAGAGAAATGTGAGTTCCGCAGCACCTCAGGCCTTAAAACTGAGTGTATGGGTCAAAACAAAATCAAGTGTGTAGACTACTCATCATATCAGAAAATACCTAATTATCTCACTCTTCCCTGAATACAAAAACCCTCTCAATCAACGTAATCTTCACTTTAAATTCAGCTCCACTTTCAAGAACATAAACAGAGTTGTGCAACGGAACAGAATCTTTCACTCAGGTTGCTCAGCCAAAAGACTGCACCAGATGCTTGTGTTAGATTATCATGCATACTAATGGCAGCAGACGTTTCACAGCACTGCATCAAAATGTTAATTTTCCAAAGATGAAATAATCTACCATTCTGCAGTTTTAATTAGCAGTTAGTTTTTCCAAAATTTTGAAAAGATGTTATATCTGTGAAAGCTATTATTGGGGGCCTGTCAGGGGGGACTCACGCAAGTCAAAACCTGAGTTTGTGGATAACAGATATACTTAAAACATTTTCTTTCTAATTTCTTTTTCGACAATATGATATCCCATGGGTCACTTGCTTTTGAGGCCAATGAAAAATGCCACAGCAGCAGCAGCATAAAATGAAGTCAGTCTCAGGAGCAGAGAGGATATGAAAACATTTATTTTTCCAATCCCCTCAGTCAAGATGATTCTGGATTATTTAAATCTGCACAGTATAAAAAAGACTAAATCGAAGGAGCTGTGCAAGTCAGAGTGTACCGAAAACAAATTAATGTGATAGAGTCAAGGGCCGCTTAATTCATTCAAATGTTGTGAGTAATCGTGCTCTCTTACTTAATGTATTAGACCCATAGTTTAGCTGTCATTGTCTTTAATGGTGATGAGTAACAGATGTGACAGCAACTAGACTTTGGGTATATCAACAAGCTGCAGGGAAAACAAGATGTCTAGCGGACCTAAAACCAAAATAGCATTTAGAATTTGTACACATAAATGTTCGGACTATAAACCAGAGTGAATGTAGAGTTCAAGTACGTACGAGTTCTTCCCTCTGTTCTGAATAGTCTTCTGCTGACATGTTAAATAAATATCTTTTAAACAACAATAGCAAGAGTCTGGTGGTTGTATGAGGGATATGATGCCTGACTCTTCACACTGTGCCATTTGACATCCAAAGTAATGACTGCGCTCACTCAAACTCAAACTCAGAATGGTAATTGGCAACGGTGTTTTATCACAGTACATTTTGTTATTAGACTGGGTTGCTCCAAACCCAATTAAATAATTTGTTTTTCATAATTTGTGCACCAAATCGAGGTTAAAAAAGATTAAATATAAGCCTCTTCTTAAATGTTAGTTTAGTTTTTACCTTGATTGGATTTAATTATTTGGCTCCAAAACTTTTAACTCGTTATAACTAAACGGAGAACGCAGCTACATTTTTAACCTGGATTTACCAAACTTAGTTTTGCTAAACTCTGATAAGAACTAATCTTAGATTAAATGAATGCTTGTTGGTGCAACCCAGCCTTTGAGTTTCATAGTCAGTCCTAGAATATTACCTATAAAAAATAAAAATGGGAATGGGACTTAACTTCACCCATTTCGCAAATTTAATACAAATAACACAATAGTTGTAACCTCTACAGTATGGCAGCAGAGTGACTCCGTGAATATGAGACCAGCCTTCTATGGGAGGTAAAAGCTCTCAGTGCATACACCTTACGCAAGTGTCTTAAAACAAAACACCACGTCACTATCAGCAGCAGGATGCTTTTGTAGCAGCCAACCTGATACTCTGACCTTCCTGCGAGGGAGGGCAAACAAAGAGAAAGTCCATTTACATTGAGCAAGAGAGTATCTGTAGCTTAATTTAAATAATGCAGCATTTCAGAATTTCGGTTAATAAGCATTATCTTGTCTCTGAATAGACCATACGAATTTCAACACAATCTCATGTCAGTTAACCATTGTTAATTGTGGACGTTAAAAAGAGAAGAACAGGATGTAAAAGAATGGAATGAGTTAAACCTCTTCACAGACTTACTTCCTAGTCTTTCTTTCTGTCTTGTTCTCAAAGCTCGAGGGAGCTCTTGGAGGGAGTGAAAAGGGATATTTATAGCACGATCCACAATCCCTCCTGTAAATAATTACCCTTGTTGCCGTTGAAGCTGCCAGCTCATCGGATTGGATGAGCGCATCGCGTCAAACGTCAAAATACAGCATACGGGGACGGAGATATTACATCTACACAGGCCTCTTGGTGATGAGAGACCAAGGATACTCGCCCACACCAGAGTGTAATGGGAACACTGGAGCGATGGAATGGGGGGAAAACGTGAGCCAGCACGTTTGATAAAATTCACTGGGTAAGGAAAAAGGGGTTTGACATATGCAAATGGGAAGTGTAGCTATTGCACCAATCTGCTTAGGGAGCTGTTGACTCAAAGTAAATGTGTAAAAATTAACATAAAGAGCGATATGGCCCAAAGATCATTTTAACACCCTGCTGCTGTGACGGTGCTGCTCAGTGCCCAACTGTAGACTGCAGTTGTACCAGGAGGTTCCCAAATGTGAGTGTTTATCTGTGTAGTCCTCCCTATTCTTGCAACTATCGCCCTATTCCATTGCTGTAAACAAGAATATGGTTTTAGCAGAGTTTGGCCAGTCAAATAAGGATGAAAGAGAAGAAACTCCAATAAGAAGTTCAATTAAAGTTCGCTGTTTTCTCGTCTTGCCTCCTGCACTGAAACACGTATACAATGCTGCACATTATTAATGATAAGGCTGGGTCAGTTTAAGTATTGACAGTGGTGTCCTTTTATGTTTCTATGTTTTGCTGTGAAACTACCAAATGGATGGTTTCCTCAGGTTCATACACAGCCACGATACAAGCTGCTCAATTGTTCAACCTTTTGGGAAGTACAGTTATTTGCTTTCTGGTGGACAGTGACACAAATATCAATACCACTCTCAGATCTGTCCTTTGAATATTCACCTTATTATTTCCGCATTGCGTAATGTTTTTTAAATATTACTTCCGTTTTACAGAGGAAGTGTGATTACTTTGCAGAGATAAGCCAGGTCTATCATCCTTTACTAAGCTTTAAAGTTTTTATATTTTTTTAGGTGAGAACGTAACCGTTTAGATTCCCAATACCTCATCAGATTATACAATTGCCGTCCATTTGGAAATGTATGTTGTCGTTTTTGGAGCTTTAAGGAGCTGCTGGCTGTGTGAAACCGGTCCACTTGTAAATCTCACTTCCATTATAGTTACACTCAGGTCCACACTGCACGTTTAACCAAAAATAATAATCAAGAACCACCAATTTGGCGATAGCTAGTCAGCTAGCGATAGCCAATTAGCTTCGTAAACAGACTGGGGGAAACAGCAATGTCCAAATGCGACCAGATGCAGGCAACCACAAGGGACTCTAGGACGTTAATGCGCCCGGCCAAAGAATTATCCAGCACATAAACGCTGGATTGTCGTTGATTTTACACTTCCAATTTTGGAAGGCATATTTTGTGACCAACCAACCGAGACAGGCTAGCTTCTTTTTGCAGTCTTCGTGCTAAATTAAGTTTAGCGCATGAGAGGACAATCTTCTCATCCAACTCTCTTGTGTAAGAGTTCATGCAACTATTGAGCTATTGTTATTGATGGAACAGAATTAACTTTTGTTCAAATGTGATTGATGGGAACGTTTTTGATTCTGAATCTGAAAACAAAAATCATATAGTTTCTCAGACTTGAACTGAGAGGCTTTTTGGGGCCAAAAAGTGGAGGACTGTGATTACAAACGCACTGTCAACAGATTCTCAGGGGCCCACTCTTTTCTGAGTATAATAGGCAGTCAGCCCTCCATTGGTAATTTATTAGGACTGTTTGAAGAAGCTGACGCAATTCCCTCTCTGCGGTGATGTCACTGATGTTAACTATGTGGCTTTCATCTTTTTTCAGCTTTACTGCCTAAACAGCATGCTGCATAGCTGCTTCTTTTCTTTCTAAGAGCCTGCCTTGTTTCTTTGTGTGTAAGGCAGTGCGTCAATTCCACATCCTCTGGGCCTGCATAAAATAAACCTAATTTGGCCAAACAATGCCAAATCCTCCAGTGACATTTATCAACCGTGAACCTGCTAGATCAGATCAATTAACATCAATCATTGACTTTCAATACCCGCTGCCAAATATGTGTCCAAAAGAATGTTCTCAGCTGTCTGTCTAAACCTCCCCAAATCAAAGCCCTACTCTATAAGTCTTGACACAATCCATCTTTGCTGCGCACAAAGAAATATTCTTGTGGTATTTCTGAGGTAACTGCAGCAAATTCCTTGGAGGCAAACATTGGATCGCAAGAACGTTATCATGTTCCTAGCTTAACTTTCTGTTACTTTTCTTTTTTTACTCTGAGCTCGTAAAACATGTGTCACATAAGAGTCCACAAATACTCCTTACTTCTGATGACTATGCAAATGACCAGCGTAAACAGGATGTATGCCACCCGTGCATAAATGAGCGTATGTTCATAATTGCAAATTAGCATAAATAACGCCTCAATAAGGATAGACTTTCCTGTCCCATATTTCCTGCTTTTGGAGATCCATAAAGGGGAGTCCATACTTTTTAACAGCATTAGCAGCAGAATTAAGCGACCTGCTAAAGCTAAGAAATGGGGGGGAAATAACAAGTGCTGTTAATGCCGTGTCACCTGAGGATCATACTGTCACTGTATTTAAGAAGAAATTATTTGATATGAAAACGTCTTCCCACAGCAAGGCGATCGATGACTGCACTAGGAGGGGGTCAATGTCCTTGTTGGTATCTTTGTGTTATACACTTTGAAGTTTTTATGGTCTAATGAAGACTGTGGGATGTTATTTAAAAGCTCCAGATAATACAAGTTAGAGGACTTTGAGTCGAAACTATTTTGCCAAACTACTTTGTTATTTGTTCATAAGGTGAGTTAGCTCCATCAGTTCCTATTACGCCCCGGCTCAATGGTGAATTTGCTGACGATCTTTGCAAAAATGAACATGTGTGTTTCTGTAGTTTTAGTTAACCTCAGTGATTAATGCAGTGTGCATAATATAGGAGGTCCCTTTGTGTGACTCTGTCCCCTCCAAAATAACGTTTCAATACAACTAAACTGCACTCTCAATGACGATTTGATGGAAAGATATTTGCTTCCAGATTGCGGTCACAATTTGAAGCCTGTTAACATTTTAAATTGACACAAAACAAACCAAACAATGCTACTTTGTTAGTTTCAGGCAACAGAACTACTTGGTTAGGTTTAATAAAAAAAAATAAAAAAATGTTTAGCTTAAAATGATGGTACAAAATTGAAACCCCCCCCCCCCCAAAAAAAAAAGTACAAAAACTACTAATTGGTTATGTTTCGGCAACTTATGTATTTGGTTAACACGGGACACATACAGCAGTCTCCTTTTTTACCCATCCACCACCCCAATCTTCTCCATACACAGACTTCGGCGGGCCATTTAAAACTTATTTGTGATACGTCAAAAGCAAACGTAATCCACGACGATTCACAATCCAGTTTTGTTGTATGGTAACATAATTTTTAAGAGACAGGGCCGCTCTGTGTAGTCTAAACAACAAATAAAACATGTCTACTTATTCTTTACGCACTGAAGGTTACAGTCCTTTAAATTGACACAACTCCCACACAGTGAATATGTGCACCACTTCATTAACTCCAAACACAGGTACTGGTATACATACTGATACTGTGTTCATTATGTTCAGATTAAAAAGCTGTAATTTAATGACTCTGTTGAGCTCTTGATGTCTCTGGCTCGCACTGTGATGATACATATGCCTCTTAGGGACTTTAGAATCAGAGATGAATCAGAACAAGCTGCACATTATCACTCACATAATATAAACAATTCTGTTATAATGATGTTCACAAAATCCCAAGTCTTAGTTAGTCACCACAAAATGTGGGTTCTCTCTTTTCATGTATCACAAGTATGGATTGTCTGTGATTTGGTGTTGCCAAAGCAACATTTTCATCATCTGAAATTCTGTCAGCAAACTGAACATTAAAGCCATTTAAGAGTAAGACTGACGAAGATCAATACTGTCTGTGCCAAACAAAACGAGTTCATATACGCTTGTATATGAACTCAGTATATTTGTTGTAATACCAAACATTTTGCCCACTCTTCATGATCAAATTTGACTGTATTTGATCTTATTTTACTTTTATCGTCATGATTTATTATTCTCACATATACACGAGATTGGTGAGCACAAGATTTCATCCGTGCCAGGAAAACCCGTTAGAAAATGCATGCGCCACTCATCAGCCAGATTGTGATTAAATATTAAGATTCACATCAACTTCTTCCACGCCTTAACTATATAACCCATCTGTTATTTTCACCTGTCAGCACACAACTGGGTATTGTTATCTGCTGCTCTCTGAAGGAGCAACGACAAACTTTTTTTGATACCCAAAAGATAGATTTTGGGTGAAGTATCATTTCAATGGGTAATCGTATACTTGCTCTGGCTTTTTCCACATCCAGGCTTCTTTTAGATGTTTTTTTCCCACAATTCTAATTACACTAGACCATGAAAGAGAGATCTGTGTCACGAACAAAGATCCTTCCAAGAATACAGGTCCGATACACTTAAGGCTGGGTGATTCAGATTCTTAAAAAAAACCTTATTCTGCCTTTATGAGACAGCATCTGAAAAAGGAGAAAATAATTATTCTATAA